>CM053790.1:264819960-265419960 GCA_028749045.1 Cupressus sempervirens
AAGGTGTAGACAACTAAGCACGAGCTTTTTTTAACCTTCTAGATGAGTCATAAGGTTGTAGACACCATGTGCTTAATTGGTGCACTAACCCCCATGTTGTTGACATATGAGAAATAAAAAGGTGTATTTACTCTTAGGCAAGCTTATAACTCTTATTTAATTTTTTTATAACTTTCATTTTAATTTTTTTATAACTTTTATTATTATTATTTATTTATTACTTTATTATTATTTTATAATTATTATTAATTTTTAATTTCTAATTTTCTTTTATTTAATTCTTTTTTCTCAATTAATTCTCATTTAATTAATTATAGTCAAAATATCAAAGATCATGATATTATATTAATTTTTTTCAAATAATTAATTTATTAATTAAATCTATTTATTAAGACTTAATTAATAGAAAATTCACCATAGACCTCCAAGATAAAATATGAAAACCCATCATAGAACAATTCACACAAAATTAGTCTAAAGGGTTAAAAATCATGAATTATGTCATCCGACACATTCGAAAGGTAAAATATCCATATACTTGTCCTATCTCTCTAGGACAATGGTTTTAAGGGTTTGGGATTTGGACTTGAGAATTTATCTCCCTTCTCTTATCATTGAGATAATATAATAGGGTACGCTCATCCTGGCAATTCAGGGAAGTCGATACCCGGTACTTGCAACCTGCATAAAAACTATGCATGTACATACAATATATATAATGCTAAGCTAAATAGGCAATGGCAGGAAGTGGTGCATCATGTAGATCCCGACTAGCAGGTGACTACGACTCCCTTCCTTAACCACATTAGAAATGCCATACAATAAGAACAAACATGCACACCATACACATGCAAGTATGGGGTAAGTATCCATAATAAAACACATGTGATAATAAACCATCTAACTAATCATCATCAAAAATTGAAAGCAATGTAATAATCATCATGCATACATAAAATGTAGAATCTAAATAATCTCATCATACATCAACTGAATCCATAACATAATGTCTGATAGTCTCAAAAAAATACCACTAATCCATCAACATAAAACTAGTCTAACATAGTCTGATAATAGTAGTAACAATGTGTCCAGAAAAATGTGAATGAGTGCAGGCACTACAAAGTTAATCAACATAGTAGAATGTACTGATGAGTCAATTTCTAAACTTGTATGTCTATTGAATATCATATCCCAAGACAAAGAGAGGGGATTGAGTAGGGTTTGATGAATGAATGAATTGGTTTGTGTTTGCAAGTACATACCTAGAGAAGAGGGTCCCACAATCACATCAGTCTTGTTGCATTTGTTGCATTTCCACCTCTTCTCGCCCTATTTTCTAGAGAAATGCTTCCTGATGTTGGTGAGGCCATCAAGAGCTTTGGAAATATTGTGGCGAACTCATTTTAGGGCAATTGTAAACTCATTTTTTATGCTCCTTATCACTCCAGTACCGCAGCTTCCACGAGAGATTATCGGTTCAAAGAAAGTTTAAGTTCAAAGTGCCTAGAATTGGACTATTCAATTAGCATTTATTTCTAAGCTTTCCAAATTCCTACATTCTAAAACACCAAAAATATCATAAAAAATAAATTATAATATTCATAAATTGCATTTCTAGAACAAGCTCGGATATATCAGAACACAAGCATTATATGAGAAAAGAAAAACTACTCTTTCGTTCAACAATTACTTTGGGAGGAATGATAACTATTTCATAATATAAGTCAATGATAACTATCTCTTACTTTGGGCTAACATCCAATAGTTGAGATTTAAAAATAATAATGTATATCAACTTCTACAAAAAATTATTTTCATATAGTATAAAATGTAAAAAAATCAAACCAGCACCAAACATTTTCCTAGTTAAAAGAAACCAAAACCCTCATATGCTTTAAAATAAAGAAATGGATGTATAAGGTGAGCATGCATTTGGATGTCCAACCTATAGCTTGATGGTCATTCTCTTGGATGAATGACGTGCAAGAAAATTGAATTTTGTTACTACCTAATTTGAAAAGAGAAGCAGACTCAATTGTCATGCAATTATGATAGGAGAAAAAATTGCCTCAATAGATTCTTTTAGCCATCAAAGTGATAAATGAGCCAAAGGACTTTTCAAATGAATGGGCTTCATTTGAAGAGCACTCCAAAGAAACAATCTATGTTACCTTTAATTTGTTTTATTCTTACACCTAGAACCAATCGCCACATTTGTGATCATCTAGAAGCTCAAAGTAAGAGTGAGGGAAGATAAAGGAATGTGTACTCTCACCACCTAGTATTTCCCACTGTTATGTATTCACATTTGTAGAGGCCATTATGCTTCACCACTTTCTAGAACTAGAAAGGGCCACCCAGGCTGGCCAAGTAGGTACCCCACAAGAATTCCCACTAAAATACTCTACAACAAACTTTCTTTGCGTGCAGCAAGAACCAAATAAACGCTTCTTTCCTCTGAAGCATGAAACATCCTGTTTATCTAGTCAGTTCATCATGGTCATCCTTTGTATTTGCATGCACAATCACAAATAAAGAAAGTTTGGTATACTGAAGAACAAACAAATTAGGGCTTGATTATTCAAAGCCATCAGAGACACTTGGTGCATTGAGCTAAGGACAAGGATGTAAGAGTTAGATGTCTTATGTTGTTGTTAAAAGAAAGCATGCATTTAAAATAGAGTTTGCCACATGATCAATTGTTAGTTTTCCACTACTCACCACATCCTTTAGGTTGCTATTTTCTATGAAATTTTTACTACAAAAAAATGTAAAGACTGCCTAGAATAAAGCCCTTGACCAATGAAAAAATAGGAATATTAAACCTCAAATTGATGATAAATGAGAAATATTGTTTGCAAGCATATTTTATGGGAAATTTGTTAGGTTTGCTCAATTTTCAAGACAAACTTTAATGTTAAAGTGGTGTGAAAACATAAGTCCCCGCCTATAGGCAGTAGGGACTAATAATGACTTATCAGCCAATAGATCCCAATCACCACTAGAGGATCAATGCTTCTTGTCAATGTAATCCATCAACTCAAGTGGCCAACCATCAAATAAAAGAGTTTCTTATATCAAGTGATCGATAGATAGTGATTATAATGAAATGCATATGCAATTAGAAATAGAACCGATTGTTATAAGGAGATACAATTGGATCAAATGAATGTCTATTATGAAAGGACGTGTCTCTAAATATATTATGGAACAAAGGTATGAATGATTATTAAGGGCATTCCTAAGAGGAAGGAGACTACAAAACACAATCAGTGTTGTAGTCAACAAATTTGTTGAGCTTATTCTATTTATTCTATGCATTCTTATTAGACAATGGGGGAGATATAGATAGAAGAAGAATCATAATAAGCATTTAAGAAGATTAGTCTAAAAGTCTAAAATAGAGTAGGGGAAAGTATTGAAAATAAAAATGATTTTATAGATAAAAAGATATACAGCCAAAATATCAAAAAATATCCAAAAGAATATAATTGAGCATAGGATAGTATCGACAAATAGAAAGGGTTTTATGCATAAAAAGGTATAAAGTTAGCATACCAAATAACATCATGTGACTAAGTATTGAATGTCATATTAGAAAATCACTATGGAATGTAAGGATTGATAAGTACTAGTATTCATATTGGATCATAGGTGAATGGGAAGTGATTGAATAAGATGCTCATATCTTGGTTCAGACAGAAGTTATCCGTATCAGTATTTAAACCTTTGTTCACTAAATTCTTTAGTTGTAAGGGAATTGTTGCTGAGATTATAAAGCAGAGAAAACCATAAGAGATCATTGCACATAGAACAAGTTCAAATACAAGAATAAAAAACAATGATTGGCTATAAATAAAATTAAACTCCTATGCACCACCTTTGCAATTAGTATTTCAAGGTAAATCATAATTTATAATTAATTTGATCCACAAAGCATGAATTCATAAGCACATGCATCATCTATATCATTCCATATCAGAATCCTAGACTTCTAGTTGAATCCACATACATCTAAAATCATAGCCATATAACAGATCTTCTATATCAAATATCTTCATACCCTTGACTTCATAATTTTAGTGTATCATCCCAAAAATATTATTACTTTGTGAAATTCCATAGATAAATATATAAACATTTTGCATAATTTTTATTTTGGAGATTAATAGTAGAGATTGGATAGTGCAACTATAGAGGATTGAAGTAATTGGATCAATATTTCCAATTATCTAGATAAGAATCATTAGAATAAATCATATTGTTTGGTATTTTCTAGAACTAATCAAATGGTATAATGTTAGATTCCTAAATTTTTTTAATGTCTAATCATCAGATATTAAAATCAATGATTACATCTACAATTTGGATCAAATGAATGGGTTGCTTAAAATCAACCACAATTTTATGTCATCCACAAATAGATCACCAAGCATCAAACAATTCATCTCAAATTTAGGCTTCAATGAATATCACCCCCAAACTTCTCATGAAAAACCTAGTAAATGGAACATAATGCCCCTTTTGACACAAAAAGGAAGTCAAGAATTCAAGCAAACAAAAGATGAGTCAAATTTAGAAGAAGCTCAATAAAGAAAATCTAGCCAAGCACATTTCTAATAAATGACATGATTGTGGAGGTGATTGAATTGGAATCAAAAACAATATTCAGTTTCCAATGAGTTGTGCAACTAAAATCAAATTTATAAATCATATATTACATGCACAGGATACCCATCCAAAACTTTTCAATAATTTTTGTAAACCACAAACCAATAGGCAATGCACATTGAAGAAGATGCCACAATAATACAAACAACAATTGATTACAAAACCTGCTCCATGCCATCATATAGTTGGTTCTTGAGAAACTATTTGTTCTCCTCCTCCCTAAAATAAATAATTTCACATAGGAAAAATGTCTATGGTAGACATTCTCGTGCATCATAACTTCCAATCTCAAGATTTGATTTTCCTTTATCATTGAAGAAATCAAAGAGCTTCTTACACAAGAGCCTCTTATAATAAGGGAATTAGGTAAGCCAAAAAAAATGGAATCCAATTCACACTAAAAAGATTACAAATGCCCCATCAAATATTTCTTGACTATTATAACTAGTATTCTTACAAAAGAATGTGCATGTCAATGAGTGGTCCCTTATGAGGAAATTCCTCAGCACATTTACTTAATTTCCTATTTTTGCTCATACTTTATATCTTGTTTATGTTTAATATTTTGTTCCAACGTGCATACATATTTGTAACATTTTTCTTAAGCATAGGAGAATGTGGTGGGAGATAATAATTGTAATGTCTCCAATCCCAAATACCAGAATCCTAAATGCTCACATATTGGCCCTACTGCCTCTTGCAAAGATGCTTATCTTACAAAATATTATGGTGTCACAACACCATAGGTTTATGGAGGTAGAATGTAGATACACTTTATTTATTATACAGGATGAAAGGATCATTCAAGCATTGTATCACATAGATCTGCTAAAAAGGTATTTATTTATTAAAAAACATGGCTTGGATGTTGCACAGGATCCTAAAATGCTTGTTGTCTATAGAATAAATCAATCTGTCTAGCATTGGCATTCATTCCCATTCACAAGAATGGTGGAAATTTCCTCCATTCATACTAGTCTCAATGAGTGGGAGTGTCTAAAGTGTTGTAATAAGGTTATGGTTCTAAATATTGAAAGTCTTTCATTTGATAGATATATTGTTTATGATCTATGTATTGTTTTATTTTGCATGGATGCAATCATTTTTTAGTTGTTCATCTTGCTTTCTTTGTAGGTTGTCTAGGTGTTCAATTTCTAGTTAGTTGTGTAAAGGTTTAGCTTGGACTGTATTCTAGGTGGTATAGAATGTCAGTTGTAGCCATTATATACCTAGTATACAACATTTTTAGTCATAGTATGTAAAATATTATCATTATATTAAGGAGTGAGGCCCCTAAATATAAACCTGTAAAGACTAAAATCCACAACAATTCGCCACATATGAAAATAACCTCAAAATGAGGAAATATATAGATTTGAAAAGTCAAAAGTTAATTTAATTCACATAACTATATAACTCATTGTCCATTTCTAGATGGAGATCTATACATGTCAAAAATTAGTCGAAAATAATTGGAATCACAATCATTATTATATATTACATTTTTTTCTAAAACACTTGACAATACAAAGTTGACCACATATTGATACCATATACAATGCAAAGTATAAATGCTAGAAATGAATCAAGTGAGCATGAAATCTTTTATCATAACTATGTCAACCTGCACATCAAACATGAATATATCTTTAGTACATCAGATGATATAAAGCATATATAACATAAAACATATAAAAGAACATGCCATCAAACCTTAGTGTCCATCTGCATGTAATCTCATCTCCGAGCTATCAAAACAATGTCCATCCACTGTCATGAGATGGAAGAGTGGTCTAGGTGCTTTTACTGCCCAACCATGGAGTGGTTAGCTCCCCGAGGTTCTCTGATTAGGAGAACTACTCGACCCTGGCACAAGAAGATTAGCAACTCGGCACAATTGGATTGGAAAGATCTGGTGCAGCCTTTGTGCCTAATCTACTTACACATAGGTCTAGTAGAAACATACACAACGATGTGGAAGATGGAAAACAACATAATATGACCAATGCATCTCAATCATATGCATAAATGTTTTTACTGAGCTTGGCCAAGAATCATGAACCAGTTTAGTGTAAAGACTAGTAGATAATATATAAGGAACACTAACACAAGTTTCCAATAATTACCCTCCTCTTTGATCCCACAATCAGCACCCATCCCAAAGCCAAATTCCATTTCTCATTACAACTTAACAATAAACATTTAAATATAAACAAATCTATTCGATTTATTGGGGATGATCATTAGAAAATTTGACAAATCTTAAGTAACTCTATACTTCTTATAATATCTAATAGAATTAAATGATAAGATGAAATCAATACTTTCCTTTCTACTTTTAATGAAATAAAATAAATAAATAACTAGCATCAAAATATTTGTTAACTGTCACAAGTAATTTCATGACACAGAATAGTGATTTGATAAGCACATTGTCATTCAATAAATTTGAAAAAAAAACACTTACTCTTAGTTGGCATCCAAAACAGAACAGACAACACACTTCTTTAAAATAAAAATAAAAACAAAAACAAAAATTGAAGTATATAATAATATTATACTCATCATTCTCAAAGATTCTACACACATGAATGTTTTTACTGGACATGTACTAAATTACAAGTGGAGTTTCTTTAGCTCAAAGGTACTAGTTCAAAGGTTGATAGGCACTTTTGTCCATCAAGCAAGACTGAGACTTATTTTTTGGCAAGCATTGATGTATCAATTTTTGACTCATTTAATAAAAAATAGAGAACTATCACACAAGAAAAATACATTTTCAAAGTTTGACATTCAATGCTGAACTTTTTTTTTTATGTCAAAAATGATAAGTCTACAATATGTTTTCTACGGAATACTGTCAAAATTTCACTTCCAGCTCATACGTTTTATAAAGAATGGTGAAAAATTTATTTCCAACTTACTCAATTGGCCCAACTAACAAAGATTTTACTTTTTGAATAAAATAAAATAAAAATATATTCTAACTCATAGCTAAATCATCTTTGATTTTTCTGAGCATGAACCTTTAATTAGTGGAAGACTTAGAGAGAATAAAGATATTCAAAAAAATTTATGTGAGAATCAAGCATATCTACAACGACCCACAATCTCAGTGCTTCCAAGGTAGACTAACTAGCTTCCCTTTGAAAGGGACAACAAATCAAAGATTCTCTAATAAAGAATCTGTGACAAATGGTGGAAATGTACAACAATTGGGAAAAATTTGACTTTCCACTGAGATTATGGGATAGAATCACATTACAAAAAGTCCAAATTTTTAAATTAAAGAATGATAGAAACACAATTTCATGTTTTTCCTTCACCATGAAATAAGTCAAATAAAAAGTTATGTATTAAGATGGAGTATCAAGAATAGAGTCTTAGGAGGACAATTATCATGTCTCTTTTCCAAACAAAAAGAAATGTAAGTTAAGATACAACTATAACTCCTACGTATTCATCTCTATTAACAACATTTTTCACTACTTTTAACAAGGCAACAAAACTAATTACGTTTCAGCACTATCTAAGATAAGTAAGAAAATTGCATAGCATGTATATGGATGTAATAAATAAATAGAAAAAGGAACCTGTTTTGAAAAGATTGATGACTTAGATCCAACGGAATTCTTTTCTATTTATCCAACTCTTCTTTACAAATGATGGTTCTCTACCAAAAAACTGCTGACTCAAAATAATACCCCAGCAATTCATAATAGCTACCTCATTCTCTCTAAAATCTGCTTCCTTGTCTATGTTAGAAGGAAGTAAAATCTTCCCTTCTCCTGACAAAAACGTCCCAACTAACTTCCCTTTTAAATAATAGCTCCCCACTCTTTTTCCAAACGTTGATTTCTTTCCCTGGATCGGTTCATTCTGTCCTCCTCAAATAATGTTTTTCCCCTTATTTTAATGACTCCCCCTCCTTTCATGCAGTCGACAACAAACAGATGACTCATAATTTTAAAAGTTACATTTGGCCTTTTGAAATAAATAAACTCACTCTTCTATTAAATGTAATTTTAAACACTCGACATCACTTCCATCTAATATGTGATTCCCATCATGATCATCAATTTTAAAATTGTTAGCAATCAGTTAATTTTTCCTTATTTGGATCTATGGCTACCACTTGGCTCAAGAACTTTAAATAAACTATAAGTTCTGTTAAAGCTTCCCCATCTAATTTAAATCTACCATTTTCAAAATAAAAATAAAAACTATTAATTGCCATTTAATTTTTCCAACTAACTACTACCATTTCAAATTCATGCCTATAATTACTAAGGGAAAATAAATTGAAAGTATAATACTTATTTTATATTCTAAATTATAATATTTCTAAGGAAATAATATTCAATTATTCATTTTATTTTATTTTTCATTTACGCCACATTATCATAAACAAAACATTTAACCCATCTAGATTAATTGGAATTCAAAGCAGATGATTTAAATTCAAATAAAAAAAACTAAGTGTGTGTGTGCGGCTACACCATACAAATTTTGGACCAACCATGCCAAGGAGCTAAACTCCTCTACCTCAACCACCCTTCTGCCTTCAGTATCTACACACTCACAAACTCGACATCAACCAATGCGTCAGTAATGTCATCATCATAATTAATTAATAATATCTTAAATAAAAAATTTTAAAACATTCAACATTCATCATCAGGTACAAACATATAAATGAAATCACAATTTTAACTATCATGTCGATATCTCATAAGCTCAACATATAACAACTTATCAAAATGACAAAAATAATTAGCATTACCATTTAATAACATATATGATGAAACTCTAATCAAAGTCTATAAAGTATTCGACTCAAGTCAACTCATACATAGTCTTAGGCAAAAGGTCAATCACACAATTAAGTCTGTATAAAAAGAATGTCAAAATTTGAGTCATGACAAAACCTGATATGATATCTAATAATGTAAAAAATAAAAAACTAAGTGCTAAGTTATCATTCTTGTGGAGCTACTGTATCAAAAAAATGCAAAGCTAACACACACTTCTATATAATGAATAAATTATTTAAAATTAAAATAATTTTGTCAAAAAGAAGGCAAGGGATAGGAGCACTTGATAACTGCAGGAAAAAAATCTCAGTAACTAGAGAAGAAAAATAAGAGAGATAGAACACAACCTTTAGAAGAAAAATGAAGGACTATGGGATCAAACAGAGGGTAGGAGGTGCCAATTCATGACATTAGAAAAGCAACTGACCATATATTATGCATAAAATTTCTATAGAAAGCAAGAAATGTTGAAGCAAACCAAGTTTCTACATAGAAAGCATATTTGTATTCTTATGCTCTTCCTTGCTGGTACTAGTTTTAGAGCTTTTGTTTCATTGTTTGAATCAATCTATTGTAGATTCCTTAATTCACTCTTAACAACTTACATCATGTATCTCCTTAGAGTTTTAGCTCTTAACCACTTCAAATCTTAGTATATACTCATTTAGTTTAATTTTCATCTAGATTAAGTAGCTCAAGTTGTAGACAACTTTTCTTTATTCTTCTTTCTGAAACCACATATTGTATAAATTAATCATTCCTAGAAACTACCTCAAGCTTTCTAGGGTAAATAGCTTCGTCTATAATAGTTAATAATATATTAACAATAATCATCACTCACATGAAGGATGAAAACATTTGCATGTAAAAATCAAAATCAAAATTAACTTATGGATTATAGCATTTGACCAACCCTTATAATGTTAGGTGGAGTATAAATTACTTGCACCTTTTAGAGAGGATGAGGTAGATCAATGCCAGATGATTCATATATGAGGCCATCATTCATTGATGAACTTGTTGGTAACACCTATTCATGTCAATATCATGTTTTTAGATCCCAATCGTTCATGAATGCTAAATTGTAAAAATTTTCTAGACAATTAACAATCCAAAATTCAAAAAATATAATTTTCCCCTACCTGGATTTGGGAAGAATTTATACATCTTCCTTCCCCAAATATCCATACTATTTGCATCTATAATATGTTGGGAAAGAAATTTCATTATAAATTAAACAAACATTTTAAATGTGCATGCATACCTCATCAAATGAAAGTGATTCCTTAGAATACATTGGTTTATGGTTGGATTCCAAAAGAAATTGTGGACCAATGGAAAAGTCATCATCTAGTAAAAATGTTTTTGATAGTTCTTTGGCTATAATTGGCTTTTCTTGTTGAAAGATCAAATGATTAAAAATAAAACCAAAAAGCAAGGTTAATAGTGTAAGTAGTGGCCATTTAAAGTTACAAAAGTTTCACTATACTAATGTGTAGGCAATACTAGTAGAGTGCAGCCTCATAAGATGAGAAAGTTTATGCCATTGATGTTTAAACTATAAATCAATCATATTATTTACGTAAGTAATATATAAATAACATTTCTAGAGGACAAATAACTATTTAGGTATTCATCATTTAGGAACATCATGGGGAGACATGCTTTAGAAACAAATTTTAGTTGTTATCTATGGGACACGTATGAACTTCATTAGCATGCAAAAATGTCCTAGGAATGTCTACTTGAAATAGAACTCATCTTTAAAAAAATAGTAATAACTACATCTCACTATTGCTCAAATTCTTCATTTTGCCTACACAGCAAGAGAGTGCAAATCCATGTTTTTATCTATTACACAATGAAATGTGACCAAAGATTTGCAAAGGTCAAAGAGGAAGTGAAAGAAAATTTTCCCTTCATTTTTGAGCATCTTGAACTCACAAGAGACCATATTTGGAAAATGCTAAGAGCAATTTTAAAAGAATATCCCAAATGCCCATGAATTTTGTTGTATACAAATCCCAAGCTTTTTAATTTAAAGTTACAAAAAAATAGTAGACATATTAACACATCTAAATTAAGTGAAAATGCTGAAATGGAAATACCCTTTTTCTCATTCAATACAAGTACTTGAAATCCTAGTGATATGTTCAAAAAAGGGTTCTACAATTGCAATCTACGATGAGAATATCTAATAAGTTAAGATGAAGCAAGTCATTGGGATATCCATGAGAAAAGTTCAAAGAAATTTAATTTGTCTTCTTAGGGAAATAGATTTGAAGTGGGTGGAAAATTTAGAAAGTGGGAAAATGTAATTACAAGTTTAGTATAATAAAGTGACTAAAATAAGTATCAGGTCAAATTGAAAATACATATAACAGAGAAATCTATGACAGATTGAAAATCATTATTCTCTCCTTCTATAGTAATAATTCACCAATGCCTTACTTCCATTACAAAATTGTCTTAAAATTTGGTCTCTTCACAACCCTTTATTATTTCATGTTATCAAAGATAGGTTGCACTTCATGTTTCAGGTGTTAAACTGAAATAGAAAAATGTTTGAGAGCATAAGTACAATTTGAAAACAATGTCTTAAATACCCATTAACATTGTTGTCTATTTTCTTGGAGCTCAGCCCATGAAGTAATTGTGGAGCCACACATAGAATTTCAAAATCTCATAAAATACAGTTTCATATACAACCACAACAACTCATCACTTGCCTCAGAACTATACTTACAAGATTTTGAATTAGGGGCTGACGTTCAAATTATCACATTGAAGAAGAGATCCAAACTTAAAGTAAATTAGTCCATACTCATGATTGTGTAAAGGCACCATCAAATAAAACCTAAATTAAAATAATGTCATCTAGGACAATACATATGAACTTACAATAAAATTTCTAAGTGATGCTCTACATGCATCAATTATCTCTAGAATTTTATAAGCCTTAGCTACAAATACAAGTAGGTTGATAGAGTAAACAATGGTCTATGCCTTTATGGAGGTAAAGGACATGTTTACATAATTAGGAAAATATATAAATAAATAATCAAATATAGTTATAAATCAAATAGAAGCTTAAAAGGAAAAATTAGAAAGATCCTATTTTAGTGAGTTTGTAAGATTACATTAGGAGATAAAGAAGAATGAGAGAATAGGTTTTATATTTCAACATCCTTTTCACCATGTGACCCATGTAGGAGACCCAAGTGGATTGCGTATTGCCAACCAAGATAGGTAAGTTTTAGATTCTTTGAGCAATAAAAATTCCAAGTGCAAATCTAAACACCATAACCCTTGTAAACACCCATGCAGCCTACAGTTTCGGAAAAAAACAAAAATGTGGAGGTAGAGATAGGTTGCACAAACTGCATCACTAGATAACGGGATAGAGGAGTAGTGTTCCGACCATATATAAAGAGGGAAGAATTCTCTAGAAGTGTTAGAGTTGACTAGTAGATGGTTGAGAGGGCAAGGGAATGCCCATATACCATAGAGATATCTAAAGGGAAAGGGAGGCATCCTTTGAATAGTGTTATTTGATCCCTACCCTAGAAAGAAATAAAAAATGACTAAAAAAATTCAACATATATAATATCCAAATTGCTAAAATAAAATATAACAGATCTAAAAAGGTATTTGATTTTTCAAAATCTAAAACACGTACCTTATTTATTGTAATAAACTGAATCATTCAAAAATGATTAAACAATTTCAAACCAGCCTTTGTATCAGCATCAATTTGAAGTTGCCCAATCTTTGACCTCGGTATACTAGAGCATTGGATGCCCTCCTTTGACTCAATATGGATAGAAAATTGCAAGACTCTATAGGCTCCTCCTCCACAGTCACTATGTTCCTCTGTGTGGGAGAAGGAAGGGGTAAAGGGATGACTCTACTAGAACCACATCAATTATTGGGGGATTTTCTCTCTAACCTACCCTTCAATTTACTCCTATGACCACTGCCCTAGGAAGCTAAAGCACAACCTAAGATATGTAAACTTTAGTTTCAAACAACGATCTTTTCTTCCTTTCCAATAAAATCCTTTATTCATTCTAAAGTCCCAATTTGGTAGGAATAATAATTAACAAGAAATTATCCTTTAGACTTTGTTTTTGTAAATTGTATTAGAAGAGATGTATGTGATTTTTATGAACTATATCAGAAGAGATGTTTGTAATGATTATATTAGATCAATGATTATATTAGATCAACTAGTTTAATACAAATTAGGTTATGAGTGATGCATTTGACAGCAAATTTTGTTACTATTTTTGAATAATAAAGCAGCCAAAACAAGGGGGTTGGCCCATACAAAAGACAAACTTGCCAATCAATGAGTAGATTACCAACAAAATAGAATTACCCCCTACAACTACTTATCAAAACAAAAACATCATATGAAGGAGCATAATAATAGAGTCTATAGACATCTTACTAAGATTTCCTGGAATAGTACCATAAGTGAAAGAGTTTTTAAACAAAGGCATAACAACCTTTAAAACAACTAAGTCCAAAAACCAGCAAACCATTAAACATAAAAATAGAGATTAGTAGGCCCTAATTGGGATTTTTCTCATCCTTCCTTTTAAGGAGGATGTTGGCCCAATCTTCTACCAGGAAAGCAAACAACATTCTGGAGTCCTCATGGGTCAAGTCCTCCTCTTGATTATCCTTCAATAGGTGCAATGTAGTGGCTTCTATGTGTGTCACCTCAATGGTGAACTTAGACAAAAGTCTGACCTTTTCCTCCAAAGCCTGCATCCTCTCTTTCAGATCTTTAACCTCTAATTTACGGGTCTCCTCGAAAACCTCCAGCTTACCACCCAAATTACCCTCCACCATGTTCGTGCCATTATCTTGCAAAACCAGGGGGTTAGCAATAATCTTTTCTTTAGGTATCAACCTAGCTGGAGAAGAAACCATCATAGGGGAAGGGGCTCTTTCACAGTTTTAGGGAACTGGTTCTGCATAAGGTCCACTCTACCCATGCTAACAAAAGTGGAGATGTGGGTCATCTCTTTGCTACCTTTAACCTCACCTGAGCCAAACCTAGAAGAGTCTAAAATTTTCACCTCCTTCTCCTCCTGATTCCCCAAGCCATAGCTCAATGTCTTATGTTTCACTCTCTATTTGGGATGGGTCGTCTCTTCAAAATCTAAACTGTCCTACGAGGCATTGGATCTCATCTTCCTTTTTGCATTAGATTTCAAAATTCTACCAGACCTTCACCTCCCACCTCTAACCTCATCATTTGAGTCCTCCAACTCCTTCACATTCCCTTTCTCTAATTTTTCTTTATTACTAGGGGGAAAATCTTCCTCTCCTGAGGGGACCCATTAGGTGAAGGTTGAGGGGTAGGAGCTCTAAGGCTAGTAATTCTCAAAGGGATGTGGTGGGGGTGGTGGTTATGTAGATCTGGGATATCTACCTCCACAATTCTAGGGGGTAACAAGGCCAAATAGAATTGGTAAAGATGAAACATCGACCCTTGGTGGAGAATACTATAATTAACCCCTTTTTTATCTTTTCCTTAACATCAAAAATAGTATCAACTAATTCATATAATAGGAAGAAAGGAATAGAAATATAATCACAATGGTGGAAGTGATTTAAGAGGGAAAGTGGTAGTAGTAGAAAACACCATATCTCTCTTCCAGAGTCAAATATTTCATCAACACCAAACAAGCTTCATTTCATGGCTCTAGGAGCTTTTCATGTAGGAACCCTCCACGATGGTGAATGGGTTCTTCACCCTCCTAGAAAAAGTGATTCATGATAGCTTCATTTGTAACCCTAGTCACCTTCTATCATTTTCTATCTTTCATTGCAAAACCCATCCCCAAAGAAATAATTTCCTTGGATACCTAAAATGTAATACCATTAACTGTCACCTTTCATTCATCCCAGGAATTCACAAATTGTTTGGAACAACTCTCATCAAACCCATTTAGTACCTCCATGAATAGAACCAATACCCATTCCTTAAGCATATACTAGGTTAGAGGTTTACAGGCACTATCCTTGATCATCGAAGGCTCAATATGAAAAAGATATCCCCCATTATAGAAACCTTCACCACAATTCTTGCTCCTTTGAAAGCTCTAGACCAGAAGAAAAATTTAAAAACTCAATCACACTTATGTGAAAAATAGGTTGCACTAAGTATTCATAAAGGGCTTTATTATCATGAATACTCATGTCACTTCTCTGATTTGTTATCACGTGCCAACTGCCTTTATCCCAATACAACTCTTTTTCATCATTTCCAAGATGTCAAAGCCTTTTAAATTTGAATTATTACTTAGTGTTTAGTGCGAAGTAATGATAAAGAAAATTATAAAAAATACACTCAAATCATACTTTGATTTGGTTTCCCTTTTGAACCATATGAATTTATTATTGAAAGTACCCTTTACTTCCTTCCTTGCCATCTGTTCATAGTGAACTGGCCCCATTAGTTGACTTAGCACTAAGTTGTCACTAAAAGCCATAAAATCTTTCCAAGTAGACCCAATCATGGGATATTATCTTTATTAAGTCTTACCAAATTTGATAACACTTTATTTTCTCTCCAACAACGTAATCCATGCACTCTCAGACCTAGCATCATCATCACATCAACCACAGTATTGCCTTCCCAATAAATATGTTGCAAATCATACCTTTTCAAGATAGTTAATAAATGCCAAATTTCTTCTATCACCCTTTTGATCACCCAAACATCTTTCATGTTGCCTTTCACTATTTCAACAGTAATCTTTGAGTCTCCTTCAATCTCCACATTCTCCCATCCCACACCTATAACCATTTTCAAGCCCCAAAGGAGGGCCATAGCCTCTGCTACATTATTCGAGACTTTCCCTAGATTATCAACATAGGCCAACAACATTCTACCATTACAATCTCTTACCAAACCCCAACCTGTCGAACCCTCCCTTCTTGTTGCTCCATCAAAGTTAAGTTTAACCGAGCTTTCCTTAGGGGGGTGCCATCTCATCCTTACTCTTAAGCAAGTTGTTTGGAATTATCAACCTCCATGAAACCTTGTTCAAGATTCCACCATCTGGAAATCCTTTGTTCCGTCATAGTGGAAGGAACAGACAGTTTTGGTCACTTGTAGTTCTGCATATTCTCCATAATCAGCTTGAAGATCAATTCAGTTACAAACTCCTCACTGCTCTCTTCATTTCTATAGAACTTATTATTTTTCTCCTTCCAAATGCCCTAGTAGACATGGGGGGGATCACCTTCCACATTTGGATAAGGAGCAGGTGGATGAATGGGCATTACCAATGCATTGCGAATTGATCAATCCCCTTATGGAAAATGCAAACCATCTCCAACTTTTGAAACAACCTACCCCAGATGTTAACAAAAAAGATACACTCCAAGAATAGATGGGAATACTTTATTCCTCACCTTTACATAGATAGCATCTGCTAGGTAATTGGAATCCCCTTTTCCTTAGGTTATCTATGGTTAGAATCTTCCTATGCACAGTGACCCACTAGAAAATATTGACCTTCGAAATCATATGACTGAACCAGATTTTCCTCTAGCAATAAGGCTCCAAATCTTTCTCAAAAATCATCCTATAAGCATAACCAACAGAAAAATCCCCAGATGAAGTTTCCTTCCAAATGAAAGTGTCATCCTGTGCCACCTTGAGAATTTTGTAACCTTTGAGGAACTCCTCCAGTTCCTCTACCAAGCTACCTCCATCAATATAACCCTAGAGCAGTTGTAACTTCTTCCACCTCCTACCCGGCCCAATGAAATCCATCACCTTACTTCCCGTCTACCGCTAGAGATGCTCTCTAAGGATACCAAACTTCATTCTGACCAAAGGTTTTCCTATTAACCAATTTTGTTAATGTTATTTTGTAGCACACAATTTATTGAGTGGATCTGCAAAAAAAATCCATGTCATTTTTACCACATTTTTTTCTTACTATAGTGCTTAGTGGCCAAATGAAAGCCCTATGTCATTTTAGAGACTAATACTAATTAAGAATAACATAAAGGTTGTGATTTAGTACATCAATTGATATTTTAATCAAATTTATGATTTTAACAAATACATAAAAATTAAGATAATTAAATTTGTTTGTGAATAATGTTCAATAACAATTATGTGTTTATTTATTTATTATATTATCTAATAAAAATATTAGTATAATTTTTTAAATAGTGTTTAATGTAGGTATTAGTACAATTTAAATAACTAAAATATATATTAGTTGTAAATTAAATAATCATTTTATTTTAATTATTAATTTTTAGAAAATTAATTTTAAATTAAAAAATTAATGTATCTATAACTTATTTTAGAATAAATTTTAAAAGGTAAGTTTATATATGATGTAATTTTTCTATTATTTTTTACATATAAATGAAATCTTTCTATTTTTATTTCTCATACACATAGTTACATATTTAAAAATCAAACTACTCTGTTATATATATATATATATATATATATATATATATATATATATATATATATATATATATATATATATATATATATATATATATATATATATATATATATATATATATATATATATATATATATATATATATATATATATACACATATCTATTCTTCTTTATATTTCTCATGAAAATCATTGCAAATCTTAAAATTATATTAACTCTTATTTTTTAATGATTTAAGATCTATTATAAATTCTTAGACTAAACTAAATCTAATTTATTTTCTAATTTTATGATTAATGAAAAATGTCGATTTTTAAAAGATCATTCAACTTTTTTTTTTAAATTGCTAAATTGATTTTTTTTTAATTGAAATTAAAGCTCTCTTTTTTGCCTATGATAAACATATTTTATAAAATTGTGAATTTCAATCTTTCTAAAATGCATATCTCTAATTAGAATATAAAAAAATATTTCCAACTATATTTCATTGTACAAGTACCTATCAACCAAAACACTCATAATTACATGAATGTATAATTTTGAGGGACAAATTTTGATGGTTGAGTTTAGAAGTTAACTTCTTTGTTATTGCTATTGCTTCATGTTGATTTCAGTCTACAATATTTTCAAATCAATTCATTAGCTTGTTAAAACAACAAATAAAGAAGTGGATTTGAAGATTTAAGATTTATATCTAGATTTATTTCTAGTTCATTTTCTTTCCTCTTCCTAAGCATTGATGGAGGTCATGCATTGTTAATAAGAGTTCTTTATATATGTTCCTATGTTCATACCGTGATAGTATTGTATCACAAAATTATGATATTTTTGTTGACAATAGACTGATACAAGTATGATAAATATGTTTCAATCATTGTTTTGTCACTGATGTCAAACTTGCTATTTGTTGGTAAGATAACTGCTTATAAGATTTAAGTATTATCCACTTATTTGATTGATGAAGAGGATTTTATCAAAAGATGTAACAATAGCACCTTGAGGAAAGGTTGAGTTATGATATGAGAAGGAGTACAAGAATTAGCTAAGATAGTGATATCATAGTGCATTGAAAATCTACTTAAGGTTGAAAAGGTTGGTTACACTAAGCAAGTTTCAAAGAACAAGTTAAACAAAGTTTGTCTACCAAGCTTGACCAAATGGACAGTAGGTGCCGAGAAAAGTTAGTGCAAGCCGAGCAAAAAATTAGTTGGATCCGAGTAAAAGTCTAGTTTAGTGTATGCCAAGTAAAGTTTAGTTGATGCCAAGCACCAGTAAACTTTAGTCCATGCCAAGTGATTTTACAGAGGATGTTGAGCAACGCAATTTGTGTCGAGCATCAGAAGAAAGTTAATTTCAAGTGTCAGTGTTATTAGAAAGATCATGAATTTGATGGTTCTGAGCCAACAAGTTTGTTTTCTTAGATTATATGAACCAGGTAGAAGATAAGATTGATGAGCCGGTGGCACAGAATTCATGGTAAATTGTTTTGAGGAAAATTCAAAGAGCATTAAAGGAGAAGTTTCTAGAAATGGAATGGAATGAGTGGTAGATTCACCGAGTCATACCTAATTTGGTCTAACCCTAAATTGGATGATGGAGAATGAATGGAAAAATATCTTAATTCTCTATTTATAGGGATGGTTGGTCAGAAGCAAGGATTGCCATGTACAAGAACCTAAGGAAGAAAAGGAGGCTAGGGTATTGCTTCATTTAGTGACCTAAGTAAAAAGTTTGCATTAGCAAGTTAAGCAAGAAGGCTTAAGGGTGTTAGTGTAGTCTTTTTATTTCCTAGTGGGTTATTTATTTTTCTCTAAATTGCTAGTTTTTACCTACACTTTTAATAATCTTGCTTAGGTTAATAAAGCATGTCTTATTTAGAAAGTGGTTGCAAGGTGTCACCTTCCTACATGTGAGCATCCATTAGCTATCTTAGGAAGATACTTTGCTACCTTTAGTCCAATAGATGGTTGCTCCTCATTGGTCAATGTTGCCACCTCCTCCATCTTCCTAGTCTATATAAGCATGCTACTTGGCTTGTATTTGTAATCAATTTCTTTTGCATCCTCTTAATGCTATTTTGCTTCTAGTATTTGCATTATTGTCTTGGAGACTAACTCTATGTTGCTATTTTGATTTTGTATCATTTTCATTCATAGTTTAGATATCTATTCTTTGCACTAGTTGTCTAGGTTATCAATCTTTTCAGATTCTAACATGGTATCAAAGCTTTTCTATGTGCAAGAGTAGATTTTAGTTTCCTTATTTGAGAGATTTGAGGGGGCTAATAAATCTTATTATAGTTTTTTGAAAAATGAAGTATGCTCTTCTCTTGCATCTTTGAATGATCTTGAGAATCATAAAGTTTTGACAAAAAAAAATTTAATATTTAGGGTTTCAATCTCAAATCTGAAAACCAACGTGCATATTTGAAGTTTTCAATCAGTATTGTAGGTTCCAACATGCCATTGATGGACTTAGGAAGATGATTCAACGTTTTCATGTCGTCTTTTGGTTGTTGGGGTTGTTTCTTGGTTTTTGGAGCTTTTTTAATTGTTAAACGTGTCTAATTTATAGTATAGCTACGTCTTTTATAGATCAGCCAAAAAAATGCTTTCAAGGTTTTGTTCATAGCACTGAAAAACCATTTGGGTATTTTTTAGTTTTTTCATGAAATCTGTAGATTTCGTAGAATCGAGCACAGAAAGCTACAGTCATACCCCTCTCCATTGGCAATCGTAGATTTGAACATAGTTTTCAAATGCCTCGTTCTTACTCATATGGACTCTAATTCTAATGATTCTTGTTATGACCTTGGCTATTTTTTTGTGCTCTATCCACTAGTGGAGTTTTTTTTTATTTTCATGCATAAATTTCTCAAAAATTGTAGATTCTCAATTGTGACTGTGCACAATTCTCATTTTGAAAATTTTGGAGGATCATAACTTTCTCATACAACCTCATATCAAGGTGATTCTTTTTTTAAAAGTTCATGATTTTTCGAGTAGATCGCAGTGGTGCTATTTGTTTCCTTGATTATTGTGCCCAAGTTTCACTTTTAGCATATGCTCTTCATGAGGGTTTGTAATGCATTGAAATCAAGATCACTAAGCATTTCTCTCTAGTGGTAGTTGTAAATGCACAAAAATAAAGTGCCAAATCATATTTCTTTGGGGGGGTTCTTTGATTGAGTAAAAAGGGGGACATTGTCATGGTTGGGTTCTCTTTTTTTGGAATTTCTTCTCTACATTTCTTCATCATGGATCAAACAAATATGCCCATCATAACTCCATATAATTACTTTGAGTGGAAATCATGCATGACAATTCACTTAAGGAAAGTTGGATTAAATAGGATAACTATGGGACTTGAAACTGAACCTGATAAGGATGAAGATAAGCCTAAGTGGTTTAACAAATGTGATGAGGCATATGGAATATTGTGTTTATCTATTTCTCCTGATTTGCTATTTTAGATTGAATCTTTGGATACACCAAATGAAATATGGTTAAAGCTGGAAACACTATTTGGCACACAAGATTCAATGAGGGGTCATATGTTGGAAAATGAACTAATTAGTTTAAGTCCAGGCAATTTCAACACAATCCGAGATTTCTTCACTAAACTGAAGTCATTAAGGTTGCGACTAAAACAATGTGGAATTGAAAAGAAAGATGAACAACTGATTCTTAGTATTCTCTCTAAGCTAAGTTCAGAATATTTTGTGTTTGTCTCTACCTTCTATTCTACTAAGGGTGCACTTGGTACTCAATTCACCATGCCATCTTTAGATGATTTTGTTGTCAATCTTACTCAAGAACAGGACAAGCTAATCCAGATGGGCACTCTTAACTCCTCTAAGTCACATGCCTTGGCTACCAACCAAGACACAAAAGAACAAAAAGGACAAAGTAGTAACAAAAATAGTAAGGACAAAAACAAAAGAATAGCAAGGAGAAGAAGGATCAAATATTGGTTGCTTCAAAAGCATCTATTGATACACCATCTTCCAAGGGCGATAAGCCTAAGAAAGAAAAGGTCCAATGTACCTATTGTAATAGACCTGGTCATGATGAACATAAATGTTTGAAAAAACAAATTGATCACTTGACACACATTCTTGAGAAGAATAATATCAGTGTTCCTGAGCCTATCAAACAAAGTTCTAATGAAGGATCTAACAAGGAAAAAGAAAATAGCAAAGGGAAAGGAAAGGGCTAGGCCCTTGTTGTAGTTGCTTCCTCACCATCCACTTGGGTTCTTGATTTGGGTGCTTTACACCACATGGCTTCATCTAAGGAAGAACTTGCATCCTTGGAGCTATGTACTATCCTTCTATTTTGATGGATGATGACACTCCTATTGAGGTGTGTGGGAGAGAGTATGTTGATGTGGGGGATGGCACATTCCATGATGTTCTTTGTGCACCCTCATTATCAACTAATCTCCTCTTGGTATACCAGATCACTCACACAGGTTCAGGCAAGTGGGTTGAGTTCACTCCTGATTCAGTGGAGATACGTGAGTTGCATAGTGATTCTATAGTTGTAGTTGGAAGAGCAGATCATCAGTCATGACTCTATCTGTTTTCTCACTTTTTTCCTGATCCTCCTTCAACTATTTTTCTCACTCACTCTAATGATGTGAGTAAATTATGGCATGAGTGGTTTGGCCATCTTAACTTTCGCTACTTGCATCAACTTAACCAACAGAGAATAGTCATAGGGTTGTCTTCTACTTTGACATTGGAGTCACTTGGAATACATGACAGATCTTCTGATGAGTTACATTCACCTGAGTAGTCTTCTACCTCCACTTTCGATGTAGAGAGTGATTCAGAGGACTCGCCTCCTTTCTCTCCTAGTCATCATTCATAGGTTGATGATTCTCATTCAGATTCTCCATCTTCTGGTCCATTTTGGGCTAGAAAGACCTTGCAGTCTGCAAGTGATTGGGTTGGGGATCCATCAGACACTAGGTAAACTCATTCACAATTCTAGGATGCTCCACATGTCTTCATTGCTACTGCCTCAGATCCATAGTCCTTTCATGAAGAGTGGGATATAGCTATGCAAGAAGAGTATAGTTCCTTGATGAGGAACCACACTTGGAATCTTGTCCCTCTTCCTAAGGGAAGAAAACTTGTTTGATGTAAGTGGATCTATTGGACAAAATTTGTGAGCTTTGTTGGGGGTGAAGGATGCTTCATCTTTTGGGGGGGGGGGGGGGGGGGGGGCGGGCACTCTTCTTCTCACTTGGAGTCCTAATTTTTTTTGGGGAATCTCTTTTCTCTCTCTTTTTGGGGACTTTTATGTACATGGGTACCTCATCAAGCTTGACTTTCTGAGACCCATTTCTACATCCACCTAAGCTTTTCTTATGGGGGGTGTTAGTGTAGTTTTTTAATTTTCTAGTGGGTTATTTAATTTTCCCTATATTTCTAGTTTTTTCCTACACTTTTATATTGCTTAGGTTAATAAAGCATTTCTTATTTAGAAAGTGGTTGTGAGGTGTCACCTTCCTACATGTGAGCATCCATTAGCTATCTTAGAAAGATACTTTGTTATCTTTAGTCTAATAGATGGTTGCTCCTTATTGGTTAGTGTTGCCACCTCCTACCTCTTCGTAGTCTATATAAGCATCCTCTTAATGCTATTTTTCTTCCAGCATTTGCATTACTTTCTTGGAAACTAACTCTATGTTGCTATTTTGATTTTATCATTTGCATTCATGGTTTAGATATCTATTCTTTGCACTAGTTATCTGGGTTATCAATCTTTTCAAATTATAACAAAGGATATGGATGCTTGAAGGGTGAACAAGCTATTAGAGCTTAAGTGTGTGAAAGCCAAGTAGAATGGAGGACTGAAATAGAGATTTTTAATCTACAAATGGAGTTGTAAGTTGTTATCAGATCAAGTCTTGTTGCTACTCTCTAATAATTGTATTAGTCTAGGATAAATCCTTTGGATTAAGGTTGACCTAACAGTCATTTGTAAATCCTTTAACCAGGTGACATTCCAAGTGAATGATCTAAAGTCCTCTAACAAGGCTTACTCCTAACATGGTGGTTGAAATCCTTTAATTGGGTCACATTTAACAATGTACATTGTGACCTTTAATAGGGTTGCCCTTTCATGAGGAATCACTTTAGAAGAGTGAGAAAGAGTAGAATGTTACTGGTGGTTTTTCCCAAATTGGGTTTCCACATAAATCATTGTGTCAAGTGTGTTATTGAATCTGTTATGTTTCATGTTTACATTTTTGCAAATTGATTTGATAGTAACGTACAAGTTTTAAGTGATTGTATAAGCTTATGGATGCATGCATGATGATAAATATTTTATGGGTTCACTAAGCTTTCAAAAGTTTTATTTGTACATCTAGACCTTGGATAATTGATTCACCCCTCCCCCCCCCCCCCCCCCCCCCACACAAAGTTTTATAAAGAATTCCAACAACTTTTGTAGATCATTTAGATCATTATATCTAAAGAGATTTATTTAGTTAAACCTTTGAAAAGCAATCTACAACCTCCTAATCACAACATAAAAATGTCTATTTTGATATGAAACATGCTCTCAAATAAAGAAATGAGACATTTTCAAGGTGCATTGTACGGTGGAAGATTCAAAGAGATTGCTTGTAATGGATTTGCCAGAGCTCTATGAACTCCATGAATGCATGCATGAGAAAAATGATAAATATCTCAGAATTTAAATACAAGACTAAACTAAGAAAGATGAATTATTACAATATATCCTAGTTTATCTATGTTTTTTAACAAAGAAATGAAGAAAAAACTAAATGCTTAAAAGCTCTAAGATGCTCAAAGAAAAATCACTATGCAAAACACCAGCATAATAGAAGCACAAAGTTGGAATCCATTAAAATGTGGTAGAGGTCTCCCTTTTATAGATTATAGAAATGATTGGATGGCTAAAGATGCAATAGTGAGAAATGGTGAAGATTGGATGTTTAGTGATCTGCATGCTCGTAGTTTTGGAAGTTTCCCAAAAGTGTGCACTAGTGTTATTTTTTCCATTTTATTTTGAAAATTGATTTTAATGTGCATTTAGAAAAGGAGATTTAATTTATTTAATGAAAAAGGGGAAAGGTGCTTTTAATTAAATAAACTTAGGATTACGTGATGAAACTTTAGAATTAATTAAAATTAATGATTTATGATAAAATAATTAATTTAATCATACAAATTTTACTTAATTCATGATAAGATCTAGTATTAATTTAATTTAATTCTTGAGATTGGGGGCACTTAGTTCACTAGACAAAAATG
This sequence comes from Cupressus sempervirens, assembly GCA_028749045.1. Lineage (NCBI taxonomy): Eukaryota > Viridiplantae > Streptophyta > Pinopsida > Cupressales > Cupressaceae > Cupressus > Cupressus sempervirens. Next base: position 264,845,203 of record CM053790.1, read on the forward strand.
AGTAGTTACAAGTATTAGCACATAACTGAAGAATAAAATGGTATTGAATATAAAAAGAATAGAATCATCTTTTTTAAAATGATAATCAAGAAATAACATAAATATATACATAAAATATAAATAAAGGAGTAATATTCGTTTATTTAGTCATAAAAGTGGTCATTTATCTATTTATTTTAGTATGTGTGAATAATTATTTAATTGTGATTTTACTTGATGACCAAATAGTCATTTATACTTGTTAATTACAAGAAATAATAAAATTTGATCACTTTTAGTCATGTGACTAAAATTCTTAGTCATGTGGCTAAAAGTTTTAATCACGTAGTCATTTATTTGTGAAATTGATACTAATGTTGGAAACACACAAAGATTCCTTTCTCTATTCTCATCATCGCATATCTCATTCACACTCTTTAGATTCCTTTCTGTGCATACTTTGAAATAGATAATTATGGTCTTTTGTCATTTTCATGAGCATCATAGATCTTAGGGTTTACAATTTGATCCAAAAAATTCATTGTATCTGTCCATCTTCCTTCTTTTCTAGAAACCTCTCATCAAATTATTTCATTAGATATGATATATAATCATCTTCTTGAATTAAATGATTCAACTTATCAATCTTATCTTCAACACAGTTTCCATATCCAAAGAAATCAACTGAGTTGGTTGGAAATCATGATTCCTCATACGAATTCAAATTATTTTCATTTAGCCATTACTAAGTTCTTACACTTGGTCATTACCGAATTGTTCGGTCACTATAGAACTCTTGGCTCGGCATCAACTAGCTTGCTCATTGGATATTGATGCTTAGTCAACACCACATTTTCTTGGCTTGTATTGTATCTTAGTGGACACTAGCATCACTTGGCATTCCTTAATCTTTTACTCTATTGCTTGGTCAACCTTTGCATCAAGAATATATCTTGACTTATACTATAAATACTTGAGCATCAACATGATATAAACAATCACTTTGTCTTATCAAAGTCTAACTAATCAAATATCCATTGTAGCTTCCTTTTCATAACTCAACCTTTCCTCTAGGTGCTATTGATATGAGTAACTTCTCAAATCATCTTCATCAATCAAATAGATATGACATTTAGATCAAATAGCAACATGTCCCATCAGTAGATTTGACATCAATGATAATACAAAAATTGTTCCAATTGTTAGTTTCCAATAATTTCCCTCTTTGGCATTGATGGGAACACCTCAATACACCTTATAATATTACTTTCAACACCTCAAATATGTTGCATTACATGAATACAATCTCCCTCTTCGTTACTATGCAATCCAAAAGATTTCACTACCATGAGTGACCAATATCCATAGTTTCACTTTGAAACTCCCGCTATAGTATATCTCTCTATTATGTATCTTCTCCTTCTTGGATAATTCTCTCTCTCTTTCATGATTCTCTCCCTCTTTCATGATTCTCTCCCTCTTTGACAACAATGTCAAAGACACTTAGCATTATTGGCTTCAATTACTTCATACAACTAGATTATGTACATATTTGCACGTCTAGTTGAATTATGTCATCTATCTATGACAAATCTATTAAGTTGTTCTATTTCTTTACTTGACTTGACTACCTTAGGCATTTCCCAAACTAGAACTATCTGCATCAATGTGTAAGATATTCTAATTAGCAGATTTGATGCAATGCACCTTGTCTCCTCAAGTTTCTTTGCTTAGGTGAATCATCTCTAATTTGACTCTGAGATTTTCATGAGCATCTTTAGGTAAGGCTTTAGTGAATATGTCTGTAATTTGTTCTTTGGTGTGCACATATTCTAACTTCACTTCTTTGTCTTGAACTAGTTCTCTCAAGTAGTGATACTTGATAGCAATGTGCTTTTTTTTGTGTGCATCATTGGATTCTTTGAAATGTTGATAGCACTTGTGTTATCACAATAGATAACCGCTAGATCTGCAACTTCTTCTTTCATTCCTTTCAACAATTGTTTGGTCCACATAATATTTGATCAGTTCACTATAGCTGCCACATACTCAACCTTGGTTGTTGATTGGGAAATGCAACTCTGTTTCTTGCTTTTCCATGACACCAATCTCTTTCCTAAAAATAACGTACCTCCACTAGTTTTTTTTTTTCTGTCATCATTATTTCCTACCCAATTAGAGTCATTGAATACCTTTAGTTCAAATCTATCACTTCTCTTGTAATACAATCCATAGTCTTTTGTACCTTTCAGGTATCTCAATATCCTTTTCACTGCCATCATGTGATTCTCTATAGGATTTTCTAAAAATCTATAAATTATCCCAACAAGTAATGCAATATCAGGTCTACTATGAATAACATATTGCAATTTTCCAATCATTGATATGTATAGTGTCTAGTTCACATTAGCAAATTCATCACTTTTAGATAACTTATGTCCTAGTAGACATGGGTGTGTGCATTGGTCTTGATTCTTTGATTCAAAAAAAAATTAGTATCTCCTTGATATATTTGGACTGAGTAATGAAAATACCAGATTTCATTTGTCATACTTGCAAACCAACAAAGAATTTTATTTCACCAAACATGAACATTTCAAATTCATTTTTCATTTCATCCGCAAATGATTTGCATAATATTTTTTTTCCTCCAAATATAATATCATTAACAGAAATTTTAGATAACAACACTTCATTGTTCTTACTAGTCTTCAAATATAGGCTAGTTTTATCATTTGTCCTTTCAAAACCAATCTTCACCAAATAATTGTGTAATCTTTCATACCATGCTCTTAGGGCTTGTTTCAATCCATATAGATCTTTGTTCAATTTACATACCATATTCTTCTTCTCTTGGTCCATAAATCCTTCAAGTTTTTCTATGTACACTTCTTCCTCAAGTATACCATTCAGAAATGTGGATTTGACATCCATCTAATATACCTTGAAATTATTGTAGGCTGAATATGCAAGAAGAGTTCTTACTCCTTCCAATCTTTCTATAGGAGAAAAAGTTTCTCCATAGTCAACTCCTTCTTGTGCATATCCTTTGCATACTAATCTTGCATTTTTCCTTGTAACTTCACCATTTTCATTTAGCTTATTCCTGAAAACCCATTTTGTTCCAATTACATTTTTGTCTTTTGGTCTAGTTACTAGGGTCCAAGTATTGTTCTTCTCAATTTGTTCAATTTCTTTATTCATTTTCTGGATCCAATCTTCATTGTTTAGAGCATCCTTAACTGATTTGGGCTCAAATTCACAAAGTAAGCATGTGTCATCTCTGAGTTTCTTTCTTGTCATAACACCAAATTATACATCTCCAATTATTTCTTTAGGTTTATGATATCTTCTTACATACTTAGCTAGCACAGGTGGTCTCCTTCTCTATTCTTCAACAAGTTCATCTTGAAAAATAGTCTCAAGTTATTTTTATGTTTCTTGTTTAGGTTCTGGTCCAAGTTCAACATGCTTGGAATTGTCTATCTGATGGTTGACATTGCCTATCTGTGACTCAGCATCTTCAGCCTGTTGTTTGGCACCCACTATTTGTTGCTTGGCAACCTATTGTTGCACTTTGTCATTTCCTATTTGATGGGAAATTGCATCTTGGTTTTCTTGTTTAGTAGGCATGCTAGGAGCACCATTATCCACATATATGAATGTATAGTAATCTTCAGATTCTTCCTTACGTTCAATATCATTTCTTTCTGCAAATTCATCAACTTTCACATTTGCACTTTTCACAACTTTGTTAGTGTTAGAGTTTAAACACTTGTAAGCTTTACTCTTGGTGGAATATCCTAGGAATATACCTTCATCACTCTTTGTATCAAGTTTTCCATTCCTATTATCTCTAAACATATAGCATTTTCTTCCAAAGATTTTGAAATATTTCACATTAGGAGCATATCCTTGCCATAGTTAAAAAGGTGTAGCATTTGTACCTTTCTTAACTTGTACTCTGTTCAAGGTATAGAAAGAATTACTAATAGCTTATCTCCAATACTTTTGTAATACATTCTTCTCCATCATCAACATTTTTTCAGAGTCCCTTATTGATCTATTTCTCCTTTTAGTTATCTCATTCTAAGGAGGGGTCCTTGGTGCTAACATTTATCTTTTAATTCCTTTATCATTGCAAAATGTATTGAACTCATTGGAATTGAATTCACCACCTCTATCAAATCTCAAACACTTCAGACTCTTCCTTGTTTCTTTTTCAACTCTAACCAAATACCACTTAAATAAATGAAAAGCATTAGATTTAGCTTTGAGAAACATCACAATCATCATCCTAGAACAGTCATCAACAAATAAAATGAAATACTTATCTCTACAAAAACTTTGAACACCAATAGGTCCACATAGGTCAATATAAACCAATTCCAAAATATCAATTCATGTATATGTTTTGCTCTTGAAATTAGACTTGGTCATTTTTCCCAATTGACATTGTTTACACATACCATTGCTAGGCTTCTTTAGTTTTGGAAATCCTCTTACTTCCTTCATTTTACTAATGTTCACCATATCTTTCAAAATTCACATGACATAACCTTTTGTGCCATAACCAAACATCTTCTTGTTGTGTAAACAAACATGTTTCATTAGATAAATCTAGATAGAACAAGTTACCTCCTATTTGATCAGCACTTCCAAGCTGCTTACCATAAGCATCATATATATTGGTCTTTCTATGATGGAATTCAACTTTGTGTCCTAATTTGTTTAACTATGAAACACTCAATAGATTATAGTTAAGTCCTTCCACCTAGTAAACATTGTCACACTTGATTTTGTCAGTCAATTGAATTGTACCTTTTCCTTTCACAACACATGAAATATCATTACCAAATTGAACACATCCACCTTTCTATGGTTCAATGTCCTCAAATTTATGTCTATCACCATTCATATGAATAGAACATCCACTATCAATTATCCATTTATCAATTTTGTTCACATATGAAATTAATGTAGTTTTCACGTCTTCACCTGAATCTTCTTTCATAGCAACATAGAAAACTTCATCATCATTACTTTCAGATTTAGTGTCAGTTTCTTCTTCAGCAATATAACAAGACTTCTTACCTTTGTCATCCTTATTCTTCTTTTAGTCTCAGTCATCTCTCATTCCTTTTTACTTGCTTTCATTTCTCTCATCCTTGTCTTTTCTATTAGGACATCTACCAGCAATATGACCAACCTTGTTGCATGAAAAAAAAAAAAAAAAAACGTAAATTACCTTTGTATTTACCTCTGCCTCTTCCAAATCTTTTTGCAATAAGTACTTCAAGTTCATCAAGCTCATCATCATAAGTGTCGTTGTCACTCTTCACATATTTTCTTTTTCTTTTGCTAAGAACCGGTTGTGACTTAAAAGCATATTCAAAAGTAGTAATTGCTTAGTTATCAAAGTTAGACATCTCAAAAGTAGTAAATCTACCAATTACACCTTCCAAAGTCAAAGTGTTACCTAGAGTGCATCTCAGTTCTTGTATTACAAAAACTCTAATGGCATATATAGGAAGTAGAGTCCTCAATACCTTGCTTATCACTATTTCATCTTCAATTGTTCAATTTTTTCCTTGAATAGTATTGAAAACTTCCTTGATTCTTGTACAATATTGTACCATGTTCTCACCTTCAATCATTCTCATGTCATCAAATTTTCCTCTCAGGGTATTTAATGTGGCTCTCAAGACATTGTCATCTCCTCCATATATTGTTTTCAGTTTTTCCCACATCTATTTTGCACTATCACACTCTTTTATATCATCAAACTTGGCATAACTTAGGGTTGAAGCAATCTCCAACATTGCTTGATTGTGTTCTTTCTTTTTTTTTTCAATTGTTGAGTAGTCTAAGAAATTGTTGTTATCTTCACATATTCATTGTCCACAAAGTTTATAGTAGCATCACTGATACTTTCTATATGCAACCTCATCAATATTTGCCACGCAAGAAACTTCTCCTTGTTCAGTTTTCGTATCTCTCTTTTGTGAGTCATGATCTTTGGCTTTTAAGTACCTTTAAACTTCTCTTTATAAGCATTGTGCACTTATACTAATTGTTAGAATTTTTAGAATAACTGGGGGGGGGTGAATCAGTTACTCAAGGTCCATAAGTACCATTTGAACAATCAAACATTAAACATCCACTATTTTGTTTATCATGTTGTTGCTCAGTCACTATTGTATACTAATAAACAAAGTTACTAGTAGTTTAGTGTCTTGAGATAACATACTTGTTGATTGTAAACATATAAATGTAAAATGACATAAAACATTCAACACAAGTTTGACATTGGGATTTAATGTGGAAACCCAATTTAGAAAAAACCACCAGCAACATATCACCACTTTTTCACTCTTTTAAAGTGTGCTTTGTTAGGAGCCAACCCTATTAAAGGTTACAATACACACTATTGAATGTGACTTGATTAGGGGATTTAATCACCCTAGTAGGAGTGGCCTTGTCAGATGACTTTGATCATTCCATTTAGAATGTCACCTTGCTAAAGGATTTACATAGATTGTTAAGTCCTTCAATGATTGTTAGGTCAACCTTTGATTAAAAGGATTTCCATACAAACTATTTATAATTATTAGAAAGAAAATAGTAGGGTTTGATCTATATGATTACAACTCACTTTTGTAGTTTCATATCATTGTTTGGTTCATGTGTTGATTCTTTGATAAGCCTTCTTTGTCACCTCTATCTCTGATTGGCTTGGCAACCCTTCAAGCAATCACCCTTCTCTTCACAACAAACTTAAGCCTTCTGCTTAGATTTTCTTATCCACCTCAACATCTTTGTTCCCTCTTACTGGAAACACACACAAATTCCTTGCTTTGTTCTCATCGTTACATATCTCATTTGTGCTCTTCAGATCCCTTTCTGTGCATACTCTTAAAATTCATCTATGTACCTCCTTAAATAGGTAATTCTAGTCTTTTTTCATTTTCATGATCACCATAGATCTTAGGGTTTATGATTCGATTCAACAGATTCATTGTATCTGCCCACCTTCCTTCTTTTCTAGAAACTTCTCATCGAATTCATTCATTAGGTATGATATCTAATCCTTTCCTTGAATTATATGATCCAATTCATCAATCTTATCCTCAACATGGATTCGGTATCCCAAGAAATCAACTGAGTCAACTAGAAATCATGATTCCTCATACGTATTCAAATACTATCATTCAGCCATTACTAAGTTCTAACACGCGGTCATCATTGAATTGCTCGGTCACTGTAGAACTCTTGGCTCGACATCAACTAGCTTTGTCGCTCAATATTGATGCTCGATCAACGCTACATTTGCTTGGCTTATACTATGTCTTGGTTGACACTAGCATCACTCGACATTCCTTAATCTTTTACTTTATTGCTCAATCAAGCTTTACATCAATGATATATCTTGACTTATAATGTAAATACTTGATCTTCAACATGATATAAACATCACTTTGTCTTATCAAAGTCTAACTAATCAAATGGCCATTGTAGCTTCCTTTTAATAACTCAACCTTTCCTCTAGGTGCTATTGTTATAACTTATCAAATCATCTTCATCAATCAAATAGATGACATTTAGATCAGATGGCAACATGTCTCATCAGTAGATTTGGACATTAATGACAATGCAACAATTATTCCAATTGTTAGTTTCCAACAGGTAACATCTATTACTGATGTTTGTAAGTCCTTTAGAGTAGGCCACTCTTTAGACAAGTCAAGGAGTGATAAGGTCTAGATGATCTTTTGGTGCAAACCCTCTAACAAATTTATATTAACAATGTGTATGTAAACCTTTAACAAAGTTGGCTCCTATCAAAGCTCACTTCAGAAGACTGAAAATTTTGAGTTGTCGATCCCAGATGATTTTTCCTTTTACAAGGTTTCCACATTAAAAAAATTGGTGTCAAATGTGTGATTGTTGTTATGTTGCAAGTTAATTTTCAAGCTATCTACTTTTTACTGCAACTCGATAACAACTAGGCAAAAACTAAGTCATATTACTATCAGTGGGTAATAACAAAAACAATGAATGAATAGTTAGGAGTAAATCAAATGTGTGAGTTAGTTGTTAAGTTGAAGGAGATCACCAAGTGTTTGATTTTGATGTTTATGGAGTTTGTTTGCTACTAAAATGTTTGAAAGGACTATAGGATGACATAATTCATTAACCCCCACCCCCTCTTAGTTATTTAACACCACTACCTCTGTTGTTGGTCCTATTGTTCAATAAAGATTTGCATCACTTGTATTGTGGTACCAATCCAACTATATTGCAATAAGAAGGGCAACTTTCCTAGGATGTTGCATCTGTAATTATATCCACCTACCATATGTTGGATAACCTCAAACTGGAACAAGGGTCTTGCTCTTTCAATTCAATGGGCGACTAGCCCTACTATTCTAAAGGGGGATTTAAAGCTCAATCTGTGGAGCTTTCCAGAAATAAGGAAGAAATATCAAATACAAAGTTCTAGAATAGCATCGAGGAAGCATTTGAATTTTTTATTATATATAATGTAAGAAATTAAGTAGTTTTTGGAAGAAAAATAATAATAAAATTATTACTCCAATGAATGAAAATTCAGAGAAATTTTATTTTTAGATTATTGAAAATGAATATAATTAATCAATTAAATATTTTTATCTCAAACAATTTAATAATTTATTCTGATTGATTAATTGACTATTCAAATAAACATATCTGTTCCTATAAGTATCCTACCATAGGAGGAACTAAAAACATTGTCTCTAAGATCAACTAGAAAGAATATATTAAAAACAATCGATAAAAAGTTGGCTTTCCCTATCTTCACTCTAAAAGAGACCAAAAATTATTCAAGAACAAGAAAATATATGGAAAATTGCCCCTTATCTTTGATACTCTAAGCAAACATTTTATCAAAAGTACATTTGACCAAACAATCAACCACCCCATTCCACACAAACAATAGAATAGAAAGAACCACAAAACTAAAAAAATATGTCTAATATTCAACTACTAACATCACCCAACTGTTGTGACCACCACCTAAAATTGAGCTCACAAATGATTATTTTCCATCTAAAAGCATACAATTTTGATTTTTTTATTTATAAAATCTAATCAATAAGAAGTCAACTTAAAAACATTCCCACCTAGAGATGAGGTGGGTGTGGTAGATTTAATTTGCATAGAAAGAAATACAAAAGACTTATTCCTGGTATTAAATAAAGTCCCCAAACTCTAACAAAGACGAGGATTGTTCTCAATATACAAAGGAGACAATTCCTTCTCAAATACAAACTTTAAATTGGGTGATGACAATGAATAATTTGGCTTGAGCAGGGCGTTCTTTTTGTCGTTTATCTTTCTCTCTCTTTGTTTTTTCCTGTTATCCTCTCATTGTACAATATTAAACCATAGTAAGTCACGTAGTCCCTACCCTATTAACTGGGACAGCTGAAATTTCACAGTAATTAGCGTTTGGATCTATGGGTGGTCATTTGGAAATGTGGATATCTTAACTTTGACGAAGCCTATTATGGTCTAAATGTGTATTTGGGTAGTTTACAATGCAAAGGAGAAATCAGTTGTGTCTTTTCCAGTGGAATGTTGTCTTGTTGCCTGTGCCTCTGAAGTTGAAGAAACTGGGTGAGGATGAGGAGAAGAAGGAGAAAGCTGTTCCAGCTCATAATCTGATGCTTCCTGGTCTGAATAGTAACTTCTTCGAGAGATTCCTCGACTTTCAACGTCTCCCATTGTTTTGTACTTGTGCAGCAAGTGGACTGGTGACGACCCACGGCTTGGAGTTGTTTCACCGCTTCGAAGTCCAGAGATTGCAGACCCTTTGTGTTTCTTCCTATTTTTCTTGGCATTATTATGCCATTTCTTTAGTGCATTTGCTGTCTGCTCTTCAAATATAGCCTTCTTCATATGAGACCCCATCTGCATAAGCCATTGCACTGATCTTTAGGAAACATTCCATTTCAATTGTTTCTCAGACTTTAGTAGTGGATAAGATCCACATTTTTACATGGTTACGAATTGGAATAGACTTCTAACAGTATAACCACCATGATTTTTGGTTATGGGGTTCAACATGAGGCTTATAAATTGGAAGTAAATTAGAAAGCACCAATTAATCCTATCTTGTGGATCCATAGGAGGAATACCTGTGTCATGAGTGCATATAAAGGAAGTGTAATATAGCTGCACAAAAACTGCACACCGATCCTAGATACATATACAAGAAATTCTATGTAAGTCAAGATTTGTCTTTAAAACAGATAATGGCTTTCTTTTTGGTACAAGCTGTAATGGTAACTGAAAATGTAGATGAACAAAATGATGTATAGATATCATTTGTAGACTCACCCCATTCCAACTCTGATCATGATAGATGTGAAATTTGAATGGAAACAGGACCTCAGCCCAAACTTATACTGCACTTGCCAAAACATGAAATCTAAATGAACTGCATTTATACTGAAGGATGTAACCTATTCAACTGTACTACTGAAATTTTCTTAGGAGTATTCTTAACCATAAAATATTGTTCTTACCCATATCCATAAAAAGTAAGCAAGCTGGAAAGCATTCTGCACAAAATAAGGCAAAATTGATGTGTTAGTATATCCTCCACCGAATAACAGGAACTAGCACTATGAAACTTTAGCAAATGGAGAAGTTGATACCTGGAAGAGAGTGAAATGTATCAGAAAGAGAACCAACTTTGGGCGATTGAACCAGAAGCGCTTATCACTGGGCTGCACTACTGGCGTCCCATGGACAACAGCATGCCTCTCATGAATTTCCAAGGCCATCTCTGTTATTATAACTTGTAGTTTTGTTCCAACTAACAGAACTATCTGCACATTTGGAGAACAAATTGCCAATGAGCACCAAAAATACAAGGAGAAAAACTATTAGCTGATGTTTCCATTCTAACACACAACTTTGATAACTTACACATAAGGGTAGGAAAGAGAGCCAGAAGTAAGCATACCACCCTGTTCCAAAAAACGGTGCATACAATCAGCGAGAGATTAATTAGATTCTCATACAGCAGTAACAATCCTTACAAAAGCAAGAAGAGAAAAGATTTAGCATAAGTGGTTTTTTCTGACGAAGGCTTACCATTCACATTAAGAAGCAAAAAGACCACAGCAAATGCCCACAATGCAGGGCTGTATACAGCTCAGAGAAAGAGTGTTAATTTAAATGAAAAGGGACTATGAGGGCAGCACGGCAAACCCACTATAGACTTCCAAGGAGGATGAAGGATTTCAAAAGTATGTTTACTAACCTGATTCCCACTACCTCTTTGAAGTCATCGTCCAAAGACCTCCTTATATATTTCTGAAAATCAAACTTGCTATTTGGAGCCAAGTGAGCCTGTTAAGTGTACAGATCAATGGATGGTAATTTGATTAATCCTTCGCATGAAATGGGCAGTGACTTTCAGAAAACTGTAAAAGATGATTCCAGGTAAGGAAGCCTTACCATGATGAAGCCATGGCGCAAAGTCAGGTAATCAATTTTAGGTACCGACCTAAAGAATTGTCGAAAGAAGCATACCTGCAATTCAAGGAAGAATTTAATTCTGAACCACAAATAGGTCATCAAATATGCATCCCCTGAATTTTTTTGAAGGTGAGAAGCACTTACAATCCATTTAAGAACCAGAGTTCGGCTCCAGAAACTTGTGTGGCGCCTCACGAATGAAGTTTCATGGCTGAATCTGAATCTTGCAGGATCTGCTTGAACCAATTGGCAAACGAACATATTTTGTTCAATTCAGGTTTTTAAGGTATATAAAATGACAACATCTGAAAACTTCATGTTTGCTACAGATAGAGGACCATTGTATGAAATGAGGAATGTTCGATTTCAGAGGACAAACCCAATCTAGGGTTTAGCAAGGTCACAGATTCACACAATAGCAAGGACACCCAAAAGTACTCACCATTTGAAAATTCATATTCCATTGTCTGGGTTTCCTTCTCCCATAATTTCCAACGCCTCATCTGAGCATTGAAAATTCCAGTTTATTAAAAAATGTTTTGAATGCATATAGACATCTAATACAGTTAATTCTTAGGCCACCAATTAGCATCAGTAAGGTGATGGCGAACAAATAAAGAACTGTGCTCTCCATTGCGCTTACTTTTGAGATTGCTAAGCCCATGGTTATGACGCTGTATAAGACATGTAAAATTGCCAAAATAAAGATGAAATAATGGAGGTCGTGCATGCCCTTCTGGGAGACAAGAGGATACATGCCCTGCACAAAGAAGGAAACAACCATCAAACAAAGCCTTACCAAGATATCAATTTGACATTTGTGTCATGAGCTAAACTCAAAATGGGCTTAGACAGTTTCAAAATTTAAACGTTCCCCAAAAGCATCATAGAAGCTGAACCAGAGACAATTTGAATTAGGATTCCGTGGCTACCTTCTTTGTACAAGGATCCTCACCCTCAGCAGCAGCAGCCAATTCACGCCTCCATGGGACCTCCTGATCAGAAGACATGGATGTCCAATTCCATAGAAGTTTCCGGCTTTTTTCATCACCTGAATCAGATTTCGTCTCTGAATCTTTCTTTTTGTACTCACAGGGAAGCATGGAGTAAGCTACTTTTTTCGATATACAAATCTCGGAAATAGGCTGCTGTCCAACTGTCAATAGGAGGGAGATGAACCCCATAATCATCAATTCTGCAACCAAAAAAGGGCTGTTCTCAGATCCATCTTTTCAACCCATTTATTATTGATGGGAAGATAGATTGAAAAATTCTATATAGGAAGTGTCTAAAAGACTGAAAAACAGTCTTCTGATATTTGCTCAAGACGGTCTCTATATTAATATCTCGAAACTTTATCAGGAATTGCCAAAATAAACACCGGCAGAACCATCACCCAAACCATATCACTGTCAATATGCATCATCATAAATCAATCCACTCGATCAAATCATGTTTGGTAATGAAAGTTTTCATAGGATATCACACCTTTCGTACTAGAATTTCTCGTTTTCAGAAAACATAAACCCCAAATTAAAAATCCAAAATCAGAGAAAACATAACAATATAAGTGTGTCATTAAGATTTCTACATCACATCCAAAGGCAAAGCTTCAATAAAATGCTTGCCTGATTTGATCTTATCGAGTGCCTCATACAAGGGCTTCTTATTTCTAGTCAAAAGCCACTGCAAATACACCGTGACAAAGGGAGGTTATGTTAGTAGAGAATAGGCATTGAATTCAAACATATCATTTCTGTAAATAGAAGAACAATCTTGATGTCCTAAGCTTGTCAGATTCTGTCATAGAATCCAAAATTTATTACAGAATGCAGATTTAACTTTTCCCGACAATTATCCAAAATAGCATGCATGGGTCCAGAATCCCCTGTTATGCAGGGTAGTTAACAAACCCTCACCTTGCCGGCATGATGAATGGCTTGTTCAAGTATTATGGAAATGACAATCATTACTAGACAAACAAGAGCTACTGCCCATGTTGGAGTTTCCTCCAATGACCTGTCCCCTGCGGATGGCGCCATCTTTGGCTTCTTTTCTGGATTGCTACTTCAAAATATACACAAACTAGTCCTAACTTTTCCCCCTCTTGAGTACAATCAACAGGCACAAAGGAATCGATCAGAAAATTGAATGCCCGCTTCTTCAAAAACCTCTGAATTCAAGCAAAGGAACCCAAACTTGATTCTGAGGCTCTAATTGAATACTTCCAATACCAGTAGGTGCTTAAATTGAATGCACTCGAGTGGAGCGAACCCAAATATCTAAAAATGTTGAAAATTCTCCCGAAGCTAAAATTGTCAATCGAGTTTCGCCATGTCCTCCTTAAACTTGATTATACATGTCAGAAACTTGGTCTTTTTATTTATCATGTTCAGTCCGCGTTGAAGAAGTCGAAGAAACCAGGTCAAATTGGGTTTTGGAAAATTCCAAAAAGTTATCCTGTATAATAAAATATAGGATCTACTCTCCTGACCGCCTAATTTAATTTCAATCACTCACGGCAGCCGTCAGGCCAAGTTCTCGCAATCCCCATATTCTAATATAAATAATAAATAATAATAATAAACAATAACAAACCATTTTGACATATTCTTAACAAGTCAATTTAATGATTAATGTACGATAACTATTTTTATTTTTTAAAGAGACTAATGGTTTTTATTTTAATATTAATAGGAATGAAACACTATTTAGCATTTTTTATTGGGAATGAAAATTAGCTTTTTATTGACTTTTTGAACATTAAAATATATATTCAAATAGAGTAGATATACTTTCTATTTCTAAAAATATCTTTTACTAAAAAAATTATTAAATAACTTTATGTTTACATTAAATTCATTTTATCTATATTTCATAAATAATGATTCATGCAATCTTTGTCTTTATGAGCACCAATGATTCATTTAGTACTCCTACCTAGAATGTTCGTAGGGTGAAACATTTGGACTTCTCCAAAAGTCACCCTTCTTATTACTATTGCTCAAACATGATTAATATGATTAACAAGAGATTGCTACCCCATTGAAGACTTCATCAAGTGTTGCCTTGAAATCATTTTTATAAAACTCATTTTACATGATCTATTTAGTACTTTTTTCCAATGTTTCAAATTATGATGTTCTTATCAAGATTTAACTATGAATCTTTTTATTCAACTTCTTTGACTCATGTTTCATAATAATATAATGCTTACCTATTCTTTACCCTCATACATTTATATTTAACACTATATTTTATGTATTTTGAAATAGCAGATGACTGTATTTCCATGCTTACATGGGAAAGTATTATTATTTTTATAAACAAATCAATATGTCAGGCATAAAGTTGAGAGCTTTTCTAAAGTGACATCAATTTTTCAGTTGAGAGACTTTCTACAATGACATCAATTTTAGTTGTGAACATTTGGTTATTAGTGTTTAGGTAAAAGGTTGATTTCATTTCATTTATTAAATAACCTTTACTCCTTTCTTAAAATTTCACTTATGCACCTTGCATTTCCATTTAATAATTAAGTAGTAATTATTAAACGGCATTTACCTCTTAGGATCTCCCTTTTAGATTTTTGATCTCCTTTGTAAGGATTGATCAGTCATAAATTTATTCATTCAATTTTACACAAATAAAAAAAATCTTCTTGTTTATTGAGCAAACCCTTCTCTCTCTCTGCCTTTCTTACTTCCTTATAACAAGTTATTTGCATGCAGAATATCCAAGGATCTGTGGATTTGTTCATAAGAAAATCCTACATGGTATCAAAGCATTGTCTGTGGCTTCCTGTTCTTATTTGAAGGAAAAGAAGAATGAGGATTTGATAGAATGAATCTAACGTTTTTGGGTATTTTTTGTGAAATTAGGGGGGTCTCTGATTTTCAGAGCACTTTGAGGCCAAACAAACATCGAAGTGGGATTTAGAAAGCATCAAAACCCCCATTTTCATATAAAATTTGTTGATTTTGGTCACTAGGCAAATCTAAGGCAAAATATTTTGCCTACTAGAGTCGTACAACCCTATGTACGTGTTTCAATGTGATTTTAAAAAAAAATTAAGTGTTTAAAAAAATATGTGCAGTGTTTTAAATACTGAACCACCCATCCTCCACCATAGAGGGTGGAGTGGTAACCGCTCAGCCACCAGTGCATGGTCACATAGCTTACGCACCACTAAACTCAGTTGCTATCACTCGGAAACCACCTCTGCCTATGCTGCTGCTTGGAAGCTACTCCCACTCGACTCAGGCAACATCTGCACCCCACCACCATTGGTCATGCCTCCAAAAGCTTTTCTCGACCACTGCTCTGCCCATCCCACCCATTTGCAGTCATGTGGGGGGGGTGGGGGGTTTAACTTTAGCCCCTGCTCAATTTTTTTAAAGGGTTTTCAAATTTTTCTTTCTATACGGAGGCCCTAGCAATTTTTTCGCTCTAACTTAAGCATACATGAGTATTTGTTTGATCCGAAAGAAGCACCAGAAAACTTATTCAAAGATGGAGATAATGGTGTAGGTATTTTTTCCATTTTGGTAGTTATTTTTTGCTTAAAGTCAGATGATGCATTCTATCTTCCAAGGGGGCATAACTTGCTCGTGTTAGCTTTGTTTTCCTATCTGAAAGAAGCATCAAAAAGATCCCCTCAAGTCCTATTCAGATTCTCTATTTTTTTCATCATTATTTCTCAAAGGTACATATGATTTTCAAATTGAAGTCTTTTTTCTCTCTTCTTGTTCAAGCATTCCTTCTACAAGTTGGGGTTCAGTTTTTTGCATTGTGGGAGGTGTTTTTTTAATTTCTATTACAATATTAGTATATCAAAAAACTTCAAAACACCTTCTTTAAAAATTGTCGAGACTTTTTCTTGTCTAGTGCATCTAAACCCACACAATTATCACACATGGAAATCTCATATGCAATGGCTTCTTCATTCAAAGGATTTGCGGTCTTGTTTAGATACAGTTAGCCAATATTTCAAAGTCAATATCAAACTTTACAGTATAAGAATAAGATGGATAAAGCCATGGGTCTAATTTCTTTGAGTGTTTCAAACAACTTACAATTTCATCTTGATGAGTGTTCCACCCAAGAAAAGTAGGACAAGATCAATGACTTGTTTGGTACCATCAACGAGTTCAAAGCACTTTAGATTGAGGTAGAGCTTACCTCTCTTGTACTAGATTATTTTCCTTCCATTGATGAATTCTTGATGAAGTTCAAACAACAGATTGTGGGAAAACCAAGATTGGTGCTGAGTGCATCTACTTGATTCTTTCTAAGCTTCATGGAAACTTTCATATTTTTGCTTCTACCTTCTATTCCACCAAAGATGCTTTGGGTAATAGATTTACCATGCCATCCTTTGAGTTTTTTTGTGATTGTTTGACTCAAGAGCAAGCTAAGATCTTTTAGTTGGATTCTCTCACAAGCTCACAAACTATGCATTGGTAGCTTGGCCATCTTCTAGGACAATGGAGAAGAAATATAAGTCACATCCTATAGAGTCTCAAATTGATTCTATCCCTCATAGTTCTTCAGGGCCACCTCCTCCGAAGGGAGATAAACCAAATCCAAAAAGAGAAAAGTGTGCTTATTGTAATAAACTCAATCATGATGAGTCATGTTGCTATGAGAAGAAGTTAGATGGCTATGCCAAACAGGTTTCATATTTGATAGCTCTCCTTCAGAAGAGAAACATTGATATTCCCTCTACTTCTCATAGATCTTCTTCATCATCATCATCATTTCAGTCAGATGGTAAAGATATAGGAAAGGGTCATGCACTATGTGAAATTACTACTCCACACTCTTCTAGATGGTTACTAGATTCAGGTGTTTCACACCATATGGCATCTTCTTAGGATTTGTTCTCTTCTTTTGAGGTTTCTCCTACTTCACACAGCTTGATGGGGAACAACATTATTATGATTGTATGTGGGAAAGGTTCTATTGGCATTGATGATGGTACATTTCATGATGTAATTTTTGTTCCATCTTTATCCTCTAATCTTCTCTCTATCTATCAGATTACACATAGTGGGACAGGGAAGACAGTTGAGTTTGCATAAGATTCAGTGCACATCAAAGATGGTGAGACATGCAATATTGTTGCTACAAGGACTGTTGATCACTCTTCCTGTCTATACACTTTCTCTCATTTTGGTCCACCATCTCCATTATTAGAGACTCACTCTCCTTCACAAGAGATTACTGAGGTGAAGTCAGGTCACTAGAACTTATGTGTTGTTCCTAAGGCCAATGTTGTGACTTCTACACCTCTACCTCCTATTCAAATTCCATCTATTGCATAGAATCTCTCTTCAACATTGCCTACCATTGTAGCTCCAGTTGTCAAACCACCTAGTGCAGTTGTTGACGATATATCAGAGGACACACATCTCCTCTTAGATGACATATTCAACATACTTGTTATCCTATGTCCATTAGAGACTCCATTTCATGATTCTCATGAATTCTCCTTTGAGCATTAGCTAGGACTTCCACCTTTACCTTGCATTCAGAGGTTTCATCCTTGTTGTCCACTGCATTTGTTTCCTTCATATTGGAACCACATTGGTATGTTCATCGACACAGGGATTCTATAATTCTAGGGGGGCTATGGAGTGTACAAACCTCTATCATGGGGGGTTTCATTTTACTTATGGTTTTGAGAGAGTCTCTTGAGACATATCATTTGTACTTTTTTCTTTGCTATCTCTTTTTGAAGTAGGGTTTTCCCCATGTGGTTTTCCCTATTTCTCCATTTCATAGAGATTTGGTTGTGATTGGGTACCTCATCAAGCCTTGTTGTTGGGACCCAAGTTTTTTTTCAGCATTGTATTGTAGTTTCCTTTCTTTTTTTTGCATTGTTTATAGTTGCATTGTTGCTCATCTTAAGGGGCGATGTTAGAGTAAAAGGTTAATTTAATTTCATCTATTAAATAACCTTTACTCCCTTCTTAAGATTTTACTTTATGCACCTTACATTTCCTTTTAATATTAATTAGTAATTATTAAATGTCATTTACCTCTTAAGGTTTCCCTTTTAGGTTTTTGATCTCCTTCATAAGGATTGATCGGTTGTAAATTTATTCATTCTATTTTCCACAAGTAAATTCAATCTTCTTGTTTATTGAGAAAATCCCCCCCCCCCTCTCTCTCTCTCTCTCTCTCTCTCTCTCTCTCTCTCTCTCTCTCCCTTTCTTGCTTCCTTGTAATAGGTTATTTTCATGTAGGATATCTAGGGATTTGTTGATTTGTTGATTATCAAATCCTACAATTATCTTAAGAGTCGTGAGTTTTGTATTTCTCTTTAGCAATTAACATTTGATTATTGTGGTAGAATGTGCAGAATCTCATCATACAGGTAAATGTGGCATAATATTCTAAATCTTTATTGTTGCAAGGGTGCTTGTTATACACATATGTAGTGCAAGAACATTATATTTTATCAAACATGTTTTAAAAATCAGCACATGCATGTGATAGATATGTACCAATTTAATTAAAAATATAACTAGATTTTCACAATTTTTCATATTACTGTAACACATTTTAATAATCACTGGATTCTAGCCATTTGAATGGCTACTACTCCAATTCAAAATTTTGGTTCTCATGCTCTTGGTCCTGTTCGAAATCCTAGACCTCCTGCGTCTGGTCTTGTTTGTTTTCCTGGATCTCTCGTTTCTGGTCTGGTTCGAGCTCTTGGATCTTCTGCTCATGGTCCTGTTTGTTCTCCTAGATCATCCGCTCCTATTCCTACTCGAAAACCTGGTTCTTTCATCCATGGCATCCCTTCTTCTGGTTGCATGGGTGGAGGTGTTGTTTCTGGAAAGGAAGTTGGTTGTGGTAGTAGCAAGGACGTTGCTAGGGTTTCTGGAAATGGTGGTGTGGTAGCTTCTGCATCTACAAAGGTAGCTGGAAAAAAATGTGGGAAATAGTGTGCAAGGGTTTCTGAGGCTTTTGAACCTGGCAAGGCCACTTGTTGTGGAAATGGGAAATCTAGATACAGAGAAGTGCTAGCTTCTGATTCTGGCAATGTTGTTGGCTTTGGTAGCAAATCTGTGGTTTCCCCTTTGATCCCTTGTAAGCCTATTTCTCTTACTCTTGGGGAAAAATCACTTTTAGAAATTGAAGAACAATTGAGGGATCTTTCCAAGGATTCTATTATTTGTCATTTTAAAGGTTTTTGGCCCTCTCTATCAAAGCTCCATGCTTGGATTTCTAAGAATTGGGATCCATTTGCTACAAATATGATTGAGATTTACCCTTTGGTTAAAGGCTTTTTCATTATTACTTTTATTAATCTAGAGGACAGGAAATGCTATTCTATGTGATCGAGTCTTTTTTTGGGAGAACCACTTTCCTTTAATGGTTAAACCATGGCACCCAGATTTCAACCCTCAAGTGGAGATTTTCAAAATCCCGACTTGGGTAAGGTTACCTAATCTTCCTCTTCATTTTTGGGTGAAATCTATTTTTAAGGTAGTTGGTGAGGCTTTAGGGGATTTTCGTATGGTTCATCCCCAATCCTTTGAGCTTTTCCATTCTACTTATGCAAGGATTCTAGTTGATATTGATGTTTCTAAGGGTCTCCCAGCTAAGATTCTTTTACATCATTCAAAGGGATCTTGGACTCAGTTGATTGATTATGAGGGCCTCCCTTTTAGGTGTAGAAATTGTTTTAAAATGGGTCATTTGGCTGCTAAGTGCAAGTTTAGGAACTCTTCAAACAAACGACCCTCCTCTTGGTGGAAGGGTGTTCTGGAACAACATTATATAGTTTCCAAATCTTCTCCTATGGATGGGGATTCTGGTTTTGTGTTGGTGAATGCTTCTACCTCTATGGTGGATGCCCAAGATGGTTGTTCTGGTCCTCTTGGTGTAGATTCTGGTCCTGTTAACCATGTTGTGGTTCCTATTGCAGAATCAGGTCATGACTCTGGTCTTGAGGTTGCTTTGGGCTTGGTTCACTCTATTCCTATTATCTCTGATCATGGTGCTAATTTTGGTACCCATATCTCTGAATCTGGTCGAGATAATGTGACTGTTGATTCTAGAAAAAAAGTGAATATATCTAATCTTTGTGATAATGTTGGTTCTCTTTATACTGGTTCCAAATTGGTGGATGATTTGAAGGCAAATTGCCTTGGTCAAAAGGATGTATTTCCTTTTGATGTCGTTGTTGGAATTGGTATTCAATCCCGTGGTTGTTGCTCCAAATTGCTGGATGTTGCGATGGTTGATGGTCCTAGCCATAGTTTGGATGATTTTCCAACTATTATGGATGCTGAAAAGTGGTAGTCAAAGGCTGCGTTGGTTGAGGAGGGATGGATACCTATAAAAACAAAAAGATCTAAAAAGTCTCACCCTCAATTTGATATGATTTTGCATTCTCATGAAATGGGAGTGAAATCAAAATCTTAGTCCTTGCTTTTCTGGTCTAGGAGGTTTCTCTAGTTTATCTAGTCTGTCTTTCCAGGTTCCAGGGTTCTCTCTAGGTTTTCTTTCTAAATGTTTTCTGTTGGTTTCAGGTCCATTTAAAACCTAGTTGAGCTTCATGGTAAATCTTTCTTTATGATGTAAAGGGTTTTGAGGCCCCTTTAAAACTTGCTTTTACCTTAATCTAAAACACATGACAAACAAGTTGGGAATATTCCTAGCCACTTGTCTAATGTTGATAATAAACTAAAATGTAAAACAAAAGGTCACTTATGTGTTTCCTATTTTAATTCTTTACTCTAATTGGCATTAAAAGAGTGGTACTTTAACTATGTTGGTATTTCATATTTTGCATTCAAGAGAACACATTATGTGTAAAAATAATTGCACATTTCTTATTGATGTGACTTGCATTTGAGATTATCCACTAGAAAATCTTGTAGGTAAAGTTATTTTGTATGGATGTATACTAGTAGTTATTTCATTTCATTGACAAATGATAATATCTTACATTTCTCATTACAAGAGGGTATAAACTTGATCATCATCGTTGGAAGAAGAATTTTTCATCTGAAATGTCATCTAGCATATATCTTATATAGGTCAAGGCTTTTATTTTCTTTGTTTTAATTATATTTCAATTCACTATTTGTTGTTCTCATATATTTATTTCCAATTCTAAGTAGTGTGGTGAAGATTCAAATCTTTGTTCATTACATTCTAAGATATCAAGATTGTAGTACATATCATCAAATTGTTTTCTATGACTTTATTGATTATAAATTATCTTTACACTATCTAATACTAAAAAAAAAAATCCTTTTCAAAGTCTAATAACACTAATTTAGGACCTCAACATAGAAAATCAATAAGTTCAGTTTTGAAAAATTGATTAGATGGTGTAATTCAATGGCAACCTCGAACTATGTTTAGCAGAAAATGATATGTGATTAAGTCTTACAACAATGTGTAGATGAATTTTCTATGCTTGAGTATATTGAATTCAATGTCTATAAAAAAAAAATAGTTGCATATTTTGTTGTGATGCTTTATATATTTTTATTTGGTTGAATTTGCAACATTTTTTCCTAAATTACTCTCTTAAGCAAGGGTTTGAGAAAGTCTTTGTGTCAAATAAGATTTTTAAATTTAAAGTTTGATGACGTTTGTGGAGCTAGTTTTTCATTTTGCAAATCATCAAGAAATATATCAATAGGGCTTTCATAGGGGTTATGTGTAATGATCCTTAATGGATAAGAATAATATTTTCTTCCACTACTTGCATACTTTTTGGGATTCGTTTCTCCTCTTGTTTGCAACTCCCTATCTCTCCATCTCTCATGTTCTAATATTATATATAATATTTATTTGTTTTAAAATCATGTATTCGACCCATTTGATGATTTCCAATAGCAACATCAAATTACAAATAAAAAAATAAAATATGTAAAAAATATGAAGCATGTAGGAGAAGCACCAAGCTAGATTTTGCTCTAGTTTACATCAAAAAGTAAAATTTAAGAATGCATAGATGAGAGTGAATAGAAAAGAAACTACCAAACCATAGAAATTTTTTTAAAAATAATGACATCATCAATAATATACTATTCAAATCTAATGATAATATTATTAAAAGTCTCAGGAGGCATGATGGTATGTGCATGTATAGTTGGTTCTATGTGCTTGTGACTTAATAAAAAACTTTTATATGGGTATTCCCTTATTACCCAATTTGGAAAAATTTGCTCATGTCCAAAGGTCCTAGCTTAGCTAGTTGAAGCAATGAGTTCTCATTGTGGAGACCTTGTTTCAAATCCCAAGAGGGATATCTTTGTGGAATTCTAAGTTGTGACTCTTGACCTTCTATTGGTTGTATTTATCTCATTGTAAAAGGTGGCTTCTAAATTGTGACTCTTGGTCTTCTAATTGTTGTTTCTAGTTTGGTTTCTTGTAAGGAACTTGAATAAGATTGTAAGTTTCATGTTGTTGCTTGAAAAAGCACAAGATTTGTAAAGGATTTCAAGGTGACATCAATAACGATAATAGTCATGATGTTTCTATAAATAAATCAAGAGTTATTTTAAGCCTCATCAATAATATTTGTTGGCTCACATTCTAAAATGATTATTTTTATTTTTAACATAGTTTCTATTAATACATTTTAGTATAAGCATTTTTCATGTATCTATTTAAAACATATTAGAGAATGGATTTTATTATTTTAAATAAATCTTTTTCAAGATATGGATTGAAAATCTAAACAAATCTTCTACAAAGTTAGAGATAAATCTCTAAGTTTTTAAAAGAGAAAAAAAGTTCTAACATTTTTCATTTAGGTATATACCAAGCTTCTTACCTCATTCTTTTTCAGTAGTAAACACTTGATTTATTAGTTGCATGTTCTGCTCCACCGACCAAACAAAACTTTTAATTGCTTTCTATTTTTTCTATTTTACATTTTCATTTAAATGGGGAAATTGGTAGTGATGTTTTATTATCTCTCTCCAAAATGTCTTCAAGAAATATTAGTGTCCCAAAAAATAGAAAGTTGAAATATGTGAAGTAACAAAGTTGAAATATGTGAAGTAACAAAAATATTTAATTGAGATTTCTTAAAAAACCTACCTACACTCAACAACCCTTCTTTGGTCAATGTCAATTGAAATATTAATTTGTTAGCAACTTAAGGAGAGACAACCACTTCTTGTTTAATTGAGTTAATTATATAATAAATAAATTGATGTTTGACATTATAGTTGATGATTCTAAGTGAAAGTGAGTGTGAAAGTATGGAGGAGAATACATAGCTCTTATTAACTAAATTTATAACGTAGATGTGCATCTTATTGACGATAATATTTTTTCTTGGGATTAAAGTTTTAAATTAAATATATTTTTTAGATTTAAGATTATTATGGTTTATATTATTTTTGTTTATTAATTTTTTAGATAACGTGTTTGTTAGAAATGCTCTAGAATAACTGAGAGGGGGGGTGAATCAGTTATTCAAGGTCCAAATGTCCTAATAAAACTTTTTCATCAAGTAAAGTGAGCCCATTAAACTGTTCATTTATCCAAGCTTAAACTTTCCTACTTAGCAAGTTGCTGAAAATCAGCATGCAAGAATAATACATGAATAATCAACACATAACACAATGATTAATGTGGAAATCTAATTTGGGAAAAACCACTAGTAACATGCTACTCAATTCTCACTCTTCTGAAGTGATGCCCTATGAAAGGCCTGCCCTATTAAAGGCTACAACACATTGTTAAATGTGACCTGGTTAAAGGATTTAACCACCCTGTTAGAATTGGGCCTAGTTAGAGGACTTTAGAACATTCACTTGGAATGCCACCCTATTAAAGGATTTACAAATGGCTATTAAACCAACCTAAGTCCATAGAATTTTTACCCTAGCTAACACAACTGTTAGAGAGTAACAACAAGGGCTTTTGACCTAACATTGCTTACAACTTAATTTGTAGATTTCAGATCACTTTTCAGCTCATAATATTGCCTGGCTTTCAATCTCTGTAGCTCTGATAGCTTGTCCTTCTTTCAAGCTTCATCTCCTTGAGTCTTCATGCTCAATATACCAGTGCAATCCTCTATCTCTAACCACTTATTGAAGAAGATTCTTTGTGCTCTATTCTTTCTTCTCCTTGATGCCTTCTCCTTGACACCCTTCAACCACTTCGCAATTTGGCACACCAGCAACTCTTGCTTCTTGGCCTGTGACTCCTTAAATAGAAGTCTAGAATTGCTTTTCCCCCTTGATTCTTTCCTCCTTTAATTTTAGTTTGAATGGATTAGGTAGGATTCATTGAATCTAACCCATATTGTGTTCCTTCTAGAAACATCATGAAGAATCCTCTAGAATTTGCCCAAAAATGGTTTATCTAAAATTATGTGCCTCTAGCTCATCATCCTTATCCTCCATCTGGTTCACAAAATTCAAGGTAACAACCTTATTGGCTTAGATGTGGCGAATCTTTGACTTTTCAAATAATGCAACAGCTCGACACTATTGAAATTCTGGTGTTCGACACATACCGTGTTACTCAACACCAACTACATTTTACTTATGATCAACACCTACTATGGATTCACTCAGCACCCACTAAGTTTTTTGATGCTTGGAACCTGAAGTTTGCTCGAGACCTAAACATGCTCAACTCCTTCTGTATCACTCAGTACACACTAGATTTTTCCTTTGCTTGACAGTAACTAAAAATCTGCTCGGCTTGAACTAGCTTGCTCGACACTCACTAATGAACTTAGTTAAGCTTCATAGACAACCTTGGTACAACTTATTCTTCTAGTGTTTCTAAGTGTGGCCAACATCTATATCTTCAAGTATACTATCAATACATTATTTTACTATTCTCTTAACTGATCCTTGCACTTTATTACAAACCATAACTCAACCTTTTCCTTAGGTGCTTTCGTTACATCTTGTTGATTAAATCCTCTTCATCAATCAACTAAGTGATAGTAATTGGATCTTATAAGCAATTGTCATTCCAGCAAATAGCAGGTTTAACATTAGTGACAAAAAAATGATTGAAAACATTCTCTATCAACAATCTTCCTTCTTTGCAACAATCTCCCTCTTTGATAGTACTCTTTTTCAATCATATTTCCAACAATGTTGTGTGTGTTTTTATTGATTTAAAAAAAACATTGAAGTGAAATTTATCTAATTTGGGTGGCAATGCAACTAGATTTATTTGTCAGGAAATTTCTAAAACATAATTTAGCATACTATGTTGACTAAATATCTAAGTTAAATGTATGGTAATGTAGTTTCTCTTTTGTTTTAATTTTTTTGTAGTAGGATTAGGTATATTTAAAAACTATAGTCTCTTGTTGACCTTATGCATTTGTGTGTTGATTTGTGTGATTGGTTATAGTGTGTAATGACTTTCACTCACTCTTATTGTGTTTGATGTTTCATACTGCTACTATATTGATCACACAAGCATGGATTCTATCAGCAATTCATATGCTCAAGTAACAATTTCAAGAAATAAAAACTCTCCAAAAAAATATTCCTATTGCAACATTGTGCCCTTACAGGAGCATATGGACAATAAAGGCAAGAGTTACTACAAAGACTCAACTTCAACAATTTAACAATGTAAAAGGAGATGGAAACATTTTTTAGTTTTAACTTGGTTAATTTGATGGTGGGGAAATAAAAGTGGCATGCTTCAATGTTATTGCAAATAAATTTTATAATTGCATAGAGATTGGAAAAGTGTTTACAATCTCAAATGGGAACCTCAAACTTGGACACAAAATTTTTAACCATTTAAAAAATGACAGTGACATTTTATTACAAACTAATTCCATAGTTGAGTTATCTTTGGAGGAAGACAAATTTATACCTAGGTAACATTTTAAATTTATATTAATAAGTAAAATTGATGGCATGAAAAGTGTTAGAGTAATAAAGTTTTTTCTTATAAAATAAATCATATTGATTTCAATATTAAGTCACTTATTAACTCTAGTTTACTTAAGCTAAACATTGCGCATATAATAATTAATTCTTTTATTAATTATTATCATCCAACCTAGGTTAGTTACTTGTTAGGGTTTTGATCTCCTTTATAAGGACGATCTCTCTTTGTAATTATAACATTGATTCACTTTTGATAATAGAAATCTCTTTTTATTCTCATCAAGAATGTCTCATCCATGGATCTAGGAATTCTAGCCTCCATAGATTTTGCTTCTCTCTTTTTGTGATAGGTGTTTGCATGAAGGTAATTCTTGGGAGCTATGGGGTTGAGCTTTCGTCAACTTCAACAAAAAGTGATTCTATAGTTGATTTCATCGGTGTTGGTTTGTTAGTTGATCCATCAAATGTTATATATAAAAATGTCATACAAATTGTAGCCCCACTCGGGAACCCAAGAGAAATTAACCTAATATGTTACAAAGTTTACTAAACTATTTGTTTTCCTTAAAAGTTTATACAACATCAAGCTAACAATGTGTTAGCAATATAAATCATACAGATCAAATACAAATATAGGTTAATTTCTCTTAGATTCCCAACTAGGGTGTTACACAAATTCAAAAAAGAACTCTTTAATCAGAAGACAAGTCAAGTTTCATAGTTGAATTGATAATGTGGGGTGATTTTCACAATAAGGAAGGCCAACAACTACAAGATTTATGTGAATTTGAAACCTTTCCCATTCTTTCTATAAAGGATAAATGTGTTAGTAATTTTGGAGAAGAATCTACAAGGGCATTCAACACAACCCAACATGTTATAAA
Source organism: Cupressus sempervirens (assembly GCA_028749045.1). Lineage (NCBI taxonomy): Eukaryota > Viridiplantae > Streptophyta > Pinopsida > Cupressales > Cupressaceae > Cupressus > Cupressus sempervirens. The sequence goes on from CM053790.1 coordinate 264,872,468, forward strand.
TACATATCTTATAGGGGCATATCAATTGAGATCCTAGTTTCATTGAAAGATCTTGGTCCCTATTCTATTTCAATAGAAATATCATTTGTTAAACAAGTTAAAATATTAAAAACCATGGCACAAATTGATGAATGGGAACTTGGCAAATCTAATTTGCCTTCTTGGAGTGTGAAAAGGGTATGTGTAGGATCATGGTATGCCAAAAAGCAGCAATGTGAAAAAAAATCCTCTTTTCACTTATCGAAAAGTGCACCTAAAGTCTTTTTGACTTTTTAGTAGGCTTGGGTGTTAGTACACTTGACCAAAGCAAAAACTATACCCCAAAGCTAATCAGATATCCAATATTATTGGATATCTAAAATTTTCCATTAATTTTTTATATAAACTGGCAGACCTGTGTTCTCACTTTTCATTGTGAAAACTTAGAATGCATCAACCCTTTCAAATATTAAATAGTATATTAGATATCAAAAAACATACACACAAAATTTCTTCAAATATTGAATAGGTATGTTAGAATTTCATTTCTGTTTTATTATTTTTTTTTTTACAAATGAAATTCATAGTTTTTTTATTAAAAAAATAGGGTTTATATGACTTTGTTTATGATTTTTTTTAAATAGATTATAATTTCATATTAATATGCATTGTAATCAAACATAGAATCAAACCAAGCACAAAACCATTTAGATGATCCTGAAAATAATCCACAACCACCTGCAACTACCACCAAGCAACCCCCAACCACCTAAAAACAATCCCTCGCCTCAATAAAATGAGCCAACCCTAAATCAATAACCTATAGGGGATCTTATAGAAGAAAATTTGAACCAGCTCAAAATATTTCAAACAACCTATGCTAATATCTCCACATTACATCCCATGCTTTCCACCTTGAACTCTATTATTGAAAATAAGGACACACTTATCGAGCAACATAATGTTGTTCTTCTCTATGCACACTGAATTTGGTGATGGGCTTGATTATGAGTAGGGTATGAGCCCTAATATAACTAAAAATGACATATGTGACCTTTTTTTGTATCCCAAAATGGGATTAAAGATAGACCCAAAAATGCCCATGTTGTCAATTAAGTGGTGCACAAGTGATGCAATGCGCAAGAACTTTTAGGACTATTGGTGGATGGTTTTAGATAGACCACCTGATAGAAATTTTTACACACCAATACAACTTTTAATAAAATTGTACATTGAATTTTTATTGGGTCATAAGGTAAAATATAAGACCATGAGACCAAATAAGGGTGTGGGCGTAGGTGTTCCTCAAGATAGGTCATTTGCACATTGGGTGAAATCTTCCCGCCTGATATGTCACCCCCTCCTATAGTTTAGTATCATGATATTATTATTGAGTCCATCTCATAGACTATTAGATACATTGACACCTTGAGTGACCTATGGGTAATGTAGAGTGTGACATTATTGCATCCTCATGTTGATGATATTGACCCTTCCACATCCTCATGGGGATCACATGTTTATGTGCCCCATACTTGCATTATGTGCAAGAAATTTGTACTCAGGTCCACTCACTGATAGTGATGCATATGAGTACATCTTCAAGGTTAATGATACACCACATGATGTTATAGACACTGAAGAACCTAATAGAGAGGTGCTTCACACAAGAGACAAGGAGGGTCATGCAGAGCCATGGACTCCTACTATTACGGCAAGACTAAATATTTAAATTGTCAAATTGTATTTAATTTCAAACATTCATAGTTTTAGTAAAATTTACTTATAATTAATGTTTCATTTATGTTGATTTGATGATAGAGGAGGAGATGGCACAGGTAGAGGATTTCTTGCTTTTAAACATTTTATTTATCCTTGACACTTATACGATATGTATGCTTCAATGTACTATTTTTTTCCTTTTTTATAGTAGTATATACATATGTTTTCTAGCTATTATGGTCATATTATTACACGTTGGTGCATATTTCACTAGTTGCCAATGGGGAGAAATGTGAAGGGGTTGATGCACCAGTCATTAACAAGGGGAAGGTAATTAAGTATGTTAGATTGTTTATGCAAATGTATACTTGTCACTTATGCATACTTATTTTTAATTTGCATAGTTAATTGGATAGAGGGTGGCATTTGACAATGTTATGTCACCACTAGAGAGACACATGCATCTCAATTCATAATGATAGCCCCACGGTATGTATATTTCTAAAAAAATAATTGTTATTTTACTATCAAGTATATACATGATCAAGTCATGATTGTATCAAGTATGTTTTGACTTTTGTAGGTAACCCCTAATTAGAGAGAAGTACCATGCCAAGTGTTTGTATCATTGTTGACCTAACCCAAATTACCTAAAGAAATGTCACATCAGGTAAGTATTAATGCTAATTGAATTATTTTGTAAAGATATTTGCTATAATAAATTTAATATTTAATATTATAACTCATAGATTAATCTCATGGTTGCAAACATATGCATGTTGAAAGTAACATTGGTGACATTGTCCCTTTTCTTCCCAAGACATATGTTGGGAATCCTAACCACAGACATGAGAATTCAATATTAAATTTTATTTATTTATTATTGTTGACTATGAATATAATTTTTATTTATTTATTAGTAGATACCATATAAACTAAGTAATCTAACTTTGGGTTTCAATTTTATGGTCATACAAAATCCATCAAAGTCAAACAATCATTTGAAGAAGCTTCAAATTGAAGATCCACGATAGAATAGGATGTCCTAGAAACATTTTTAGTTGTTAATTGTTTTGAGATGGCATATGGCACATTTTGAAATGGCGTATACCATATTGTATCTAGATATGTATATTTTGTAAAGATTTTGAGATGAAATGTGCCACCTTTTGTACAAAACAATTACACACACACACACACACACACACACACACACACACACACACACACACACTCACTCACTCACTCACATTCATTTTTGGATATATTGTGTTTCCCATGCATTGTGTACATCCATTTAAACTTCTTGCATTCATTCACGTGAAATTTTTACTATTTCAAAATATTGTTTTACTGAGAAATCATTTCCTAATGTTTGTATCTATGTTTTTATTTTGCTATATATAAAAATTCTAAGTTCAGGGAAATACATACATCTCATAAGATTTTTTGTAGAAAATGAAAGTCTTAGAGGTGATCTTAAAATGAATAAAAGTATTGGAAATCTAAATGGGAAAGTAAGATGCTGAGAGGAGGGGGGCTGAATTAGGATCTATAGAAATTTTACCACTTCAGACATAAGTCACATTCAAATTTAATTCACCACACATCTCAACCTTAGCCTTAATCATGCATCATTTATCAACATGCAATATCACATATAACATCTAAAAACATTAATAACACATAACTCTAGATACATGGTAACACATAAACCCTCCAAGGTGAAGGTAAAATTGTGATGGGGATGACACCCACAAAATCTTCACTACTACAACAATAAAATGTGCTTGTTAGGACTACAAATTTTGATCACTTCTGATGATCTACCTTATGAGGGGTATTCCCTACTAAGAGAGTAAAAGACTATTAAGTCTACTTTGGTTAAATGATTTTACATCACAATAAAGTGAGAACTCTATTAGGATATTTATAATAGGCTTGTTAGGACCACTCTGTTAAGAGATTCGCCTTATATAATGGTTAAAATGTAATTAATACCATGATCCTTTAGTTTTTACTTGATTACTGATGACAAACCTCCTCCTTCCAATATGTAATCACTTCTATGTAATAGATATACTTTATCTCCTCTTTGGGCTGCTTGATTTCCTTAGTCCTTTAACCTCTAATTCACCTTTAACTGTGCAATCCTCTATCTAACAACTTTAACAACACAAAATTATAGCTTTAACCCATCTTTTATAACAATCTAATGAAGCTTCTAGATCTTGATCAATGCTTATGAATCATTCATTTTTTCACTTGATCATTTCATTTTTCTGATTGGTTAGTCACATAACATAGGGATTAATGATATGTAATTATAGGCATAATTACCTCCATGATTAGATTCTCAATCATAAAAACACACTTTCTTCTCAACAAAATGATTTACCTATGAGTTTGTGTCATTCCATACTCAAATACAAAAATTGTGTTACTGGGCTCATATAGCTTGCGACACTTGACTTTGCCTATTCTTTCATGTTGTCCCTCGGCATGAATTGGACTTAGCCATAACTAATTCTAGCTACTATATTACTTGGCAAATGTTTCCTTGTGAATCACTTGAAAACCACTAGAATGCTCAATGACATTTATGTGCACTCAACAACTATAATTTCCCTGACACATGTTGAACTTCTTATATAATTTTTAACTTGATAGCTTAGCCTGTATGATGTCTTGGTTGCAATGATGACTAACCAACATTTCATATTACATGACTAAGTTTTTTGCACTAATATTCAAGTGTCTTTAGGATCAACAATCTCCCCCTTTGGCATTAGTGGTAAAAACACTTATCATTATCAATTGTGCATACATAAAAAAACTTCAAAACTCGAACTCCCCCTTTGGGTGTACTTCATACCTTAGCTTGGAAACTATATACACTATGTTGGTCCTTAGCTACTCTATTTCTCAGCATACAAAAATTTCTCCCTTTTGATCTCTGATCTTTTTACAATATTATTTCCCCCTTCTTTTTGTCATGGTGTCCTCATAATAACTTGAAGTTGGGGGCCAAGAACTAAACCATACTTAGTCAAAAATGGTTTGTGCCATTGCAAGAGTAGGTCCATTGTAGTATCCCAATTAGTCTTGAGTGTCTCAAGAATATGGTGTTCAATTTCTAATCTAGTAGCTAAGTCTACCATATTTTCTATAATGGATACATTTTTATTACTCTAAATCGAGTCATTGGCTTTATACAACTGTCTTTGCATTATTTCAAAATGAGGTGTCAACTAAGCTTGAATTGTTATAATGTCAGCCCTTATTTCTCTCTTCCTATACCGACTTAGATAGCTTGCCTTGAAAGAATCTCAACTTGGAGTAATGTACTAAGATTGAATTGGCATACAAGGTTAGTTTTTCCCCACTCTGCTGAAAATAAACATCAATCTTGTCCATTTAGTCTCTTATTCATTTTTTAAATGATGGGACATAATAGAGCTTCATAAATAATGTATATAAATTTTGGACTATCTTTTTACAAGGGAAGAAAGTTCAACCTATTTAACTATAATTTCTATTCCAAGTGCAGCTTTCTCAATAACCTTATTTTCAAACTTCCCCTCTAACCTCTACATAATTTTTTCTCTTGTGTTTATATTAGGGTCATTCAACTTCTCCATAATTTAAACTAATTATTTAGTGATTGGGGCATGTTCATTCAAGTTCTCAACATCAATGGTTTCAATAAATATATCCTTGATCTCATGCAAAACTTGTTTGTTTTGATGTTCTCTTCACAATTCTTCTTGCTTTGTTGTTATTTCCAATATTTCACTTAATGTTTTCAAATGATCAAAAGTTAAATTATTTGTGTCTCAATTATGGATCACAATCACTTCATCTAAGGTAGCAATCTTAACTTGAATTTCCAATAGAGACTTTATTTTCCTTTTCTTTATCCTCTTCCCTTTGAGTCTAGGGTGCTAGAGCTCGACATTGTCATCTGCAGACCTTTAAGTTTTACATCTATTCTTATTCTATGTGTCTCCTTGGTTTGAGTATACTCTACATTTTTCTCTCTCTTTAGTACTAGTCACCTACTATCAAGGTGCATTATCTTGTTCCTTTTCAACATTGGTAGTGAGTTCACTTGTAGAACTCGGTTGTACAACCTCCTTTTCTACCTCAATTTGAGGTCCTAGGCACTTGGTCTCTCACCTATAGTGGATTGATTTGCATGATCATTTTGGCTCTTCTTATTCTTCTCCTCTTTATTTTTCTTATTTACATTTCCCTCATTGGAATCATTCTTCTATTGTGGTACTTGTGCATTTTTCATTTCATTGGTTGACACACTATGTTGCTCGACATGACTCTCACTTGCATCTCCTAGTCCTTGATCTTGATTGATTGTAACAATCGGTATACTGGAGATAACAAGTGTATATTATACCTATTTAATGGAATCATGTGCATCAATCTTGGGATAATAGTTGTACTTGCACAATCATATGATTGGGGTCTATCAATTTCTCACAAGCTAGCATCTAAACTAACTCGATTTGTACAGGATCTTTGCTTTGTTCCCTCAACTTAGCTATGCCATTTTCTTCACTCAACACATTTATTTTAGGCTAGCTTCAAGTTCATCATCTATTACAACTATTTCAATTTTCCCTTCACTCTATTGCACCAGATTATGTATTGTATCAACAATATTATATGTGCCATCATCAATATCTTTAGTATTATCTAATTCCACATACTCATGTTCATCTTTTTCTTCCTCATCCTTTTTTTCATCATCAGGGATCAATCCATATATCTTCTTCCATATAATTTCTCTTTCCTTTAAAGAAATTTCAACTTTGTTTGTCAAAATTTGGAAAGCCCTCCTCTTTAGAAAAAATCTATTATCGAGCTCTTTCATGGATTTTGAGATTTGTTTCTTGTTCAAATTAGGCATCTCTTGATAAAGTGTACCCTCTCTTGTAATACCCCAAAATTGGCTCATTGCCATTATACCAATTCTGGTCTATTCCTGATAATTTCAAAGTCCTATTCTAATAGGCAATTCTCATTCTGCTATTCGCTACTTGACTTAATTGTCAGATGCAAAAAACCTAAATCTGCATTCATCATGCTTATTATTTAATTCCTATAGTATTTACTCGTATTAGTCACATTAAACCTATTGGTTAATATTTAATTTAATTATTAAGTATTTATACTTTAATTAAATTATAATTATATCCTAAGGCTAATGTACTATGGAATTAAATTTATTTAATTTAATAAATATGCCTATCTTAATTAATTAAATGTAATTATTTCATTAAATGAGAAAGGTATTTCTAATTAATTAAAAGAAATTATTTAATTAAATGGAGTACTTACTTCTAAATAATTAAACAAAGTTATTTAATTGAATGGGAAGACATTCCTATTTAATTAAATGAAGTTATTTAATTAAACAAAAGTGTCTCTAATTAATTAAAGATTATTTAATTAAATAGAAAAAGTAATTATGAGAGCATATTTCATTTTATTAAATTAAATATCTCAACAAAATCTCTGTTCAGTTCAAAAAGGGGAATTTCCAGTTCACTATTGATAAAAAATGAGTTAACTCCTTTTTTTACTCAAATTAAAACAGTTAACTCCTTATTTTACTCAAATTAAGTCTGTTAACTCCCTCTAATTTGGGAATCTCCCTTTATGACTAAAACTCATCTTCAATCCTGACCGTCAATATGAATCGATCTTAACCGTTGATGGATTCCAGGAGACTCTATTTAAGAGACCCTCATCTCTTCATTTGGGGGAGGATGAATTGATTTGCTATCGAATTGTTGTTGAAATTCATGCTCATATTTACTTACATTTCTTGCATACATTCTCATTTTTAGTTTAATCATGCATATGCTTAATCTAGTTTGCTTCATTTGTTCTTAGATTACATTGCATCTTTCATTTCTTAGATTAATCTGTATACTCATTCTTAGCTTAATTCCATTGTCAAATCCTTCGTTCTTAGAGGGTCTGGTTGCCTACACCTCGATTCTGAGGATATTAACAGGCAAAATCCCTTTAGATAGAAGGCAATAGGTTGCTTTGTAGGGAAAATTTTGGATGAACAATTCAATGTTCATTCCGCGATGAATCTGCAAATAAGGACCGTGTTGAAGTGTGTGTGTTAGCATAGGCCACATTTTCACGCATACATCTCTAACTTGTCTTTTAGTTTTTAATGCAAACTTCCATTTCCATCAAATCTACCATATATCTCATTGCATATCATATTTCCTAGCTCTAATGGTGTATATTTAAAGTTTGTCATCATGTCTAACAATGCGTCTTCTACTTTGTTATTATCCTCCTTACTCATTTTATCAAACTTTATAAAATGAAATCTAGATAATCTTACACTTCCCCTAATATTTTTGCATACCTCATCTATTTTCTAGGGTTTCTTGTACATAACCACCCTAAATTGATTGGTTTCCTCTAAATATGTTCTTTCTCTATCGTCATCTTATTTTGAAATTGCAAGCTTTCTTGATGTGACAACCAATCTTGCTCTCGAACCCCAAGCTCTTTAGGGTCTCCACTAGGTCATTCACTTGACCAAATAGGGCTTCTACACACCCTATGCCTTTGAGGATCCTATCCAATAGATCTTACTCCTTCAACTAGTGCACATCAATTAGATAACACCTAGGTAAGCCTTAGGTCTCTCTCCAAGATTCCAAACACCCAAAAAAGGTCACAACCCTAATTGAGTTGCAATCCACAAGTGTCAATGCACTCAAATGCTTAGAAAAAGGCTATAGGGATTAACCCTCCAAATGCACAAAAACTTGAATATCTAGAAAAATCCCTTAACAAGTACCCAAAAAATTTCCATTCCCAATACCCTTTTCAGTGATCTTCAATATTTTTAAGGTCTTGGGTTTCCAACTTGTCTGTACAGTATAGGAAAAAGTTTAGGCTAGAAATTAGGGTTTCAAGGGTTTACATCTTGTTTGATGCAAAAACTCATTTTTCATTCCTTAGAGTATAAACCAAATCTTTTCCTTAGGATTGGGGCTAGTCCACAAGATTTCCTCACTCTCCACGTGATTAGATTGAAGTATTAACATATTCAATCATCTACATAACTCTTTCTCTACTTTGTGATCCCTAATCAAGTTGAAAAGACTTGCCTAGGGCATCACCTTAAAAATTAATGTCATGCTTTCCATGGGCCCATATTTACTATACATGGAATATATGGAGTCTAGTTGCACATCCTAGAAAACCACACAATGCCCATAGTGGGAAGTGGCCCTAGAACCCCATTTGTGTAAATAGGCTGTCTCAGGACATCAAACTGACAAGAACCAAAATATTTATTCTACACACACAAAACCTTGATAAATGACAAATGAACTAAGTATAAATCTATGAATTATATCTACTAACACCTCCAACACTAACTAATTGAAACTAATCCATACACATGCCAAAAACTCTAAAAAATATAAAATTGTTGTTCATCACTTGCTTTCCAGACTGTACAATGCAAATTATACTTTCTCCAATCCCTTCAACAAGTGGAGAATGACATTATAAATGATTAACATGAACATTCCAAACTGATTTAGGTAGTTGAGGAGCTTTAATTAATAAGTTTCTCTTTTTGCAAGAATTTGTCAAATAGTTGTCAATGACAACTTTTGCAAGATTGAGCATTTTTTGCAATTTTAAACATCTACTTCTCAAACTTGCTCCAACTGATGCCAAACTATAAAAAAGGTCTTAAATGGTTCCTAAAAACCTAATAAGGACCTTAAAACACTTACTTGCCCTATTTAGGCTACAAAACCCAAAATGCTCTATTAAGCCAAATGAGCAATTTTTGAGCAACTACGAGCAACATTACCATTTAGGCTCTTCCAACCTATATATCCACACATTATGACCAAGTTAGTCCTCTTATTTATCTAGATAGGTGTCTAGCATCACTACAAGCCAAAATCACCTAAGAAGCCCTAGGTCTACCACTAGCCTACCTAAGTGCTCCTACACCATTTCTCCTCATCCTTTTCACAAGTTTTCTTAGTTTGGCCTTATCTGGGAATCTTTTCATCTTTGTTGAACTCTTGCTTTGTGATAGTCCAGTGACTTTGACCACTCCATTATTCTGTGGCTCGACAACTGTAGTAGTAGTTTCCCTTGTTCTCTGTCTTATTATTCTTTGAGTATCAGGGGTAGGTTTTGACTCCTTCTTACCCTTACTAGACTATGGCTCACCCACAACTATCTCTTTTCCTTTTCAGTCCACTTCCCCTTCTTTATTGTCTTCTTCTTCTTCTTCCTCATTAGATAGATATTCTCCTTTTCCTTCAATGATTTTCAATGGCACCTCTTGCTCAACACCTTCACCCAATACTCTCTCCAAATTTTCTATCATCACTTTTCTCTTCCTTTGTAGCTTAGGGACCTTAGTCTCCATCATGATATTTATTTTGGTAGTTTTATATGTGTCAAATGGCTCAGATTCCTTGTGTATGGGTTCATCCAACAATGTTGTGAGTGTTGCAACTACTTCATCACTATTAATCTCATAACCTAGTGGCTTCAACTATGCAATTCTAGGTATAACAACTTGGACACAAGTCCTATCTATATCGACTAGAAACAATGCTCTCATAATACTTGTCAACTAATGACTTAGGGATCATTGATTTATTCTTCATTTTCTATTTGAATTCTTTAAAATAACCATCCAAAATTAACTCAAAGTTATCTCCCAATTGACCAATCAACTCATTAATTTGTTGGGTGACCAACTTCTTCTTACTCCATGTAATATTGCCTTTAGTAGGAAAATAATTTTGCACATAAAAGAATATGAAAAATAACAGAGAACCAAACTTACACATTGTATTCTTCTTCTTTCTAATGTTTTTTATATTTTCATCTAATTTTTGCAATTGCACATCAACTAGGTCATAGGAATGACCTTTCTTTACAATTTTCTAGGCAACATCAACTGCAACATAGGGAATGATGTCTAGTTGGATTGATTGGTAGAATTTGTGAGCTATAACCCTCATAGAAAAATCTGTCTTGGTGTCCTCAATGGTAGAAATTGACATACCACATTTGTTCCAAACTACCATTATGTTTGGTTCAATTACATCTTTGCTTTGGCATCTAATTGGCTTCACTTTGTTTGTTGTAGGGTAACAAGTCACTCGGTGAAAAATTTGTTTCATGATCTCCATTGGTCTTCCCTCTAGCCACAACTTCATTTTATGCACTTGGCTTAGAAAAATCTTAATCCACTCAACTTTAAAATCCTTGGGAAAATATAGGGCACGAGAAATTTTGGCCTTGACAATGTGCATGTTCTCCTCCTTTAGCTTCCCATCAATGCACAATCTCTCATATGCATTCCTCAATTTTAAGGTACCTATTTCAGAAATCTTAAATATATAGCATGACTTCACATTATGAATCATTATAACCCTAGGCAGGATTGGTGATAGTGCACCAAATGCATCACCCTTCATCACAATATTTAGATATGCTTTAAACTTTGGGGGTTTAACAACTTCATTACATATCAATTGCACATCATTAACTTTTGATGCTTCACCCTTCTCTATAGTTGAACTTGATGTCATTTTTTCTTTTAGGGTTTAAAATTTGAGCTTTTCTTTTCTCAGTGATAACACAAACTTCAAATCTATTTCAATTGTTGATGACACGTTGTAAGATATTCACATTGACCACTTAATTTTTCTTCAAATGCTCTCCAACTCTGGTAGCTTTGAAATCTTGAGTGCAAGGTGTTATAAATGATTGACACAATTCATTATAAGGGTCAAAATATTCAATTTTAGGGCCTCATAAATGTTTTGTACACATAGTTGGTGTATTACAGTTGTATCAACCTTCTCCACAAAACTTGACAATCACACTTCATTCAATTTTTAACTCGGATAAAATATCAACTTAGTCAATGATAGCATTCTGCTTGGCATCTTAACTATTTCATCCTTCAATACTAATACTTGACAAGTATTGACTTAGCAAATCAACATCCATACTCTTTACTCGGTTCACACTTTAAACCTATCCTAATGCATCTAATCAAATTCTCATTTAGACTTTCACACTCTTAGTATTAGGAACTAATATATGATTTAGAAATTTAAAATAAAGTTCCATATATACCTCTTTATTTAGTTTGAGGTGGGGGAATCACCTTATCCATTGGATTGGGTGATCACAACTTCACCATTTGAACTATTGGCTTCATTAGTTTTCTTCTTCTAGGTTTGATTCTTCTAATTTCTTCTTACTTCTTCAACATTAACCTTTGTTTTTCCATTATATTCTTCATTATTGGATGTTGATGATTGGCTCATATAGTCTCTACTTAGGTGATTGACCTTCTTATAGTTAAAACATATTGGACAAAAAAATTCTCTAGTTTCTTGATCTTCCTCTAAGATGTATCCTTGCATAATTTTCTACAACATGTCAATACTTTCCACATAATTGATAACTAACCCAAGTATTGCAATCCCAATTTATAGTATCATCTTGTCTAGTTACTTTTCCTTGACCTTTAGGTGCCCAACTATTTTTTGAATTAGATTTGCAATCTTTGGTCTTGTGACCACACTTTTGATACATGTAACAATAACCTTCAAATATGAATGCAATGTATTTATTGCTAGTCTTAGATATACATTTTTATACTTGGTGTCCATGATTTTTTCAATTAAAACAATTACCATTGAATTTAGGTTTATGATTTGAGTTACCACTTTTTCTCTTGCAAATATTTGTTGTATGGCCAAGTTGTCCGTAGTGATAACATGTAGGCTTCTTGCTCTTTGCTTTTTCTTTCCTTTGTTCTCCATTCTTTGAGGATTCTCATTGCTCAATAGATGATAAGAACTTGATATAGCCTAATCAAGTAGTGTCATGATTTTTTCTCTATGCTTTTAGTTGTTCATCAAGTTTTCTCATAGTCTCTCTTGATCTATTCATCCTTTCAATGATTTTCATTTTAGCTCTTAACTCAACTTTTAGTTGATTGTTCTAATATCTTAGATTTGAAATCTCTTCCACCTTCCTAGTGATCTCATGATTTTCAATTAATAACTGATTGACCATATAAATTTGATTATGAGTTAGCCTTTGTACTTCATTGATCCTCTCATCAATACTTGTAGCCATTTTCCTTTTGTCTTAATCAGCCATTACCTTGTCTTCTTCAACTTCTTTTTCTTTTTTTTTTGGAAACTTCACATAGCCTCATTGACCATATTTCATGTTCTCTTTCCAATGCTCTTACTTCTTCATTTAGGATGTTTTTTTTCCAATAGATCTGCTATTGTTGCATCAGTTTCATTAGATCTTCCTTCATCAATTAAATCCTCAATTCTTTCTTCTCGACATTGTATGTCATTTTGCTAGATTTCCATCTCCTTCCTTCTCTTCGAGGATTTTCTCAATCTCTCATTTGAAATCTTAATTTGTTCTAATGCAATTTGCACATCAAGCTTCTGATTCTCAATCACCTTGCTCAGTTTGTAGGCTTCCATCTCCAAGATCTTTGACTCTCAAGTGGTTAGACTTCTATTGACAATTGGCTTTATGTAGTGATGTAATTGTTGTCATTAATGATAACACATGATGTACTTACTTGCAGAACACCTCGATAATAAAGATACTTAGCTTTTGGTGCTCAAAAAATTGTTTAAGTATGAAATTGTATTACAATAGTACCTTATTTTATACATAAAATGTTTGACGTCCTATTATGACTAGCAAAGATAGATGGAGACTATATACATGTTGATGATGATTTGTATAACCTTGGACATTAGTACAAACAATACAAAAAAGAGATATTTGGGATTTACCAAGTGAAATAGAACAAAAGAATTAAAGGAAAGGAATTATTTTATTTGAAAAACAATTACTTGACCAATTAGGCTGACATCCTAGATTTTTACTCTAAGTTGGAAAAGTATATTATGGTCTTAGATGACCTAGCAATGATTTGTGAAAAGGCATGGTATTTATGTGAAGACATCTTGTGAAATCAAGAGATAATCGATGTGCAATTATAGTGTAATAAGTGATATGCAAACTTTTTGTGAAGTGATATATGCAAAGTTTTGAGAACCTATTTTTGTGATCCAAGATCGCGTTGAGGACATAGATCAATCACGAAGGAAGATACAACACCTATATACCTAAAGATTAATTACTTTTTTGGGTAGTGAGCTCTTCTTGTAATTGAAAATGCATGTTTTGGCATTGATCTCTTCTTGCATCTACTATACTACAACTCCTAACAAGGACTCTCTATATTGAATTTTCTCGTTGACTCCTAATAGGGTCCATCCTCTAACAAGGAACTCTAAAGAAACTTGCAACAAAGAAATATAATCATTTCCACATAACCCATAATAGATCTAAAATAAATATGTAATTGAAATCCACATGCAAGAGAATAGACAACATACCCACAAAAATTATGACACAAGATATACCCTGGGAAACTCTCATTGAGGGAAAAATCCCAGCCTCCAAAAGCATCCATCACCATGTTTTATTCAACAAAATCACCATTTCCATACAACCATGAAAGCCTTCAATGCCATAGCCACAATTTAGTAATCCATGTGAATAAGCATGAATCCACACATCCCATGACATGCTTCCAACCTTCACAAATGCTCCCTTGGCTAACCTATCAAGCCTTGTCTTGCTCGACTCTTTCATTTTTTGCCTCCTTCTTCTCCAACAACAACAACCCTTGTGGCTACTTATATAGTAGCAAATCCCACAAAACCACCAAGTGGTATTATATAAACCATGTGCTACCTAACCCATTGACCCCATATTTAATATTGGAATTTTAATTCTTTTCCCCAATATTAAATAATTAAATCAAGTATTATCACAATGTTACAATACAACTCATCAAGTATATCCCATGGGAATATTTACATGTTACACGTCCATCTAGGTCCAACATTACATAATAAAATAAAATAACACAATATAATAATATTATGCAATGTGTGCAACACACATAATCTCAACACTCTCCCACTTGTTGTATACATTGCATAGGGTCAATTTGTAGGCACATAAATGAATAAGGGAATAATCCCTCCTGGCACATCCACCATCATGGATCAAAGTACATTAAGTGCTCCATCTTGGTACCTACAACAAAATCAAAGTATCCAACATCTCAAACATGAATGATCTCACCTCCTATTATGCCATTGCCACCACACATACATAGAAAACATCTAAAGAGAAAACCACCCATCCTATTGTATTAAAAGATCATAAAATCTTGTACCAACTAAAATACCAAGCAAAAAAATTGATCCAAAGGTAAACACATGTATCCATAGTTGTCAAAATATCCATAGTTGAAATAACACCCACAACAAGTGCCAACCCATACAACTATCTATACCACCAAAGGTATACCAAGTGAATCTCACATCATCAACATATCCAATTTGTAACCTGTAATCACAAGCCTCAAGAGCAATACCTACCACATATATACCAAGAAGATACCACTACAAAAGATAATGTCAAATCTATAACCAATCCATTCACAACATCTCAAAGAAGTGAATCCATGTAGCCTCAAGGACATTGACAACACAAACCAATAATTTGCAAGGACAACTCTCATAAGAAGTCTCCAACAGTCTCCCAAGCTCTCCACAACCAACAGAGGAAAGAGATAGAAGAATAACCATGTCATCTCTCACATGATATACATGAGTACAAACTAGTTATCACAATATCTAACCAATCTCAAATCCAATGTAAGCAAAATTAGACATCTAGGAAGATAACCAAGACCCCATAAGTCCTCAAGATCTAACCATCTTCACACACCATGAAGATAACAAGTACACCATCCAAATTTCAAAGATGCTTTTACAACAATAGGATCTAAGATAAACCTTCAACATCTACAAACACTCAATAAATATATCAGTCCCACTCAACCATGGTACCAAGTCACCCTTGGCATCATAAGATCCATCTCCTACATGAAGATCCTCTAGGTCTACATGCATAGAACCAAAGTGTCAGTACCAAGTGAAACCAAGATCTCCAAACCAAGAAGATACAAACCAAATTAGGAACTAATCCTACACTGTCACCCCATCACTATCACAAGCTCTCACTAAATTATGTATCCAAGCTATCCATGGCATCATGATGAAAAACCATCCTCTAATGATGAGAATTAACCAAGGCATCAAAGCATCAAATAACTCAAAGTGCACATCATGAGCTCCTCAAAAGAAATCAAATAACCATGATCCTTAACCAAGAAGATGTTCAATACAATCATCTAATTGTGTGTTGTCTTTGATGTTACACAAATGTCATATCAGTTGTTAGTCTGTGCTTATTGAGATCACTTGGTTAGCAAGATAGTTTTCATTCTCTACCAAGCATTCCTAGAGATTGCTCTATGAAGATAGTATCTACCAAGCTCACTCAAGCATCAAAGAAGATTATGGTAGAAAGCAGTCTTAACTGAGTTCTCATGGTTAACAAAGGAAAGTTGGTCAAAGTTAGTGTTCACCAAGTTCACTTGGTTGCCAAAGGGTTTTGAAAGTTTGTAGTGTTAACCAAGCATCTATTGGTCAACACAGGAAATCATTTCAAGATCAGTGTTTACCGAGTAGGGTCAGCCAATGAAGGATTTTGTTGTTTTGGAAATAAGAAGTTTAATTATTTTAAGTATTGTTTCTAGCTGACTATGGTAATGATTATTGGTCATTGTAATTTGTAATTAAGACAACTTGATAATCTAGATGGTATATATGAAAGGTCAAGAGGATATTCTAATGTGTGTGTGAGTATGCAAGTGTATTGATTGAAAAAGAAAGCGTGTGAGTGAATTTGAAGGATGGTCAGATATCTTTGTGGAGCAACAAAGTAATATTCGATTAGGAAGGATCAAGCTTTTGTGAACATAATAGAGATATGGATTTAGCAATTCAATTGCATCTCAAATAGGTCATTTAATTATTACTTTCTTACCATTGTAGCAGTGATCCAAAATCTCTTAACAGAGTTGGTTTAACAGCCAGTCGTAAATCCTCTAACAAGGTGATAGTTCCATTGAATTGTTTTAAGAATTCTTGCAAGGCCACTCCTAATAGGGTGATTGAATCCTCTAATAAGGTCACACCTAACAGTGTGTTTTTTAACCTTTAACTAGGTTGGCTCCTAACATGGATCACTTTAGAAGAGTGAAAATTAGTAACTAGTTACATTGGTGGTTTTCATCTTATTGGGTTTCCACATTAAATCTAGTGTCTCTTGTGTTCATTTCTTTTCTCTCATGTTTGCAATTCATTACTATTGATATTAGATCCGTCAAAGTTAAACATACTCTACACTTATTGAGTTACAATTTTTTTAGTATGTTTACCAAGTGATAGCAGTAATTAGTTTTATCAAACATCTAAAGGATATATAAGAAATGTTTTTGTGCTAACTAATTTCACCCCTCCTCTTAGTCACTCTGTCTACATTTCCAACAATTGGTATCAGAGCTTTTGGTGCTTCCAAGAAAGGTTTCAAGGACCTAAGCTAAAGATCAGGATGTCTTACAAGAGAGAAATTTGAAAGCTTAATAGAGATAACTTTTAGCATGGAAGGGACTTATGAGACTTCATCTGGCTTCCATTGGTGATTCAAGGTGCAAATACCTTGATGAAGAATACACAACTCCTACTAGCACATTATCTATTGAAGAAATTGCTGAGAAAAAGAACCATAACACCATGATGATAGATATTAGATCTGCTCTTAGCTATGAGGAATTTGATGATATCAAGGACTGCAAAACCACTTTTGAAATGTGGAATAAGATAAAGGACATCTTTGGTGGTGATGAAAATGTGAGGAGAGCTAAAGCTGAAAGCCTTAGAGGACAATTTGATTAGATTAGAATGAGACAAGATGAAAATGTTGCCACAAATGTCTAAAGAATCAAAGTCAGTGTCAGTGCAATCAAAGCTTCTAGAGGAGAAGTCAAGGATGAAACTATTGTAAGTAAAGTTCTCAGAACATTGCTTCCTATCTATGCAATTAGAGTATCTTCTATTCAAGAAAGGAGATGTGAGACAAATCATAAGATAGCTTTGGATACCTTAGTGGGAAGATTAACAACATTCAAGTTAGACAACTATGATAATTATGTTCTAGCTTCCAAGAATATTTAATCTGCATTTGAGGCCAAGGTTTCATTTAAGGAGAAAGGCAAGAAAATAAAGGATATTTAGTCAAAAAGTCAAGAAGAATCAAAGGGAAGTTCTGATAGTGGCCTTGAAGTTTTTGAAGGTCTACTTGCAAGGAAATATTCTAGAGGTAGAGGAAAATACAAAGGTAAAGTTTGCTTAATCTATTTTTCATGTGAAGAGGTTGGTCATATTGCTACAAGGTGCCCAAACAAAGATAAGGATGAAAATAAGAGTCACAATTGCAATGGCAAGAAGAATTTCAAAAATCACAAATCATTCAAGGACAAAGGTAAGAAAACTTATTTTATGACTAAAGATTCTGATAACAGTGAAGATGAAATAGTTTACATTTCTATGAAAAATGAATCTGATGATGAAGAAGATAAGATGGCACTTATCTCTCATGTGAGTAAAAATGATACATGGATCATAGATAGTGGATGTTCACATGATATGACTGCTGCCAAACAAAGTTCAAACACTTTGAAAACTATGATGGTGGTAGTGTAAGGTTTGGAAACAATGAACCTTGTTGCATAAAAGGGAGAGGTTGAATCTCATTAACCAAAGAACTTGTATGTGACAATGCCTATTGGGTTGAAGGACTAAAACATAATCTGTTGAGTGTGGCACAACTAATCAACATTGGATTCAAGGTGGAATTCATGCATAACAAGGAAAGACTATTGGATGACAAAGGAAAACTGATTGGATCAGGTAAACAAACAAAAGGTAACCTATTTTATCTTGATCTTGGTGATTGCTCATGTTTTATTGCTCAAGTTGAAGAAAGCTGGTTATGGCATAGAAGGTTATGTCATGCAAATTTTGATAACATGGTGAAAATAAGAAAATTTAGGAAAGTAAGAGGCATTCCTAGTTTGAAGAAACCAGATGTTGGTTTATGCAAGAATTGTCAGATTGGCAAAATGGGAAAGACTAGTTTTCAAAGAAAAAACTATCAATTTGAAGATATCTTGGAAATTATGCATACTGACTTGTGTGGACCTATTGGGATAGAAAGCTATAGTGGAGAAAAATTCTTTATTTTTTTTGTTGATGACTATTCAAGAATGATGACTGTTATGTATCTTAGAGAAAAGTTAGAAGCATTTGAGAAATTCAAATGGTATTTGGCAAGAGTAGAGAAAGAAACATGGAAAAGACCGAAATGCTTAGGATCAGACAGAGGTGGTGAATTCATCTCTAATTAATTCAATAAAATTTTCATTGAAAGAGGAATCAAAAGACAGATATTAGCCCTTGGAACTCCTGAGTAGAATGGAATAGCTAAAAGGAGAAACAGATCTATCATGGATTGTGTAAGGACTCTAATGATTGAAAAAATATTGAGATCAAATACTAGAAGGAAGCTATCAATACTGCAGTTCATACCTTAAACCAAGTATAGTTGAAGAAGGACTCATATAAAACTCCCTATGAGTTATGGTATGGCTATAAACCCAATGTAAGTTACCTAAAAGTATTTGGAAGTAAATGTTATATCTTGAAAGAATCTAGAAAAGACAAATTTGATGTGAAAGTGATTAAAGTATATTCTTAGGATATTCTTGTAGAAGTAAGGCATATAGATATTTGAATTTGTCTACTCATAAAATCGTAGAAAGTGCACATGTGAGAATTGATGAGTTTGCAGAAAGAACTAGAGAAGAAAGCAAAAAGGAACTAGACGACTATAGGAGATTTGTTTACATTGAACCTAATATGTTGCCAGACACATCTGTCAATAAGGAAACTTCTACTCCTGAGTCTTCCTCGGTCACCAAGTTGGAAGAAGTTCAAACCAAGTCACAAGGACTTGATTCACATTTTGAAGCTACCAAGCCAATGCCTACCAAGTTTGAAGGAACTAAGCCACAGATAGAACAACCAGAGCTAGAAGTTGAAATTCAAAATGAAGATAGTGGAATTCAGTCAAAAGGCAAAGAACCTGTATTGGCTAAGTATGTCAAGAGGCATAATGCACTAGACTAGATTATTGGAGATAAATTAGAAGGTACTATGACAAGAAGTAAGCTAAAAGGTACATGTTTACTTGTTGATTTTGAACCCAAAACTATTAAAGATGCATTGGAAAATGAAAGTTGTACTGAGGCTATGAATGAAGAAATAGAGCAAATAGAAAAGAAAAAAACTTGGACTCTTGTACCTAGGCCTAAGGATAAAAATGTGATTAGAACAAAATGGGTATTTAGGAATAAGTTGAATGAAGATGGTCAGGTATCAAGAAAAAAAGCTAGATTGGTATGTAAAGGCTACTCTCAAGAAAAGACATTGATTATAGTGAGATTTTTGCTCCTATTGCAAGATTGGAAGTTGTCAAGACCTTACTTGCATATGTAGCACATAAAGGATTTAAGGTATATTTGATGGATGTTAAATCTACATTTCTTAATGGTATTCTTGATGAAGTCTACATTGAACAACCAGAAGGTTATGTTGATCCAGACAAAATGGACATGGTCTGCAAATTACAAAAAGCATTGTATGGTCTAAAAAAAGCTCCTAGAACATGGTATGAGAGGTTGCACAACTACCTTATATAGATTGGTTTTTAGAAAAATAATGATAACAATAATTTATACATCAAGGAAGGACCAAATAACAAGATTGTATTGGCAGAAATATTTGTGGATGATACTTTATTTATAGGGAATGATGATCTATGCAAGGAATTTTTAGAGCAAATAAAGAAAGAGTTTGAAATGTCTATGTTTGGTGAGATTAAGTTCTTTGTTGGTTTATAGATACAAAATAGCAAGAATGGTATCACATCACTCAGTCTAAGTATATCAAGGAGATACTCAAGAAGTTTGGTATGGAAGATTCAAAACTAGTTGGAACCCCCATGTGTACTGGATTAAAGCTTACCAAAGATGATGATTCAAAAGAGGTAGATCAGACCTTATATAGATCAATGATTGGAAAATTATAGTATGTAGTTCATACAAGGCTTGATATTGCTCTTGCAGTTAGTATATTGGCAAGATTCTCAAAAAAACCCAGAGAAAATCATATGATGGAAATCAAAAGAATCTTGAGATATTTAAAAGGTACTAAAGATTATGGTCTATGGTATAAACTTGGAGGAAATCTAAACCTAAAAGTGTTTACTAATGTTAATTGGGCTGAAAATATGGATGACAGAAAGAGTACAAGTGGTGGAGCATTCTTTCTTGGTAAAAGATTGGTATCTTGGACAAGCAAAAGAAAAATTGCACATCCCAACCCATAGTAGAAGCAGAATATGCAGCAACAATGAATTGTTCTAATATTGTTTGGTTTAAAAAATTTTTAGAAGGCATGAAGGTTGAGATCAAAGAACCAATTGTCATGTTTTGTGATAATATAAGTGTAATTAACATATCTAAGAATCTAGTGATGCATTCCAAAACCAAGCATATTGCTATAAAATATCATTTTTTTAGAGAATTGGTATAGGACAGAAATCAAATTGAAATATGTGCATATAAAAGAATAGATTGTAGACATATTGACCAAGCCATTACCTAAGGATGCATTCTTGTATCTAAGAGTTAAGTTAGGGGTCATTCCCCTATCTAAAGCTCACTAAGTAAAGTTTTAGGGATGCACCAACATGAACCTAGTTGAAGATCTACTAGTTGATGCAACATAATCAAGAGAACATTGCATATGAATCAGTACTCAAGGTACATTGATACTCATTTGGTATGTGTTGTCTTTGGCATGTGTTGTTAAAGAGGGAGAGTTCACTATCATATCTTTCTAAAATTTTTTTTGAGAAGAAGCTATGTAATTCCTTCACAGAGGGTGATTATTGCATAAAAGAGAAGCTTGTGGTATAGAAGTCTTAGAAGAGAAAATCTTGTTTTCAAATTTCATTGTGTTATGACATGTTGTGTTGCATCAATGCCAAAGAGGGAGATTGTTGAATTGTGTGTTGTCTTTGATGTTACACAAATGTCATATCAGCTGTCAATCCATGCTTATCAAGCTCACTTGATCAGCAAGATAGTTTTCCTTGTCTATCGAGTATTCCTAGAGATTACTCTGTGAAGATAGTGTCTACTGAGCTCACTCAGGCATCAAAGAAGATTATAGCAAAAAGTAGTGTTAACCGAGTTCTCATGGTTAATGAAGAAAAGTTGGTCAGAGTTAGTGTTCATTGAGTTCACTTGGTTGCCAAAGGATTTTGCAAGTTTGCAATGTTAACCAAGCACCTGTTGGTCAACAAAGGAAATCATTTCAAGATCAGTGTTTACCAAGTAGGGTTAGCCAATGAAGGACTTTTTTATTTTGGAAATAAGAAGTTAAATTATTTTAAGTATTATTTCTAGCTAACTGTGGTAATCATTATTAGTCATTGTAATTTGTAATTAAGCTAAGTTGATAATTTGGATGGTATATATGAAAGGTCAAGAGGAGATTCTAATGTGTGTGTGAGTATGCAAGTGTATTGATTGAAAAGGAAAGAATGTGACCGAATTTGAAGGATGGTTTGTGGAGTAGCAAAGTAACATTTGATCAGGAAGGATCAAGATTTAGTGAATAGAATAGAGATATGGATTCAACAATTCAGTTGCATCTCAAATAGGTCATTTCATTGTTACATTCTTACCATTGTAGCAGTGATCTAAAATCTCTTAACAGAGTTGGTTTAACAGCTAGTTGTAAATCCTCTAACAAGGTGACAATTCCATTGAATTGTTTTAAGACCTCTTGCAAGGCCACTCCTTATAGGATGATTAAATCCTGTAACAAGGTCACACCTAACAGTGTGTTTTGTAATCTTTAACTAGGTTGGCTCCTAACAAGGCTCACTTTAGAAGAGTAAAATTAGTAACTAGGTACATTGGTGGTTTTTCCCATATTGGGTTTCAACATTAAATCTAGTGTCTCTTGTGTTCATTTCTTTTCTCTCATGTTCGCAATTCGTTACTATTGGTGTTAGTATTGGCATTATATTGCATTTGTCATTAGTGACAACACTTCTTCGATTCTGAATGATTACCAAGTTCATCACTTAGTCTACAGTGTATATCGAGCATTTAGTGGTTACCTTGTAGATTCATCACTTAAGTAGTACATATCGAGCATTCCTGCCATCAAGTGAGTGTGCAGTCTAGCAGTATCTATTGAGCATACAATGTTTATCGAGCTTCACAGTGTCTATCGAGTCATCAGTTTGTGTGATGGAAGCTAATGTTTATCGAGTGATGGAAGTATAGTTTTTACCAAGTGAGAACAAGGTAAATGAAGGATTTGGTTTTTACTGAGTGATACTATATCTACCGAGTCTTTAATGGTTACCGAGTTCCAAGCTACATTGTGTGATTAGTATGGACCGAGCTTCTACTTCTATTGAGTGCATGATGATGCCGAGTAATGCAATGGATGCCCAGTATTAGAAGGTTACCAAGTTAGCTTGAAGAACTCGAGTTTTCTACTATTTGGCTGACTCAGTAATATTTTGTTCACTTGTGTTTTGGCCGAGCTTGCAATTGTAATTATTGGAATGGTATATAAGTAATGTATTATATCATTTGCAAAATATAAAGATTTTTTTTAAAAGAATGGACATGTAATAAAAGTGAATCAATAGCAGAGTAGATTATTTAGCAAGGTCTAAAAGGGGCAATAAAGATTCATCAGTCACAAGAGGTGATCTGTACTTCAAGGATCTAATTAGAAATCAAGTTGTAAGTAGATCCACTATTTCATCCTAACAAGTGAATCAGTTTTGTAAATCCTTTAACAAGGTAGACTTAATAGTCTTTGTATAAATCTCCTAATAGAGTGCATACTTCATTGTATGTTTGTAAATCCTCTAACAAGGTGGATCTAGTAGTCCAAATTGCTCTTAACAAGGCAGATCATTAGAAGTGATCAATGTAAGCTCTAATAGGCTAACTTCATGCTATAGTAATGAAGTTTTGTGGGTATCATGCCCACCCTAGTTTTACTTTCTATTTGGAAGGTTTTTGGGTCACCAAAATTTTGTGTTCATGTGTTATAAATGTTTATCTTTCTCATGCATACAATAGATTAGATGAATGAATGATGAATGGATCAAGTATTGAATTGATTTAAAGTTTTTGAGGTTACCGATTCACCCCTCCCCTCTCAGTAACCTAGTTAGTCTTGATTATTTCCAACAATTGGTATCAAAGCATTATGGTTCTCAAGACAAAGTTTGACAACTTGAGCAAAGATCTAAAGGAAAAATGGAGATATTCAGATTTGACAAAGAAATTGAAAATGAAAAGCTAGATTTGGAAATGGCCATGGCTCAACTCAAAGAAGCAAAGGAGCATCTTTCTCAATCCTTGAAGAGAAGGAAGGAACTTGCAAGACAAATGAATGATCATCAATACGTTGAAGAAAAGATTGAAGACCTTTTACCATCAAGCATCTCAAATGAAGCAAATGAGGCAATCAAGGAACTCCTAACAAAGAATGGCTCTCTATAGAAAGAAGTAAGAAAACTTAAAAGAGAATAAGAAATCCAATCAATCAGGCTATGTGAAATCTTGGAACAAAGAAACAAATCTAAAAATGAGACAAATGAAAGGATCAATGCAAATCAAAGTCTTATCAATCAACTATCCAATGCAAATGAAGAAATCATGAATCTAAGATCTGAAAATGAAAGCCTAAGGATTGATTTAATCATTGAAAGACAAATTAGTGAAAGATTGGAAAATGACCTAAACACTAAAAAGAAAATCATTGAGAGAATGATGAAGTCTCAAGAAGATATGAATTAATTAAACCAACAAAATGAGCAGAATCTTCATAAGCAAAAGGCTAAAGTAGGACTTGGATATAATGAAGAAGGTGAATCTTCTAAACAAGGTGCTTAAAGGAATCAAAAACCTACTTGCAATCACTATGGTAAGTTAGGTCATACATCAAACAAATTTTGGAGTAATGGAAAAACAAAATTCAATGGAAAATGCTACAACTGCAATCAACATGGTCACAAAGCTAATGAATGCAAGGAAAAACCAAAATTTGAAGGCAAATGTCACAAATGCAAGAAGCATGGTCACAAGGCATTCCAATGTAGATCAAAATCATTCAATCCAGCTGAACAACTTGTTAAGGCAATCTTTGGATGAGATTACAATACTTGGTCCATATGTCATTATTGTGGAGAATATGGAAACATTGGCAAAGACTGCTCAAGGCATCACTTTAGAAAAATAGATACAACAATAAGATGTTATACATGTATTGAACTTAGTCATATAGCCAAGAATTGCATGAATATAGGAAGAATTGAAGATGAAAAGAAACCTAAAGCTGATAACATTTAGAAATAGATGAGACAATAGTGGATTCCTAAATCTACCGAGCAGAATAGTTCAAATGATGGCCATGTCACTTAAGAAATGGGTGACTCCACCATCACCAATTAAATTCATAAAGGAGGATCTGGTACTGTATCATCGAGCTATATTTGGATCAGTTCCAAATGAAAGAAAGAAAAAGATCCAATTAGTATTTTAGATACAAAGGGTCATAAGAAATCAGGTCATACCGAGCAAGGTCAGTCATAGACTCAACCGAGCTATGTTGGGGGTAACAAATTTTTTGTTCAATCACCAAGTTGTAAGCTTCTAGTGAGCAAGTGAATGAATGACAGCCTGTCAAGCACTATGTCATCTCAGCTACTTTCGTATCAAGCATTAATGACAAAATTTTCATCAAAAAGGTAGAATTTGATTTCATTCTTCATCGCAATTTTTGAGCTAAGAGATTTTCAGGTGCACTCAAGCAAATTCCAAGCGATTTTAGGTAATCTTCTAGCAAAGGATTTGTTAAGAAAATTTCTATCTTTTACCGAGCATCAATGGCATTTGGGAGTAGCAACAACACCAAGGAAAAAAGAGGTTCAAAAATGCTAGTTAAAGGTGTGGAGTGGAAGGCACCAAATTTCAAGTTAGTTCCAGCAATTGCAGAATCACTCGACCCCAATGGAGCTCAATCAAAAACTCCATCAAAGCTACTTATTATCAATGATATTCGTACTCATTTCAGATGTTCTATTCAAGAGATTGGAAACCTAGAAATGGACAATGCCCTAGGAGAAATGAGTGTTGATGGCTCTTTGAAACCCGAGCATAAGCATCTAGAGACCAAAGGATTAACCCATATCTCACATATGCCAAGAAGTTTCCAGATTAAGTGGATTAGGTACATCCTTAGCCATGTGCACAATGGTCAACTATGGTTAGAGCAGCCAGTATTAATCACCAAGAAGATGATTCATAGGATTACTGGTCTCCCCATACTAAGTAAAGCAAAAACTACCAAAACCCTAGCTGAATGGGATGACAGAGGTTTGAAGGTTAGCACTATTTCAAATGTTGAATTAAGGTTTGGCATTCACGTCATTGCTCACAAGATTTATAGCTTGATTCAGTTGAACAGTGTGCCCTGTGAGGCCGTGGATTTGGTATTCAAGGTTGTGAAGAAAAATCTAGAATTTGATCTGTCAGAATTATTGTTAATACAATTGAACAAGAATATGGACAGTATTAGGACTTCAGAGAACAACCCTTGCAAATTTGGTTCTTTTTTGACATGTCTTTTCTTCTATGTACAAAAATTCTTTCCATCCAAAGGAACTATTGTGTGGAGAAAAGATATTCCTATTCTATATAAGATAAATGAGTTTGTAGCAGAAATGGGTGTAAACTTTGATAGCATCATGGATAATTATTTTGAAGATTTCAAGGAAAGGATAAATAACAGGTTTCAAATTCCACCAAAATTGGTTGAAGACTACAAAGATGATGTATGCTTTATGGTTGATTGTGATAAAGTATACATTCAGGTAGTCAAGCCTTGAGTTGCATGGGTGAAACCTCTTCCTTATGAGGTGAATATTGATGAAACCAAGGATATTATTGAAGCACTGGTGAATGAGCCAGTAGATCCAAATCAACCAATTTTTGGAACATATGATGAGGCAAAGGCTAGAATTGAGCTTAAAATAAAACTTCCTCAAGAAATTAATAAAGGCAAGAGAAAGGTTGCCAAGTTAAAAATTGCTACTGAGCCCCTAATGATTACTGAAGGAAAAGGTGAGGATGAAGAAGAGGAGTAGGAACCAAAAGATATAGAGGAAGAATCAGAGAAGGAGGTAGAGCTAGTCAAAAAGAAGGACAAGGTAATCATTACCAAGCCACCTAAAGCCTCCACAATTGTTTTCATAAGGTGAGAAAAAGGTAAGAACAAAAGTGAAGTAGTATTCAACAAGCCCCAAATGACCTTCCAAGAAAGATTGAAACAATTGGAAGAGGGAGCTGGCATCAAGAATTTTAAGTCATTGAAATTTGAAACAAGGACTAATGTAGAGAAAATGTAGATTGAGGAACTTGTACTTAACAAGATGGGAAAATGGAAATACTCCCCAGACTAGCTTGCCCCTCAAATCTCCAAAGAGCTATTGGTGAGATTGCAACCAAGGTAGGAGTTAGCCACCTAAATGGCCAAGGACATATCTGAGCAATCCTTGAAGGATCTTCTACCGAGTCTTATTGAAGCAGAAATAAAGGCAACAATGAAGAACAATGAAGGTAAACTAATGATTAGATTTCATACATGTTTGATTTTAATTAAGGACATTGAGCATGTTGTAAGAGATGCAACAAACATGTGGAAGAACATCTATCATCTGCAAAAGCCCAGTAATGATCTTGTAGAAATCAAAGATGATAATGATGACAATGACAATGATGAAGGAGATAATGCTCCATGTGGCACTTTTTGTGTTGAGGACTATCAGGCACTAAAGGATGATGATGAAGCTGAAGAGGAAGACAAGGATGAAGAAGATCCAGTAAAAATTGTAGCAGAAGTTATTGCATCTCTTCCTCACTCTCCACCAAAGACTGTTACATCTACTATGGAGATAGCTTCTGCAAGTGAGATTATGAGCACAATTGCCACATCAATAACTCAATCATCACCTATCATCTCCCAGCTATAAGTATCTTCAATGAAAGTATCAAGCACTTCATCTATCAAGCTGCAACCCTCTTTATCAGCTCCCGAGTCATCTATTGCAGCTTGTATAGTAAGTTTGCTAGTTTGTTCTACAATTTTTTCATCCATAGCTTCAACTGCATCAATTTTTGTTCCAGTTAGTACTTCAGTTGTAAATATTCTAGTTGGTACATTACCTATTGATACTTCATTTTTGAGAAGCACATCAATTTTGGATACAGTTAGCACCTCTCTCAGTTATCCTCTAGTTAGCTCAATTCAAGTTTTTTCTGCTAGTCCAACTTCATCAACTATTGTAAGCACTAAAGTAAAACTAAAGAATCCACTAAAACTTTTGCTTACTGGCAAGGCAACTGATGAGGATATAGACTTGGACAAGGAAATTATTATACCTAAGATAGATTTGGATACTACCACAGTTGATGAAATGAGACTGGTCAGTCAATGTTTAGAGCAAAGAGCAAGGTAGAAACAACTTAGAGATGAGAGAGATAAAGAATTCACTATAATTGTAAGTGCTAAAAATATAATTACTGAGGCAATAGGTGTTGATGTGGATTCATCTCAACACATTTTGTTACAATTAGAAGAGGCTGTACAAAAGTTCAATGAGGACACTTCTAGTCAAGAGAAGCTTATAGAAAAGGTAGAGAAGAAATTTGATAATAAAGTGCTTGAGCACATTGCAATAAATCATGTTGAACTATCTTCAATTTTGAGCAATCTTGCAAATTCTTTTACAAATGTAACATCCCTTTTTGCCAAGCTATGTGATGTTACTGAGTACACAAAAGAAATAAAGGTAAAATTGAGTAAAATTGATGAAGATTTGAAGGTCAGTGCTCAAAAGTTGTAGCTTGACCCTAGTTCAAGCTCCACACATCACATAAAGATTAGATTCCTATCAGATATGCAGGTAGAACTATTGGGAGAGGAAGCAAGGATCCGGTCTACACTATTAGACATCCAAAACATGATCCTTCCTATCATAGACACAATGTAGAAGCACATTGCTTATTCAAAAACATTGATCCATGATAAAAAAATTTCTATAGCAGATCATATGATTGAACTTTCTGCAGAAGTTCAAGTGGCTCTCTCCACCTACAAAATTTTGCAAGAGAACTGGGATAAGATATTGGCTCTCATTCTTAAGGTACATTCTAAGTTTTTCTCACATTTTGGTGTCTCTGTATAAGTATGATTACCTTTGGCATTATTGTCAAAAAGGGGGAGATTATTGTGGGTAAGAGATAGTAAAAGTCAAAGAGGGAGTAAGAGACAATGGAGAAAATAAGGGAGGATATATTGATATATGTACAGTGATAAGCTATGTATATACCATGCCATATGTATGGGGGAAATATGTAAAGACATATAATAAATGTATATACAAAAGGTTTATAAAGATTAATTTTGAAATTATCAAATCTAGTATGTCAGTGTACACAATGTTTGGCTCATAAGTTTTTTGTCACTAATGCCAAAGGGGGAGATTGTTGGCATTATATTTTATTTTTCATTAGTGACAACACTTATTTGATTCTAAATGATTACCGAGTTCATCACTCAGTCTACAGTGTATACTGAGCATTCAGTGGTTGCCTTGTAGATTCATCACATAAGTAGTTCATACCAAGCATTCCTGAAGCTATCGAGTGAGTGTGCAGTCTGATAGTAACTACTAAGTATACAGTGTTTACCAAGCTTCATAGTGTCTACTGAGTCATTAGTTTGTGTGATGGAAGCCATTGTTTACCAAGTGATGGAAGTATAGTTTTTACTGAGTGAGAACAAGGTAAATGAAGGAATCAATTTTTACTGAGTGATACTATATCTACTGAGTCTCCAATGGTTATCGAGTTCCAAGCTACATTGTGTGATTAGTATGGACTGAGCTTCTACTTCTATTGAGTGCATGATGATGCTGAGTAATGCAGTAGAAGGTTACCAAGTCAGCTTGAAGAACTCGAGTTTTCTACTATTTGGCCGACTCAGTAATATTTTGTTCACTCATGTTTTGGCCGACATTGCAATTGTAATTATTGGAATGGTATATATGTAATGTATTATATCATTTGCAAATATGAAGGTTTGTTTCAAGGAATGGACATGTAATAAAAGTGAATCAACAGTAGAACATAATATTTAGCAAGGTCTACAAGGGGCAATAAAGATTCATCAGTCACAAGAGGTGATCTATACTTCAAGGATCTAATCAACAATCAAGTTGTAAGTAGATCCACTATTTCATCCTAATAGGTGAATCAATTTTGTAAATCCTTTAACAAGGTAGACTTAACAGTCTTTGTATAAATCTCCTAATAGAGTCCATACTTCATTGTATGTTTGTAAATCCTCTAACAAGGTGGATCTAGCAGTCCAAATTGATCTTAACAGGACAGATCATTAGAAGTGATCAATGTAAGCTCTAACAGGCTAAATTTATACTGTAGTAATGAAGTTTTGTGGGTATCATCCCCACCCTAGTTTTACTTTCTATTTGGAAGGTTTCTAGGTCACCAAAATTCTGTGTTCATGTGTTATAAATGTTTATCTTTTTCATGCATACAATAGATTAGATGAATGAATGATGAATGGATCAAGTATTGAATTGATTTAAAGTTTTTGAGGTTACTGATTCACCCCTACCCTCTCAGTAACTTAGTTAGTCTTGATTATTTCCAACAATTGGTATTAGAGCATTGTGGTTCTCAAGACAAAGTTTGACAACTTGAGCAAAGATCTAAAGGACAAATGGAGATATTCAGACTTGACAAAGCAACTGAAAATGAAAAGCTAGATTTGGAAATGGCCATGGTTTAACTCAAAGAAGCAAAGGAGTATCTTTCTCAATCCCTAAGGAGAAGGAAGGAACTTGCAAGACAAACGAATGATCATCAGTATGTTGAAGAAAAGATTGAAGAACTTTTACCATCAAGCAACTCAAATGAAGCAAATGAGGCAATCAAGGAACTCCCAACAAAGAATGGCTCTCTACAGGAAGAAGTAAGAAAACTTAAAAGAGAATAAGAAATGCAATCAATCAAGCTATGTGAAATCTTGGAACAAAGAAACAAATCTGAAAATGAGACAAATGAAAGGATCAATGCAAATCAAAGTCTTATCAATCAACTATCCAATGCAAATGAAGAAATCATGAATCTAAGATCTAAAAATAAAAGCCTAAGGATTGATTTAATCATTGAAAGAAAAATTAGTGAAAGATTGGGAAATGACCTAAATACTGAAAAGAAAATCATTGAGAGAATGATGAAGTCTCAAGAAGATATGAATCAATTAAACCAACAAAATGAGTAGAATCTTCATAAACAAAAGGGTAAAGCAGGACTTGAATATAATGAAGAAGGTGAATCTTCTAAACAAGGTGCTCAAAGGAATAAAAAACCTACTTGCAATCACTATGGTAAGTTAGTTCATACATCAAACAAATGTTGGAGTAATGGTAAAACAAAATTCAATAGAAAATGCTACAACTGCAATCAACATGGTCACAAAGCTAATGAATGCAAGGAAAAACCAAAATTTGAAGGAAAATGTCACAAATGCAAGAAGCATGGTCACAAGGCATTCCAATGTAGATCAAAATCCATCAATCTAGCTAAACAACTTGTTAAGGCAATGTTTGGATGGGATTACAATACCTGGTGCAGATGTCATTATTGTGGAGAATATGGACACATTGGCAAATAATGCTCAAGGCATCACTTGAGAAAAAGAGATACAACAGTAAGATGTTATACATGAACTGAACTTGGTCATATAGCCAAGAATTGAATGAATATAGGAAGAATTGAAGATGAAAAGAAAGCTAAAGCTGATAACATTCATAAATAGATGAGACAATAGTGGATTCCTAAATCTACTAAGCAGAATAGTTCAAATGATGGCCATGTCACTGAAGAAATGGGTGACTCCACCATCTCCAATTAGATTCATAAAGGAGGATCTGGAACTGTATCATCAAGCTATATCTAGAGTAGTTCCAAATGAAAGAAAGCAAGAGATCCAATTAGTATTTTAGATACAAAGGGTCACAAGAAATCAGGTCATACCAAGCAAGGTTAGTCACAGACTCAATTGAGCTAGGTCAAGAGTAACAAAAGTTTTGTTCAATCATCGAGTTGCAAGCTTCTACTGAGCAAGTGAATGAATAACAGCCTGCCAAGCACTATGTCATCTTAGCTACATTCGTATCGAGCATTAATGGAAAAATTTTTGTCAAAAAGGCAGAATTTGATTTCATTCTTCATTGCAATTTCTAATCTAAGAGATTTTTAGGTGCACTCAAGAAAATTCCAAGTGATTTCAGGCAATTTTCTAGCAAAGGATTTGTCCAAAAAATTTCTATCTTTTATTGAGCATCAATGGCATCCGGGAGTAGCAGCAACACCAAGGGGAAAAGAGGTTCAGAAATACTAGTTAAATGTATTGGTCATAGTGCAATTGATGGCATCCAGGAGTAGCAGCATCATATGAAAAGAGATTATACAAATAGATCATTTAATCATGTTACAAATTTTTACTATCATAATTGTCATGGTATTGGTCATAGTGCAATTGATTGTAGGAAACCTAAATATGATAATGATAGAAGAAATAGTAGAATGTCTGGAAACACTAACCCTATAGATAGAAGAAGATCTAATGAAAGGACATCAAGAGAAAGTAGACCTTATGAAGAAAAGAAGAAAATCATGTGTTATAAGTGTAATAACTTTGGACACATAGTCTAGAATTGTCAAACATGTATTGATCAATAGAATCCTAGTAGCAAAACCCCAGTATGTCAGTTATGCAACAACTTCAGACATACAAAAAAGTACTATACAATGGATAGAAGCAATAATGGAAGAAACTTCAAAAATGGCAGAAGGAATCATGGAAGAAACTTTGGAAATAAAAGCAACAATGGGAGAAACTTTAGAAATGACAGAAGGAATCATGAGAGTAACTGCAAAACTAAGAAAGACAATGAAGAATAGCCAATTTTGTTAGTGAACATTAAGAAGAACTCAATGAGACATTTGTAAAAGGATTAGACATCTTAGAGGATAAGTTAGATGATGGTGAGATAGGAAAATTGAAGTCAATAATCGAGTTTGACTCAACCAAGTTGAATTAAGCTTTTTTATAGCACCATAATTGGAAATTTCATTTAGAGATCAAGCTATTCATAGCAAGGTTGAGGGAAGATGTATCTTGATGAGTTTGGATTGTAGTTAAGCTCTCTTGTGATTTGGAGCTTATTGAAACAAGTTATGAAGGAAACAAATGTTATTGTTATAACAAAGAAAGTTTACTATGTGATAGAAAGTGAAATCTAGGTTTCTACAACAAATTTCATGGAGTGAAGTTTTGTGGAGAATGATGAAAATAAGCTATGGTGAACCTCAAATAACATTCAAAGATTAGACAAATGATCTTGAGTAGATATTTGATTTTAGAATGAAATAAACAACTTTTTCAATTGAGTAAAGTACACAATTAATGCAAGTCCCATATGAATAAAAGGAGTAAAAACTTGATTATTTCTACATTATGATCATCTCAAGAACTTAGAGAACCCATAAGCAATTTGGAGAATTGATTTTGAGCAAAAACCCTACTCCAAAAAAATGGTATTTTATCATTCTCTGCATAGAAATTATTTGATAAATTTATTTTTAGTGTAATCATAGATATGTCAGCTGTTCAGAATGTTGAGAATATTGAGAGACCCAAATTAAAGGTTATTCCTATGAAAATCCTAAAGTTAAACCATAATTTGGCTTTGTCAGTTACTCTAAACAATGTAGTGCTATTGGAAGATGTAGGAAGCTACCTATGTATTAAGTTTGAAACCATTGAGAGTGAGTTTATGGAAATTGTTTTCAATCATGATATGACTATTAAACCTAGTTATGAGCATCTAAAAGACTTAGAGTTAGTTAGATATCATTTTTATTGTGAACTTGATATAGAAGAATGGATATATATCATATTAAGTAGAATTCATAACAGAAATATTAGGATGGGAGACAATGTAGTTGACATATCTACCAACCTTATTCATGAGGTCACTGGTCTTAGCAAACAAGGCAGTGTTACTATTGGTGAGAAACTGGTTAAGAAGAAGGTTGAAAGTTATACTAAGGTAGTCTATAATGGTGATCAACACCATCAAACAACATGATGTAAGATTCTTAAATAGAATCATTGCATATTCTCTATGTGCATGTTCTAAGAGTGATGAGTTGTTAGTATGATTTATTTATGTAACTTACAAGATATGTGTTCAGAAAGAATAAGTGAATTTGAGTGAAATTCTGAGAGTACAACTTATTTTAAACTTAGAGAAGATTAAGAGAAATAAGAATGGTGTATTCATATTCCAGTATTTGGTTAATCACATTTTATTTCACGTACTTAAGAGATTTCCATTCTTATTAGTTGCTAATATTATGAGTAGTGAAAGATGTATTATGGATAAGATAATATATGTATGCAAAAGAAATCCAATAGAGAAAATCTTGGACAATGGAAATTTGATTGTGAGAATATTTTAGAATGAGATGAAATAGAGATACATAATTATCCCTATAATTTTTGATAGATTTAAGAATGAAATATGTTTTATGGTGGATACCGACTTAACTTATATTGAAGCAGTAGAACCTTGAGAAACATTTCTTGAACCCCTAGGTTATGAATTGAGTGGTGATATAACTATCATTTATATTAATTTATTATTGAAATCTAATATAGATCAAGCATCATATAGATTCAAAACATATGAGGAGATAACCCAATCAACCTACCAAGCATCATTAGAAAAGGCATCTCATAAGAAGATTGCATTTGTAGTGAAGAAAGCATTATTTGAGGCTAGAATGTTAGAAGAAGAATCACAAGCAATTAGACAAACTATCTCTAGACTGAGACAAACTTGTGAACAAGGTATAATCTTTGTGACACCTTTGTTGGTCAAGCATCTAGTGTATCTAGTGCAGAAACTCCTACTTCATAAAGCATTCCATATGTTATTGTATCAACTGAACAACCAAGTGGATCTAAAAGGTAGTCAAAGAGAGTTAAGCAACGAGCTACTAGACCTGAAAATAGAAAGAAGACATTGTTGACAATTGAGGACTCCAGTGATGAAGAATAAGAAGAGGAACTAGAGGACAAAAAACTGGAGAAAGTCATTATTCTTAAGCAGCCAATAGGTAAAACAAGAAAACCCTAGAAACCAAAGATAGAGAGGATTAACACAACTATTGTTAATGAAGGGAAATTTATACAGATGAATAAGTTCTATGATTTGTACAATGGTATGGATAAAGAACATATTGATATCTGTACTGTGAGATATATGATTCTAAAAAACTTGGAACTAAAGGATATTAAAGGATTTGTTAAAAAGTCTATGAAAGACTTATATC
Organism: Cupressus sempervirens; assembly: GCA_028749045.1. Classification (NCBI taxonomy): domain Eukaryota; kingdom Viridiplantae; phylum Streptophyta; class Pinopsida; order Cupressales; family Cupressaceae; genus Cupressus; species Cupressus sempervirens. The sequence goes on from CM053790.1 coordinate 264,907,914, forward strand.
AAAGAAGGCTTCAATTCAAGAAGAAGATATAGAACTTCAGAAATCAATGATAAGAATGATGTGCAAGACTGAAGATGAAGAAGATATAGAGAAATGATGGGTAAACTAGCACCCTATGTATAGAACAAGTTGAGCCCTATTCTATTTATGGAAGGTGATAAGAACACTATAAGAAGTGAAACTATTGTAGCTATCAATAAAATGTTCATAGAGGAAGAATAAACTCCTACTACTATAGAGAAAACCTCAAAAGTACCAGTAAGTGGTGATATTATGCAGATTGATCAGACAAATGTTACTGTTAACATTGATGAAGACTCATTTGATCATCCTAAGCCCCATTTTGAAGATATTTAGGATTAGTTGAGACTGATAGAAGAAGAGAAAAGATAGATAGATGAAGAAAAGAAAAAGATTGAAGAAGCCGAGATAAAATTGTTTGAATAAGAAAAGAAGCAAAAAGAAGATGAAAGGAGGAAAGAAGAAGAAAAAGAGAAAAAGTTGGAAAAATAAAAGGAAGAAAAAGAAAAGAAAGAAAGAGAAGAGAAGGAAGAAGAAGAGAGAAAGTTAAGGAAGGTAGTAGAGAAGAAACTAAAGGAAGATGAGGTGAAAGCATCTAGCTCATCGTCTCCTATATCTCTTGAAAACCTTACAGGTGATGATGATGATCAATCTAACTCGATCTCATCTTTGACTAAATTATTTGAAAAGAACAAAAAGGTGAAAAGTCTACAGAGAGCACTAATGGAGGTGACTGATAGATTGCACACCACCCTCATATCCAATCACACTAAAGTAGATCCCAAGCAAAGAGAACAATTAGTTGTAAAATAATTTTATGATGACTTTACAAATTTCTTAAATGTTGTTGAGTCTAAGGCTCAAATCTCACATGATGCTAATCTTTTTAGCACCATTTGTCAGTATATTTAGAATGATTTTTTGAGTCTTGATACTTGTATCAAGGAAATTCAAAGATGTCAACAAGTTGGCAAGGTGTCATGTCCCCTTTTCGAATAATTAAAAATAATAAACTTTGCTAAGGCAGGCAGGCTCCAAAAAGGTGAAGTTTCAGAAAAAGGGGCTAATATTTGGAAAAAAATGGACTAATAAATAAAAATTATTATTAAATTATATTTTATTAACCCCTCTTGGACGTGAGTTAGGGTTATACCCTCTTTTAAGGGGTTTGGAGGCATTTTGGGCTGATTCCAGAACTTTATTTTTGCTCATTTCTTTGTTGTTCTTCAGAGGCTTCCAAACCTATGGAGAAGGAGACCCAAGAATGGGAGTTTGTAGGTTTTTAGAAAGGCTAAGGATGGTAGTTTGAAACAATTCCATGTGCATGCTCATGCAGAGTTTGCCTTTGTGCTGAACAGTGCAGATTTGTGAGTTTTCGGGTGTGTTTTTTAAAAGAGTTTGGTGTTTCCGATTGAGTACTTCGTATCAATTTGAGTTGCTGCTGTATATCAGACATTAAGATGTTAAAATAGAGCTGAATATATTTATTTGGCTATGATTATACTTCTATGATATATTATTAGTGTTTTTGTGGTGTTTCTGGCTATTTTGTGTTATTTTTGGGAGCTCGATGAGCATTGTTTTTGTCCTCCGTTTGGGAGCTGTTGTGTAAATGTTATATATATATAGAAATTTAATTTTGTAGGCTGTTATGATACTGAAATTTATATAAAAATTTCCACTTTCAGATTTATTAATAATATGTGAAGCTGTGAAGTTTTTGGCACTATTTCCGACATACCCGATTTGGGGTTTATTGAGAAATTGGTAGATCTTTGAAATATTGGTTCTTTGATCTTAAATATTTGATTAGAGGCTTGAAATATCATATAAAATTAGAAAAGGGACATTTCAGTGGTATCAGAGCTATGATCTTGCCAGCCTGAGGGTTTGTAGAAGTTTGCATGTTAGTTTTGACAACTACCCAAATCTTGCATGTCATAATTTATGGTTGCATGTTGCTTCTAATCAGCTGCATGTCAAAATTTATTGTTGCATGATGCTTCTAATAATTTTCATGTTAGTTCTTGGTGAATTTGGTAGTTGCATGTTGCTTCTAATCAGCTGCATGTCAAAATTTATGGTTGCATGAAACTAAGTGAAAGAGAAAAAAGATATTTACAGTGAGAAAAGAATAAAGAAATTTTGATCAAACCTCCAGTTGAAAGTAAAAGTACAAAATCCAAGGAAGGGAAAAGTATGGCTGATCTAGATGAGATGGAAAATAAATTCTTCCAAGACATCCAAAATACTCAGAAGCAAACAGTGGATAGTTTGGCAAAAACTAGAGAAGCTTTGCGAATATTGATAAAAAAACTGCAAGGAGTTGCATCTATTAATGAGAAAGGAAGCACTTCAAAGGAGCCAAGAAATCTGAGACCCACACCCTCTAAATAAAAAAAAAACTATTTTCTTGCTTGCAGATGAGCCACCAGTACCAAATCCAACCCTTAATCCCATGGAAGAGGTTACAGGTAACTTGATTGCATTAAGAGCTACTTACAATGGCTTAGATGATGACTTTCATAGTTCGGTTCCTTTTAGAGAATATGTGGATATGATGAACACTTTGATGCCCAAGAAAGATAATAGGAGGGAGCATGACATAAGTGGAAGAGAGCTCAAAAATAAAATAAGCAAGTTTACAACACCTACTTTTGATGGAACAAATAAAATTTCAGCTAGAGCATGGCTACAAAAATTACAAACTTTCTTCACACTTAACCCCATGAAGGAGAGTGATGCTATTCAATTTGCAAGTCTACACTTGGAAGATGCAGCCTATGATTGGTGGTATCATGAAATGACTACTCAAGGTCATTATTAGGTAACTACATTTGATGATTTCAGTCAAAGAGTGATAGATAGATTTGACCTCAAGGATGATGAAGAGTACTTTAAAGAATTGTCAAAGTTGAAGCAAACCGAATTAGTTAATGAATATATAGAAGAGTTTCAAAAAGTGGCTGTTATGGTACCTAATATGAGTGAAAAGAGGATTGTTTATCTTTTTCTTGATGGTTTAGAAGATTCTGTTAAGGGTTTGGTTAAGGCTTTCTCACCCTCAACCTTACAGGAAGCTATCAAAAGAAGCTTGCAACTTGAAACTTGCGTGCCTATGAAACTAGTCACTAATCAAAAACCTTCAAATCTTTGGCAACATAAGGGAAATTTTTAGAAAAAGACTTTCCCAACACTACCACCAAAAGATGTGATAAATGTGGCAAAAAAGAAGGTAGATGAAGAGACTAGGAGTGAATTATGAAGGAAAAAGCTTTGTTTTACTTGTAGAGAACCATGGGTTCCAAGACACAGATGTTTGGGGAAAGGTCAAGTGCAATATATTGAAGTTGCTTTAGAATCTGATTTAGATGAGCAGGAGGAATTTCATGACACTAAGGAGGAGGTAGAAGAAGAGAAAGAAAAAGAAATCAGCAAGGATGGCATTTTAGTAGCATTATCAGGAGTCCCAAGATACCATCCCTTTCAAATTCAAGGGGTACTAGCAGGACAAAGGTTGATAGTTCTTCTTGATAGTGGGGCAACTCACAATTTTATTGATGAGGGATTTGTCATGAAAAGAGGGCTTAAAGAAAAATATTTTGAGGGATTCAATGTTACTATAGCTGATGGATTCACTATGCCTTGCACACGGGTGGTGAAACAACTCAAGATGTCCTTAGGAGATTATGAGTTATGTGATGACTTCTATGTGGTTGGTAATGGGGAGACAGAGCTAATATTGGGTGTTCAATGGTTGCACTCTATTGGAGGCTATTACATGAACCATCAAACTATGGAGTTTAAATTTCATTCCAATGGGAAAGAAGTCATATTGAGAGGCTTATCGAATGGAGCACCTAAGGCAGTCTCTGCAAAGAGGATGGAGAGGACTTTTTGAAGAGGACAAGTAGCATGGGCAATAGGAGTCATAATCCATCCAACAAGCTCTCCAAAGAATCAAGGTAATTTCCATTTTTAAATTCAAAATATTCTTGATAAGCATAGTATAGTTTTCAATGACTTGCCTCCAGGATTACCACCAGATAGAGGTTTGAAGCATGTTATAGAGTTAGAACAGGGTGCCAAACTAGTTATAACAACCCCATATCGCCATCCAAGAGGTTATAAGGAAGAAATTGAAAAAAATATTAAAGAACTCCTGGACATGGGATTCATAAGGCCTAGCTCTAGTCCATTTGCATCATCTGTGGTACTTGTCAAGAAAAAGGATGGTACAATGAGAATGTGTATAGACTACAAGGCTCTAAACAAGAAGACCATAAAAAATAGGTATCCCATACCATGCATAGATGAACTCATTGATGAGTTACATGGTACTGTATACTTCTCAAAAATTGACTTAAGATCAGGGTACCATCAAATCTGAATGAGGAGTGAAGATGTCAAAAAGACTGCTTTTAGATGTCACTATGGGCACTTTGAATTTCTTGTTATGCCATTTGGCCTCACTAATGCACCTACAACATTCCAATCTTGTGTGAATAAGGTATTCAGCCAGCATCTTCGAAAATTTATTTTGGTATTTTTTGATGATATCTTGATTTACAGTAAAACATGGGAAGAACATCTAAAGCACATAGACACTGTTTTGGGAATCTTGGAGCAGCAATCCTTCTATGATAAGCTATCTAAATGTGATTTTGGTTTGACAGAGATCCTATATTTGGGACATATTATAAGTTCTAAAGGAGTACAGGTTGATCAACAAAAAATTCAGGCAATTTTGGATTGGCCTCCACCCACCAATCTTACACAGTTGAGAGGTTTCTTCGGATTGTGTAGCTACTATAGGAGATTTTCCAAAGAATTTTCTTAGCTTTCTGCCCCCTTGACTGATTTGACAAAGAAAGGAGCTTTTTTTTGGACAGAAGAGGCACAAAAAACATTTGATAAGCTTAAGGAGGTAATGAGTTCATGCCTTGTGCTTGCAATTCTAGATTTCTCTTTACCTTTTGTTATTGAATGTGATGCTTCTGGAGAAGGTATAGGGGCTGTCCTAACTCAAAGGGGACATCCAATATCATTTGAGAGTAGAAAATTAAATCAATTAGAGAAAGGTTACTCAATCTATGATAAGGAAATGTTAACCATCATGCATGCACTTCATAAGTTTAGACAATATTTGGTATGTGGGAGATTCATTGTAAAGACAGACCATAATAGCCTCAAGTTCTTCTTGAACCAAAGGGATTCAAATGATTGTCAACAAAAATGGGTAATAAAATTGCAAGCTTATGATTTTGATATTGAATACATGAAAGGAAAGAATAATGTGGTTGCTAATGCTCTCTCAAGAAAGCCCACTTTGTGTTCCTTAACATCTATCTCTGCTGATTGGAAAGTCTCCATAATTTTAGAGTATGCTAAAGATTCCTTTGCCACCAAAATTTTGGATAAGTTAATGGATGATAATAGGTACAAGATTTTTGATGAATTGATTTATTACAAGAACAAGATCTTCTTAGTGCCAGGATCAAAAACTAAGGAGAGGATATTGAGGGCCTTTCATGACACACCTTTGGCTAGTCATCAGGGATATTTCAAGACATAAAGGAAAATTTGAGAGCAGTTTTCATGGAAGGGTATGAGGGAGGATGTGCTTAAACACATTAAGTAATGTGTGGTATGCCAAAAAAGCAAGAGTGAGCAAAATTTTCTTGTAGGGTTGTTGCAGCCACTTCCTATTTCTGAACAAAAATGGTAAAGTATTTCCATGGAATTCATCACTAGGTTTCCCAATGTTCAAGGTAAGGATTGCATATATGTGGTGGTATATAGAATAACTAAGTATGCACATTTCTTTCCTATCACATCTGATTTCAAGGCATCACAAGTGGCCGAATTGTTCTTCAAGAAAATTTTTAGATTACGTGGCTTGCTTAGAAACATTGTTAGTGACCAGGACAGTAGATTCCTTAGCTCTTTTTGGAAGGAGCTCTTTCATTTAGCAGGAACTGAACTCACTCCCAGTACTAGCTATCACTCTCAAATAGATGGACAAATAGGGATAGTTAAAAAATGGATAGAGGGATATTTGAAGAACTATGTTTCAAATCAACAACATGCTTGGGTGAAATGGTTACACCTAGGGGAGTATTGTTACAATACATCTCATCACATGTCTATTGGTATGCCTCCTTTTTTTGCTCTTTATAGTTATGATGACCTTTCCTTTGTTGATCTAATACTTCCTGATAGCAGAGTACCTGCAGCAAGTGATTTCATCAAGCAAAGCCAAGACATAATAAGGTCCCTCAAGGATAATCTACAAAATGCAGAGAACCAACAAAATTTATATGCTAATAGGAAAAGGATTGAAAGATATTTTGATGTGGGAGATTTGATATTTTTTAGGTTGCAGCCATATAAGAAAAGCACCTTGAAGAGGAGTGGGGCAGAGAAACTCAAGCCAAGGTTCTATGGGCCTTATAAGATCATCAAGAAGGTAGGAGAGGTAGCTTATGAAATGGAGCTCTCACCAAACAAAAAAATACATAATATTTTCCATGTATCTTGCCTAAAGAAGGTTCTAGGCCAGAAAACCATAGTATCTATAGAATTACCACCTCTTGATGATGAAGGGAAATTAGTTTTGATACCAGAAGAGATTTTGGATACAAGAGAGAAACGATTGAGAAACAGGAGCGTCATAGAACATTTGGTCAAATGGAAAGGATTACCACTAGAGGATGCAAATTGGAATGAGCACATATTCTTGAGAATTCCAACCTTCATTTTTTGAGGACAAGAAATATTTGGGAGGGGAGGACTTGTCATGTCCCCTTTTCAAATAATTAAAAATAATAAACTTTGCTAAGGCAGGTAGGCTCCAAAAAGGTGAAGTTTTGGAAAAAGGGGCTAATCTTTGGAAACCAATGGAATAGTAAATAAAAATTATTATTAAATTATATTTTATTAACCCCTCTTGGACATGAGTTAGGGTTATGCTCTCTTTTAAGGGATTTGGAGGCATTTTGGGCTGATTCTAGAACTTGATTTTTGCTCATTTCTTTGTTGTTCTTCAGAGGCTGCCAAACCTGTGGAGAAGGAGACCCAAGAATGGGAGTTTGTAGGTTTCTAGGAAGGCTAAGGATGGGATTTTGAAGCCATTCCATGTGCATGCTCATGCAGAGTTTTCCTTTGTGCTGAACAATGCAGATTTGTGGGTTTTCAGGTGTGTTTTTTGTAAGACTTTGGTGTTTCCGGTTGAGTATTTCATATCATTTTGGGTTGCTGCTGTATATCAGACATTAAGATTTTAAAATAGAGCTGAATATATTTATTTGGCTATGATTATACTTCTATGATAGATTATTAGTGTTTTTGTGGTGTTTCTGGCTATTTTGTGTTGTTTTCGAGAGCTCGATGAGCATTATTTTTGTCCTCCGTTTGGGAGCTGTTGTGTAAATGTTATACAAATCTAGAAATTTCATTTTTTAGGCTTTTATGCTGCTGAAATTTCTATAAAAATGTCCACTTTTAGATTTATTAATAATATGTGAAGCTGTGAAGTTTTTTGCACTATTTTCGGCATACTCGATTTGGGGTTTATTGAGAAATTGGTGGATCTTTGAAATATTGGTTGTTTGATCTTAAAGATCTAATTAGAGGCTTGAAATATCATATAAAATTAGAAAAGGGACATTTCACAAGGTACTGTATGTCAAATGTACTTTGTCTCACATGTTGACCAAATATGTGGATAAAAAGATTCAAGGGAAGCTAAGTGAGCTAGAAGCTCTAACTAGTCAGCTATAACAACCCTCTTGCTGAATTGATGAGTTGGAAGGACAAGTTGCTAGTGTTCACCCAAACATTAGGAAACTATAACTTTAGATAGACCTAATTTTGAGAAGACTATCATAATTTAGAGAGTCTATTTCTCTGAATATATTAGCTATTGAAAGACAATTATATCACTAGATTCTATTGCTCTAAAGATATCTTAATAGGAACATATATATCAGTATATTATCTAGTGGGTATCATCCCCATCAGAGTTTTCCCTTGGACAAGGTTTCCCTAGTTAAAAAAAATGGTATTTTGAGTTCTCTTTATGCATGGTTACTATTAGTATTCAGATTACTTATTTACTTTCTTATGCATGGTTCAAAGTAATTAATAATATCTAGTTGGTGACAAAAGTTTGTAGAATACCGATTCACCCCCACCTCTTAGTATTCCCTATTTCTAACAACTTCTTCTTAGAGAACTTGCTCTAATACCAAGTATTGAAAATTTTAATGAGAAAGTAAGATTCTAAGAGGAGGGGCGGTTGCAGTGAATTAGGATCTATAAATCTTTTACCACTTCAAACATGACTCATAATCAAACTTAATTCACCATGCATCTCAACCTTAACCTTAATCATGCATCATTTATCAAGATGTAATATCATATTAAACATCTAATAATGCGAATGACACATCAACACATAATCAACACATAGAACCAGATGTGGTAATGCATAAAACCTCCAAGGTGAAGGCAAAAGTACAGTGGGGATGACACTAGAAAAATCTTCACTATTGCAGCAATAAAATGTGCCTATTAGGGCTATACAGTTTGATCACTTATGATGTTCTACTTTATGAGGGGTCTACCCTACTAAGGGCTTACAATACTATTAAGTCTACTTTGATAAAAAATATTTTATATCATAGTAAACTGAGCACTCTATTAGGAGATTTATAATAGGCCTATTAGGACCACTTTGTTAAGATATTCACCTGATATAATGGTTAAAGTGTAATCAGTACCATGATCCTTTAGTTTGCACTCAGTTGCTAATGAAATATCTCCTCCTTCCACTATGTAATCACCTATATATGATAGATATACTTTATCTCCTCTATGCATTGCTAGTCACCTTAGTCCTTCAACCTCTAATTTGCCTTCAACTGTGCAATCCTTTCTCTAACAACTTTAAGAACACAAAATTATAGCTTAAACCCTTCTTTTATAACCATCTAATGAAGCTTCTAGATCTTGACCAACAATTAATAATTCTTATTTCTTCTTGACCCTTCCATTTTTCTCATTGGTTAACCACATAACATAGGGATTAATGATCCATAATTACAAGCATAATTACCTCCATGATTAGCTCCTTGATCATAAAAACATGCTTCCTACTCAAAAAAATGGTTTACCTATGAGTTTGTGTCATTCCAAACTCAAATAAAATAATTGTTTTACTCATTTCATATAGCTTCTAGCACTTAGCTCTTCACATTCTTTCATGTTGTCCCTCGACATGAACTAGACTCAACCATATCTGATTCTACCTTCTAGATTGCTCGGTGCATATTTCCTTCTCAATCACTTAGCAACCATTAAAATTCTTGGTGATGCTTATTTTCACTCAAAAACTATAATTGTCTCAACACATGTTGAAATTTTTATATACTTTGTTACATGATAGCTTGGCATGTATAATGATTCAGTTGTAGTGATGACCAACAAACATTTCCCAGTAAATGACTAAGTGTTTTGCACCAATAGAGAAATGCATTTAGGGTCAACAAACACTTATACCTCCCTTGGGATATCTTTTGTTAACATAGATATAGATTTAATACTCCTCTTAATGACCTCCCTAATAGAGATCCAACATTAAATAAAAGTAATAGATCATCTCCTCACAAAAAGTTGCTAAAGTATAGGGTATAAGGTAAACATTATAATTCAAGTACATTTACCACTCTAGATCATTCTCATTATCTTAGATCTTATCTTAGCCATCTAAATATTTTAACATAATATGAGGTTATACACTTTATAATTGTCTAGTTTTCTTAGACTTGCCAATTCCTAGTGAAATTTTATCCTATATTTTTTCATATATTATTTGTCTACTAAGTTAATATATGTTCAAGGGTAGATTGTAATGGACTCTTATATAGCTTCACAAATATAATTCTTTCATTTTAAGGTCAAGGGGGGTTAAATATGTAATGAAACCCTTAGGTCATGGTTGTTGGGTTATTTTAATGATGAATGATTCTTTTGTAAGGTGTTGGAGGTCCTAGAATATTTTCAAATGTGAGTTACCCAAAAGTGATCAAATTGCACAAATGTTGTCAATTACAACATTGAAAACATTTGGTCTAATTGTTCATTTGTTTACCAAAGGTCACCTAACTTCAAAATACAATTAGGAACCATTTATTCATCATAGGTTGATGTGTTGAAGTGAAGGTTGAGAGTTCAAATCCCTATGTCATAAGAAATCAAGCCTATAGAAATTAAGGCCTTGAACAAGTAGGACTTGGTCATGCCTTGTCCCAAACTCTTGTGATGGTAGAAATCCATGTTGAAAATTTACAAATGAAGGTGAGACTACACATAAGAGTAGATTATTTTATACTACTCTATGTGTGTGTGTGTGTGTGTGTGTGTGAGAGAGAGAGAGAGAGAGAGAGAGAGAGAGAGAGAGAGAGAGAGAGAGAGAGAGAGAGAGAGAGAGAGAGAGAGAGAGAGAGAGATTTGCTTAAGGGGCATTGTAGTTGGTGTGTGTGTGCACGTGTAAATGATGATGATGTATATTGGGTTCAATTGGTCATGATTAGGATTTTTGGGTATCCCAAAGTCACAAGTTACATAGATTATGTTAAAAATGACAACAAATTTCAATATTGAAAATTATTCCAAAAGTCCAAATTGCTCATGTGTGGCCAAAAAATGTTGTCAGGGTGTCAACTAGGGGATCAAAAAGTTGTTGGGGTATTTTTAATCATTGTATTATAATGTTCTTGATGAGAAATATGCAGGTTTGAAGGTTCCAATATTGGGTGATCACCATTGAAGAGGGAAAGTGCATGTGGAGGGATATGAAGCATGGTTTGGGTTTTGATATAAACATGTCATTTAAGAGTTGAAAGCTTATTGATTCAAGTTAAATATGGTATAAGAAGACCCTATAAAGATATAAACTGAGTTGGGAAGGTAGGAGTCAAGTTTTTGTACTTTGGAATAGTCTTGTGTCCTTTGGAACACTTAGGTTCAACATGTAATAGAACATTCTTGATACTACATAAGAAAAAAGAGGTTTCTAGTAGTGTTTACCTAGTCAACCAAAGCCAATGAATTATATGCTTTGGTCATAGGGCAAATGGTTTGAAAGATGCACCATTGAGAAACTTTCAATTGAGAAAAAATACAATAGTTTGCACTAATTGAGATTGGGTTACCAAATAGAAATCAAGAGGAATATCCCAAAAATAATCTACATGTTTTTAGGTTTCCCAAGATGGTCCTTATTCAATTCATAGTTCTTTAATACCTCTCACAAGGTCTAAGTAATTACCCTCCAAAAATTGTTTCTAGATTTGGCTTAGTGCACCTTTGGAACACTTAGGTATGACATGTTCCAAAATATTCTTGATTCTACACTAGTAAAATGAGGTATCCACTAGCATTTACTAAGCTTAGCCAACTAGAGTCGATGCAGCAAATAGTTTGGTCCTAGGATGAATGGTTTGTAAGATATACCATTGAGAAACATTTAATTAAATAAGATTGCAACTTTTTATAGCAACAAAGATTAGTTCACCAAATAGAATACACCAAACCCAATCTACATACTTGTAGGCCTTCCCAAGATGGTCTTTGTGCACTTCCATTTCTTTAATACCCCTCGCAAGGTTTCAAAAATCACCCTCCATAAATTATTGCCCAATTTGGATTAATGTAACTTTAGAATACTTAGGTCCAGCATGCATCAGAACATCTTGATGCCATATAGGAAAAATGAGATCTCCACTAGCATTTGCCTGACCAACTAGAGCCAGAAGTTTTGGTCCTAGGATGAATATTTTGAAAGATGCACCACTATACAACTTTCAACTAAGCAACATTGAAACTTTTTCACTAACCAAAATTGGGTTACCAAATTGAAACCAAGTGGAATATATCCCAAAATTGATCTATGTTCTTGTAGGCCTTCCCTAGATAGTATGTGTCCACTTCATAGTTCTCATGCCCATCATGAGGTCTAAGAGATCATGCTTAAATTGTTGCTCCATTTGGCTTAAGCACCTTTGGAACACTTAAGTCCAACATGTATAACTTAGAACATTCTCAATGATACATAGATTAAACAAAATCCCCAATAATATTTACCTGACTGAATGGAGCTAATGGAATAGACATTTTGGTCCTAGGATGCACAGTTTGAAAGATGTACCATTGAGAAACTTTCAATTGAGTAATATTGCAAACCTTTTCACAAACTGAGATCGAGTCACCAATTAGAATCCAAGTGGAATATCCCAAAAATAATATACATACTTGTAAGGCTTCCGAAGGTGGTCCTTTTTCACTTCACATTTCTATGATACCCCTTAAGAGCTCTGAGAAATCAACTTCCAAAAAATGTTTCCTTGTTTGTCTTAGTACACCTTTAGAACACTTAGCTTTGACATGCATCAAAATTTTCTTGAAGCTACACAAGAAAAATAAGGTCTCCACTAGCACTTACCCAAACAACTAGAGCTGAAGGAGTGGATGGTTTGGTCCTAGGATGAATAGTTTTAAAGACACATGCAACCAACAAATTTGAGTAATCTTACAACCAAGAAACAATGCAACTTTTGGGAAGTTTACATCAATGATACTTATAACTTTGTAAACATGACCAATGTGACTTAGATGGATTAAAAAAATCATTATTATTCTAGGTTGACTTTATTTGATCATTTTGGCAAAAATCCAATGAAATATATATTGCAATTGAAATCTATTAAAATTGAAATGGAATGCATGAAAATGATGTGTTTGACAATATCTCAATTTTTTACAACCAACTCAAATATTTACATTCTTGCATTTGTTTCATCATTACATAAGCTTTAATGTACACACAAAATTGTATACAAGCATATCACATATCATTGATACAACCATTTTATGAATAAATACATCAATGTTATCAAAAGTCCTAGGTACATCAATACCAAAACTCTAGATACACAACTACATATATATATTGAAATGGAAAGCATTAATATGATATGTTTGGCCATATCTCAATTTGTTAAAACCAACTCAAATATTTGCATTCTTGCATGTGTTTCATCATTACATAAGCTTGAGTGTACACACCAAATTGTGAAGTATACCATATATCATTGATACAACCATTTTTATGAATAAATACATCAATGTTATCAAAAGTTCTAGGTACATCAATACTAAAACTCTAGATACACAACTATATATATATCTACACACACATATATATAAATACAAACATACATACATATATACATACATACATACATACATATATAAATACATACATACATACATACATACATACATATACATACATTTATACATACATACATACATATACATACATACATACATACATACATACATACATGCATACATAGTAAGTGCATCCTTTCATCTTCTTAATGCATAATTTTAACCAATGGTACTTGATGACATATATATTTCAATCCTTACATTCTAAAGGCAAGAGAAAATAAGAAGTTTATACATATTCACAAAAAAATTTATGGTTGTATAAGTAACTAGCCAATGCATAGTGAAGTTTACCATCATTTTTTATGAGCTAATCAAATGCATGCATCAATCTTATATATCTATCATATATATGAGTCCAACAATACGTACAATCCACACAAAAAATATAGTTTATTGGTTCAACCAAATGAAGAAGAGAACTACAATTAAAGTATTGAATGAAAGAATAATCAACATGGAAAACATTGGAGTTAGTTGCACTTACCTACTAAAGTGTGCCTAAAGGGTCATATAATTTCTTGAGGGTATTGAATATTGCTTACCGATTCATGGTACTAATAGTCCAAATAACCTTTGTCTTGATCTTTCTTGATGCTTCAAAAACTTAACATTAGCCGCTATAACAAGGTGTGAACACATGAGAATGATTATGCGCTTCTTATAATCTTCAAACTTAGGAATGTCATTCTTTCTATTCATGTACATTCACAATGATGTTCTCACAACAAAAACTAAACCTATAAAATATGTGAACCTATCATCATTTATCATCGATTATGTAAGCTTCTACTTTCCTTGTACATAATATGCTAACCAATAATCCTCTCTCTCACCATTTCCTTGTGGTGCAACCAATGCAAAAACATGTCTTGATTTTATAAGAGCTGAAAGATGGTCATACTCAAGTGAATAGTCCATTTCCTTATGTATTACAAAGAGTATGAGAGATGAAGGAGTTAGATAATGTTTTCAACCCTTATGAAAACATAAAACAAAATTCACTAACCCACCACACTCAAAGCACATGCCATTTAAAATAAATTATTTTTGTAAAATAAACAATCATCATCTCTAGGACATAAAAAATGATCTAACAATTCACTTAATGATTTTGGAAGAGCACTTGAACCACACTCCTCCAACATTTAATTAGTATGCAAAGTAGAATGAAGGGAGCATAATAGTTCATGGTGCATTGAAAACTCAACATGATATTTGTAACAACTATTTCAAATCATAAGAGATACACATAAAAATGACTCGAAGGCTTTAAAATCCCTTTGTGATATTTTCAATGTTGGATGTGTCTCACAAAATATTTTGTTCAACATTGTTTAACTGACCACTAAATAATGTTTACGATATAGGGTTTGATCTCTAATTCCAATTCTCAACTTCAAGACAACCTTCACATTTGGTGAGACTCTTGAATTAGATTACCAAAGTAGATCAATTTGATCCTTCACAACATTCGTAAGCATATTGTCACAATTTGGAAGTCCCCCACCATAAACCTATGTATCATTTTGTAGAGGATAATCAAATATTTGTCTTCTTGAAAGTCATCTATCCAAACTTTTATGATTTAGGTTCAAGTTAACACAGGTTTGTCTCATCAAATGAACCTTTATCAAATGACTACTTATTATGGATATTGTAATAAACCTCTAAGTAGCTCTCTTTTCTTTTTCCTTGGTAATCTTCCCAATGAAATTGAGATCACTAAAATATTTATCATAATAATAGGATTCATATCTCTCTCCTCCTCTCTCTCTCTCTCTTGTTGGAAGGATTATTGGGAAAGAAGATACTGAGTGTGTGGCTAGGGGAGGTGAATCAGGATCTTGAACTTTTATTGACAAAACCAAATTACTCAATTCACACCTAATTCATCTCATATCTTAGATCTATCATTAAAAATCTAATGCTGAATAGAAAATGAATACATCACATCCATAAAATATTCAACACATAACACACATGATTTGGTAACCCATAAGTACTTCAATGTGAAGTTAAGACTGGGGTGGGGATAAAACCCACAAATCTTCACTATGACAATAATGAATTTAACCTATTAGGGTTACAATGTTTGATCATAAAATATGATCTACACTAAGAGGGGTTTTCCCCATGAAAAGCTTCAAGATTGTTAATTCCTACCTTGTAAAAGGATTTTACACTTACAATTAAGTAAGGACTATGTTAGGAGGTTTACATAGACCTATTAGGATCACTTGGTTAAGAGATTTTCTCTGGTTTAAAATTGATTCAGAACCTAACCCTCAATTTTCTCTCCAAGATAATTTTGGATCTCCTATGTATAATGTTTGATTTGATCTTTCAATATGATATCCCATTTTAGTCCTTCGTTGCTTTGATTTCTTTTTCTAAGTTGATTCCATACTTAGCCTTTATTTTTGTGTTCTTTCCTTGCCTACTTCTTCACTTATGCATTTGTGTCTTCTAATTAGACTTCTCTCTCTCTCTCTCTCTCTCTCTCTCTCTCTCTCTCTCTCTCTCTCTCTCTCTCTCTCTCTCTCTCTCTCTCTCTCTCTCTCAAGTAAGGACTCTATTAGGAGGTTTACATAGACCTATTAGGATCACTTGGTTAAGATATTTTCTCTGATTTAAAATTGATTCAATACCCAACCCTCAATTTTCTCTCTAAGATAATTTTGGATCTCCTATGTATAATGTCTGATTTGATCTTTCAATATGATATCCCCTTTTAGTCCTTCATTGCTTTGATTTATTTTTCTAAGTTGATTCCATACTTAGCCTTTATTTTTGTGTTCTTTCCTTGCTTGCTTCTTCACTTATGCATTTGTGTCTTCTAATTAGACTCTCTCTCTCTCTCTCTCTCTCTCTCTCTCTCTCTCTCTCTCTCTCTCTCTCTCTCTCTCTCTCTCTCTCTCTCTCTCTCTCTCTCTTTCTCTCTCTCTGATTCTAGGATTAGAATCCTCCTTTAATAAATGTTCTTTGAAAGTTACATATCTCAATCAATGGGTTATAGTTCATCTTCTTTTGTCATTTCTTTCTAATTATCTGACTAGTTGTTTTGCATTCCTTAGGACCATTACCTTTTTTAATGACATGTAATCTCCATCTTAACTTCTCTACAAACAATAAATATCATATGGAAGTCAACCAAAATTATTTACATTTTTGTTTGCACAATTACAAACTCATATGTCAAAACTAAACTACTCAACATCTGAATGTGTTGACACTGGGTCATCACTAACATTCATACTCATACTCAGCTTCTATATATATGTTCTTCTTCATTTGATAAGAAAAACTTTCTATTCAATTTACTCAGTCTCTACTATAAAAACTTGACTTATATATGCTATTGACCTCAAGTAGGGTGCTTGACAATCACTAACTTGTTCAAAATGTAATGAAAAAAAAAAAGGTCCTTATATATGCCTGTCCTTCACTAGATGACTCATTCATAGTGATGACTATTCATCCTCTCCTAGTAAATGACTAAGTGTTTTAACACTAATAGACAACATAGGATTAGAGATCAAGTACCCCTTTGACATGAGTGGCAAAAACATTGTCATGAATAGTAATTATGTTAAAAAATACTCCCCCTGAGACTATAATAAGAATATGTAAAATTTTGATGCTTTGGCATTTGAATGACTTTGACTCTAATTTCTTCTTTTATTTTCTCCATATTGTCATTCCCATTTCTATTTCCCCTTTATTTTCATTTCTTCTCAATATATTTCCCCCTTATTTTTGTCACATATGGCTTGGGGATGCTGGACTTAGCTTGTGCTTATCAAAAAAATGTTTATGGCTTGCCAAAATTTATGCATATTCTTTATTCCATTGGTCTTTAAATATTTCCAAATGGGGTGATAACTCAAATTGAATTAAGGTCAACTTATTCCTGATCTCACTGTCTCTAGTCATGAGCTCGACTAACCTTTTCTGACTAGTTGTCAACTTATTATATGAGAGTGAGATTGAACTTGTGTTCTTGCCCAATGTAATAGCACTTGCCCTCATATTAAAATTTAATAAATCAATGGAACATTGATTTTCCATTGTGGAAACCTCAACATCACACAACTTCATGTACAATGAATGAATGGTCTTCAAAAGTGTTTCTAACTTTGTGACTAATTTGGAAAGCTCTACCTATCTGTTTACAAGTTCTTGAGAGAATTTTTTGAAAACTTAATGTTCAAATCTTCTTTGAGACCATTGCATCAATTTAACATTGGTATCTATATCCTTTTCTTGAACTTTATCAACTATATTTATGATATTAGATTGGTTTTGACAAGTGAGTGTCAACACACCTAAGTTATTTACTTAACTTATGCCAAACAAGTAGTACATGTAGAGCACAACATGTATAGTATGGAGCATACTGAGTCACTCATGTGCCAAGTCACTCAAGTGTCGAGAATATAGTGTATGCTGAGTAACATAGGAGCATAGTACATGGTGGATGCTAAGTCACAACAAATAGATTAGTATATGCCGAGCATTAGAGATTTCAGATGTCGAGTGACACAGTTTTGACATACTTGTTTATAATGGCATAAACAACTATGTAAACCATTTTTGAGCTGACTAAAAGATTAATTACAATATTTTGGAGATAAGGAAGAATCTCAAGTTGGATTCCCTATGCAATTACATGCAACCAATTAGAAAAAGGGAAGGTTTCAGTGGCAAAATGGATGAATCATAGCTGTTGATTCATACCTAACCCTAAGTCACTAAAGTCTTTTTAAGAAGGACAAAACCTACACTATCTATGATATGAAGGACATGAGAAAGGTATATTAAAGAGTGAAGAAATTAGTTTTCATGAAAGAAAAATAGAGTATTCATGGTGACTAAGGAGTTATGAAGTAAGATTACATTGTAGAATTAGTTAAAGCATAATAGAGGAAAGATAAAATGATACAACAAAGAGAAATTTGATCAAGAAGGATAGAATATACATTAGTTTAGAGGTGATCTGTTATCAAGTAATCAAGTGCTAACCACAAGATGAATGCTAATACATTTTAATAGGTAATTCAGTCAAAATCTCTTAACAAAGTAGTCCTAATAGGTTGTATTGAAATCCTTTAACAAGGTACTTAATTAATTGTGAGTTAAAGTCCTTTTACTAGGCACACTTCTAACAGGGTGTTGAAATCCTCTAATAGGGTAAGACCTAACAATATTTGTAAGCCTTTAATAGGGCAAATATTTCATAAGGTAGATCATGTTTCATGGTCAGAACATTGTAACCTTCACTGGATACACTTTATTACTACAGTAGTGAATATTTGTGGGTGTCATCCCCATCCTAGTTTTACCTTCTCATTGGAGGGTTTCTAGGTAATCATATCTAGTGTTAAATGTGTGAATATTTACTTGATTACATATTTTAAATATACATGCTTTACATGCTATTTTAGTTTACTTGCTAAATGTATGAAATGGATGTGTGGTGAGTGTTTTATTGGTCCTAGTGTAAACTACTGATTCACCCCCCCTTCTTAAAAGTTTACCTTTCCTATTGTAATTCCAACAATTGGTATCATATTCTTGTCCTCTAAAAGATAAGCCTTGTAGCTTTGAGGAAAGATCTTGAAATGGAAGTTTTCAAGCTAAGAAAGATTATTGAGAATCAGGGAATTAAAATACAACTCATTCTACATCAACTAAATGAAGCAAGAAAAGAACTAAAGAAATATTTGAAGAGAAGGGAAGAAATTGCTATTGCAGAGAATGACACACAATACAAAGAGATTGACACAACTAAGCTATTTACTAATGGAGACTCTAATGAATTTGATGTAGCAGCTATAGATCTAATGGAAAAGAATAGAATCCAAGCTAAGGAAATCAGAAATCTCAAGTTAGAGCAAGAAGCACAAGCCATACTGCTATGTGAGGTAACTAAATAGAAGAAGAAAGCTATGGAAGAAAAAAGCAATGATAGAAGAAGACAAAAGAATTTTAAGCAATAGAGTAGAAGAGAAGTCAAGATAAGTAACAAAGATTTCCAACATGTAATTGGATACTCTAAGTCAAATGATGAATGCCAACTATGAATTGAATGTCAAGTACATTGAAATAACAACATTGAAACTGTAGAATTAGCAATTGTAAAATGATCTAAATAGGGAAAATGAATCTACTAAAATTTTCAACAAACAAAATGAAGCCATCAAATACTTTGAGAAATTATTGAGATCTCCTAGATCCAATAATGATACATCTGGATTGGGTTACACAAGTACTGAAGAAGGAGAGTCATCCAAAAATGCTAAAGAAAGGAACAACAAAGATAAGAACTCTAAACCTACTTTTCATAATTGTGGTAAGAAAGGATGTACTACAAATATGTATAGAAGCAAGACTATAAATCATAATGTCAAGTATAAAAACATGATTCAATGCCAAAAGTGCAACAAACAAGGTCATCAGGCACATGAATGTAGAACCAGGACCATGCTGACAAATTTTTTTGTAGGATATGGACATAGAGCTTTTGAATGTAGAACCAAACTCATGTGGTCATCAATTAGGCAAGGAAAGGTAAGGAATACTGAAAAATCTTATAACTGGGATTATCATACAAGGTATAGCTATAATTATTGTCAAGAATATGGACATGTTCTTGAGAACTGTATTAGGACACACTTCAGAGGTGACTAAAAAAGGTGGTTAAGTCAAACCACATGTTTTAACTACTTGAAGACTGGTCACATTAGTTGATATTGTCCAACAAGGTCAAAGGTACCAAGTTGTGAGCTTGATAAAGGAAAAGGCAAGGTAGATGTTGAACACATAAGAGATGATATGAACAAAACATGGAAGAAAAAGGACGATTGCAACACATCAAATGGAGAAGGGAGCACTTCATGCAATGGGTTAGGTGATCACACCTCTTCAAACTAAACCATCAAGAGTTATGTGGGAATGATATTTAAAGGTTATATTAAACACCAGTTCCAAAGGAATTTAGCACTAAAAAGATCATATAAGTATGAACAAACATGCAAGATGTTGTTAGAAATTCAAGAAAATTCTTTAAGTTTTTAATGTTTCTGCCAAGTATGAAACACTTCCTATGTGTGTTGAGTAAAGTACTAGTTGATGTCGAGATCATAGTGGTTCTCGAGAAAATAAAATGTCAATAGATTCTAAGTAAGCTTGAAACTAGTGTATGTCAAACTTACAACTGTATAAGAACTTACCATTTATTGCACAGTTTCAAATGATATTTTATTGATTTTCAGCTCATTTTTCATCATTTCAAAATTGAGAAAGAGCAAGGAGAGCATAAGGTGATCTAGAATACCATTCAAAGTGATTGCAAAAGGTTTGAGCAATGATTCATCACTAGTTTGTTCAATTTTATAAGGTATTTATCAAGAGCTAAGCTACACACTTTATATTTTAATAAACCCTAGTTTTACGAAATGGCATCTAGTTCAAAGAATGTAGAGGGTAAGGAGGTTTTAAATGTTTAGCTGGTTAGCAATGAAGTTAAGAAACCCATTTTCAAATCTATTCTTGAAATTTCTTGCAAGCAAGACCCCTCCGGTGCGTTATCCATTATACCACTGAATGTTTTAATGGTACAAGATGTTAGAAAATGCTATAACTGCAAAATTGGTAGCATTGGTGATATGGAGATCAATGAAGCATACAATAGACTCTGTGATAATGGTGTCTTGAAAGAATAAATTCAAAATTGTAGAGAAGAAAGGGTTAACATGAGCCCCAGATTTCCCAAATGTCTTAAAAAAAAAGGATTAGTATAGTCCTGAGCAAAATACATGATAGTTCATTATGGATGGATAATGGACCTATCAAAATAACCAAGAGGATAATCCATAGGGTTACTAGTTATCCAACCCTAGATCAGCCTAAGACATTGAGAAGTAATTCAAAATAGGTCATTGAGAAGAATACTAGAGCTATGTGGAACAAGAAAGGCATGACCATTGATCTAATTACTGATCCATTGATATAGTTTTCTATTAGGGTTATTTCACACAATTTGTACCAATCTAGTAGATTAAACAGTGTACCCTATATAGCTATAGATGTGGGATGTAAAATTGTAAAAAAGGATCACACATGTGATCTAGCAGAACTCCAACTACAATAGCTAGTTGAGAACCTTGGAGGAATAAAAAAGACAAAGAGTGCACAATGTAAATTTGGTTCTATGTTGATATGTATATTGTTTTATGTGCAAAACACTTTTCCTACTTTTGGAACAATTGCATGGAAAATAAATAGATCAATGGTAGTGTAGATTGGTGAATACATTGAGTAATTAGTAGATAATTTTGAATCTGTAGCTACTTTGAGGACTTCAAACAATCAATGAAGAAGACAATGAGAATACTAGTATCTCTAGTAGAAAAAATTATGATGATATTTTTTTCTAGTAGATGTTGATTATACATATGTCAAAGCTACTACACCAAGGGTGAGATGGTTGAGACCCTTAGGGTATGAAGTCAATGTAGATGAAGCTTCTGTAGCTATTACATCCTTACTTGTAGAAGAGGTAGATAAAAATGCCAAGGCATTTGGAAATTATGAGTTGGCTTAGTCCAAAATTACCATGGAATTAAAGATAGCCTCTATTATAAAGAAGAAAGATAAATTGGTGAAGAACTTGAAAGCCAGATTTGGAGAGAGTTCTAAGTAGGAGGAAGAAGAGGAAGAAGAGGATGAAGAGGATTCTCAAACACAAGCACCACTAGCTTTGACACAAGGTATGGGAGAAGACCAATAGGAAGAGGAAATTGAAGTTGGTGAAGTTGCTAAGGGAGAAGTTGAGAAAGCACCTACTCTCACACAACAAAAGAAAAGGAAGGCTAAGGCCCAACCTATGGTAAGGGATAAGAAGACTATCAAACCAAGTGAAGCCAAGCCTATTGTACCTAGTACAAAGAGCTACTACACCTGCAACTACACAAAAGGCCAAAGAAAAGACCAAACAAGAAGAGCAAGGAGGAAAAGAGTAGAAAAGGCTAAGAAGAAAATATGTGGTGCAAGTAGATTTTGATGAGAAGAAAATAGAGTTAGATGACAACAACCAATTTAAGGTGGTGAGTCATAATCCACTTTCAGAACTTGAAAACCTTTGTGAAAATGTTAAGACTAGTGTTGACTTATTAGAATTTTCACCTATAGACTTTGATAATCTTGGTAAAGTAGAGAAAGATCAAGTGGAGGAGGACATATATGTAGTGATGGAAAAATTCAAGACTACTCCACTAGAGATTGCCAACTCAATGCCCAAAAGTCTATATGATAAAGTTGAGCATAAATGACACTATTGTTTGAACTTGGAGAGATAGATAAGAGAAACATCTCTAGCACAAGTGATGCTTGAACTAAGGGTCAAATTGCTAAGGCTATGAAGAAATATATAGTTATGTTTGTACCTAAATACAAAGCATTTAGCATTTTACAGAATAATATTGAAGATGTAGTAAAGAAATCCACACAGATGTGGACACTTACATATGAGTTAACTACAGTAAAGGAAGGTGAGGAAGAGCCCATAGATGTAAAGGATGATGATGAAGAAGATGATCATGATGACACTATTGAGGGAGGAACTAAAATGCATATAGACGACAAGATAACAACTGAGCTAGAGAAGCATGAAGAATAAGGTGTGCAAGCCACACAATTGTCAAGTGTCAGCCCTCAACATATTACAAGTGAAAACATTGAAACAATCATAGTTAAGGATGTTTATGATCTATTAGCTTAGAACATCAATTCCATTAGAGAGGAAGATCTCAAGAAAATAGTAGATCTATCCACACTATAGGAAAAACTTTGTGATAATCATGTATTAGTCAGTATGGATGAGCTACAGAAGATAGTAACTAATATTGCAAGTGAGAAGGTGAATACACAAGAACCACCTACAATGCCCCATAAAGTCACTAATATAAAACCTTTGGACAAGGTACCTAATTTAACATTAGAAAAAGGTTGGTAGAATTGCAAGGGATACAGTAGAAATACAAACCACTATTGAAGAACAAGAAGGAATAGGTCAGATAGACTTATCTATGCCTACAACACAAGATCAAGGTGCAAGTCAAGTCATTGTGGAAAAATAGGGAAATTCTAAAGAGAGTGAGATGACACCACAATTGAAGGAGAAAACATCTATACAAGCCCTTGTAACTTTACTAGTATCTAGCACTCGATCAAGTCATACTCTTCAGAAGCTGAGCACAGATGTAACTTCATTGCAAATCTCAGTGCCGAGCCTGAGTACATCAAAGACAAAAGAAATGATTCAATATGGAGATGTGAGCCTTGATGAAGAAATTTTTCTACTGAAGTATGACTATGATACAATGACTGTAGAACAAATGGGCATACTCCAACAATTCCTAGCAAGGAAGAAGCATCAAAAAATGCCTAAAAGGGAGCACAAGTAGAAGTAGGCACTACAAGATATTAAAGACATCTTTTTAGATGCATTCAATTTGCTAACTCTAGATGAGACCAAGCCACTCATTGAACAAGTGAAAAACATAGTGGAAACGGTCAGTGATGTTGACCTAGATACAAATGCAAAATTGTTAGAATAGTCATAAGAGAACTTTAAGAGAAAAGTGAATGAAAAGATATCAGGTGACATAGCACTAACACAAGTTGCATTGGAAACTAAGGTTGAGGATGTGAAGAAGGTACTTGAGAACATTTTCTCACTGTACACTAAATTTTGCAATCCAACACTCTTCACCCAAGATATTAGAAGTCACATTTTGAGCTTGGAAAGTTAGATTACTTCATCAGGTGCAAAACTACCAATGACATTAGCTCAAAGTGAAAAGCACTTTAGAACACTTCTACAAACCCAAAGCCAATTAGTTGCATTGACAGTAGATGAGACCAAAATAAGGGCCAAATTGATTAATATTTAGACAACTTTGACCCCCACCCACTTATTGAAATTTTGCACAAGGAACTATGTTATGAAGAAACTCTATTGAAGAAAAACCCCAATCTTTCAACATTAGATGGCCTAGTCCACCTTGTCACCGAGCTAGCTATCCAAATAAAGTTTTTGGATGTTGCATGTGAGAATTGGGACATTGATCTAAAGATAATTCTAGATATCCATAAATCCTTTTTGGACAAACACACTATAAGTGTATAACCCATTAACATAAGTGTCAAAAAAGGGAGAGAGATAGAATAAAGGGGGAGAATGAAATAAATGATAATATATAGAGAGAGAATTTTAGAGGTGATATAATAGAGAAACAAGAGAAAAAGAAAGATAAGAGACAAAGAAAAGGCAAATTAAGCTAAGGGGGAGCAAGTGCAAAATAACATGAAGTCAAAGAATATTAGTTGAGGCATACTTACTCAATAGGAATACATAATTTTGGATACAGAACAAATCTATCAACTTAGGGGGAGTTATCAGATTTTGAGGTATCTATGTTGTTAACAAAATTTTGAAAATTTGAAGTTTTGTATATAAGTTGAGTTAGAGATATGTTATTCTTGTAAGGAGAATGTGATGCAGGAGCATCTTGGGTTGCCTTGTTATCCTGCTCATTTTGTTCACCTAGTAGTTCCTTCATGTGCCTAGTAACCCTGTTTTCCTTCATGTGTCGAGTTACTGTAGCATTCCTTCATTTGCTGAGTTACCCAGTGTATGCCAAGTGATTCTTCATGTTCCAAGTTACTCAGTGTATGCTGAGTGTTTCTTCATGTGCCAAGTTACTCAGTGTATGCTGAGTGTTTCTTCATGTGTCGAGTTACCCAGTGTATGCGGAGTGTTTCTTCATGTGTCAAGTTACTCAGTGTATGCCAAATGTTTCTTCATGTGCCGAGTTACCTAGTGTATGCCAAGTGTTTCTTCATGTGCTGAGTTACTCAGTGCATGCTAAGTGTTTCTTCATGTGCCGAGTTACCCAGTGTATGTCGAGTGTCAGTATTTGGATGTGATTTTGTGAGTTGAATTGCAAGATTTATTTCATTCATGACATTTATGTTAAGATCTTTTCTTAGGATGAGTCCAAACTATTGTTGGGTCAGCCTTCATCTTATGTAATGATTAAAGAATGATTTATAAGCCATTTTGGCAAAGTATAAATAGAATGTTTAGGCTTAGAATTAGGCAAGCTTCAGAGAGAGCAGATTAGGGAGTAGAACTGAAAGTGCACATTTGCAGTTGGATCTTTGAATGTGAATGTATTTGTAATTGGCTGTAGCCCAGAAGGCCTCACAACTGGGCATGTATGAAGATATTCTTGATGAATCAATAGAAGTATTTGCTCTTCTCTCTCCTTTGGTTGCTGTTCTTTGTGTTTTCTTCCATTGTGGTAACTCTTGTAGGGTGGTTTGGATAGTTGGGTGACCCATATCCACACTTTGGTAGAAAACCACAAGGAAGATCTCAACTTGTGCTCACAAGCCCACCAAGCCATCTACTTATTTTCCAAGCCACAGCTACTAGCTCTGCTCTATCTTCATCCAAGTGTAAACTGTCTCACATTTGATGCTCTATTCACAAACTCAGGAAAACTTTCTCTTCAGCTACTTCCCACACCCACTCCTCTTCTCAGTGAATGAACAATGAGTAAAGAATTCCCCACAACCCCTAGTTATACCAATCTAAGCCAAAAGTGACAACCAGGGATGAAATAAATGATTCTCCTAAATCATTGAGATGTCCCAACCTAAATTGAATCCAACTTAAATTGAGAAATCCATGAAGCATCTTCAATAGGTCTATTCTTCCACTTCACCAAATATTCATAGTAATCTTTTCCTCTTGTACTATTCCCAACTCTCTGATCCAATATCTATTCAACTTCCTCAATTTGTTTCTTAAGATGATAATCTTGTATAATAACTTCATCCTCTGACTCATGATACTTATACAAATCAGCAATATTAAATATAGGAGATATATCCATGTCATCAGGTAACTCAACTTCATAAGAATTACCACTATCAAACTTCTTCAAGATCTTACAAGGTCCAAATTTCTTCATCTTCAACTTACTGTATGTTCCAACTGGGAAGCTTCCTTTCTTTAGATGAACCATCACCTCATCACCAACTTGAAAATCATGGTGTCTTCTAGACTTATCAGCATTCTCCTTATACTTCTGATTGCTTTGTTCTAGCCTTAGCTTCACTTCCTTATGCAAAGATTCCATGAAATTAGCAAATTCTTCTCCAAGAACAAAATCCATACTAATGTCAGTCCAAGGTTTGTCAGGAATAGTAATAGGTCTATACAAACTAGTATTCTAACTCACTCCCTTTGCAACTTGACAAACTCCACAACTCTTTACAAATTTATGAACATTCTTATACATTTGTTACCAATAATACTTCTCTTTCAACAAACTCAATGTCTTATCAATTCCAAAATGTCCAGCTAATCCACCACTATGCTTTTCCTTAATCAAATTCAACCTCATAGGACTTCTAGGAATACACAATTGGATGCCGTTGAACAACATACCTTCTTGAATGAAATAATCATCATACTTACTTATATGATATATTAGATTTGGTGCTTTGAACTCTCTCCATGCCTCAAAAAAATCAAGATCAACATCATATAACTCTTTTATCTTATCAAAACCAAGAAGTTCAACCTTCATTTCAGTCAACAAAGAATATCTTCTACTCAATGCATCAACGAATTTTTTAGTAACTCCACTATTATGCTTGATCACAATTGTAAAACTCTGCAAATACTCAACCCACTTCATATGTCTTTGATTCAATTTATGTTGACTTCCCAAGTATTGTAAAGCTTTATGATCAGTATACAACACAAACTCCTTAGGCATCAAATAATGTCTCCACTTCTTCAATGCTTGAACAATAGCATAAAACTCTTGATCATACATATAATATTTCCTTTTAGCATCATTCAACTTTTTACTAAAGAAAGCAACAGGCTTACCTTCTTAACTTAATACAGCTCCTATTGCATTACCACTTGCATCACATTCAACTTGAAATACTTTGTTGAAATTAGGTAAAGCCAATATAGGTAATTCAACAACCTTTTGTTTCAAAGTCTCAAAACTCTTATTAGCCCCATGTGTCCACTTGAATTCCTTTTTATCTCCCCTCATTGTTTCAGTCATAGCATTACAAACAACACTAGAATTCTTTATAAACTTTCTATAAAAACTAGCCAAACTATGAAATGATCTTATCTCACTCACATTCTTAGGTGTAGGCCATTCCAAAATTGCTTTAACCTTCTTAGGATCCATCCTCAATCCATTAGTTGAGATCACAAATCCTAGATACACAATCTCCTCTTACATAAAAGAACACTTTTTCAGATTGATCAACAACTTTTCCTCTTTCAACCTCTGTAATACTTGTTTAATATGCTCAAGCTGTTCTTCCTTAGTCTTGCTGAGTATCAAAATATCATCCAAATAAATAATCACAAATTTACCAAAGAATCTTTTCAGAACTCCATTCATCAACCTCATGAAAGTACTAGGTGCATTAGTCAAACCAAAAGGCATAACCAACCATTCATACAAACAATCTTTTGTCTTGAAAGCAATCTTCCATTCATCACCTTCTTTGATTTTGATATGATGATAGCCACTCTTCAAATCAATCTTGGTAAAATACTTTGCTCCACTCAAACAATCCATTATGTCATCCATCCTCGGCATAAGAAACCTATATTTCACTATTATCTTGTTAATGGCTCTGGAATCAGTACACATTCTCCATTCTCCATTATTTTTAGGTACTAATATAGCAGGTACAACACATGGACTCAAGCTTTCTCTGATCAAACCTTTTTGCAACAAATCATGCACTTGACTGTTAAGTTTTTCATTCTCTGTAGGTGTCAATCTATATGGTGCTTTGTTTGGAAAACTAGCTCCAGGAATTAGATCCATACAATGTCTTATACCTCTTACTAGAGGTAAACCATCGGGAATATCATCAGCAATAATTTCTTTATACTCATTCAACAACTCTGCAATTTCTTTTTGTACTCGATCAATACT
Organism: Cupressus sempervirens; assembly: GCA_028749045.1. NCBI lineage: Eukaryota > Viridiplantae > Streptophyta > Pinopsida > Cupressales > Cupressaceae > Cupressus > Cupressus sempervirens. The sequence goes on from CM053790.1 coordinate 264,936,290, forward strand.
ACCATCTATCATTCGATCACCACTAACTAGCACTTGGTTAACACTATTTTCTTGCACTCGGTCTCCATTGAAAAACTTGATTTTCTTAGAATTATAGCAAAATAGACTTGATTCTTTTTCATTTCCTTTTCAAATTGTTTCCCATCAACCATGCAAATTTTTATAGTAGTACAATTAACCTCATCTGGACTTTCGATCAAAGGCAATAATGTTTATTTCTTCCCATTTATCCAAAGAGTATATTGATTCAATCTTCTATCATGTACAACATATCTATCATATTTCCAAGGTCTACCCAACCAAATATGACAACAATCCATGGGCATAATATCACACAAAACTTCATCAAAGTAATGTCCAATTTTGAACTTCACAAGGCATTGCTCACTTACCAATATCTTATGCTCATCTTTGATCCATGAAACATGATAAGGTTTGGGATGTTTCAGCCTTTGCAAATACAACTTTTTAACTAGCTCTTTTGATGCTAGATTTGTAGAACTTCCACTGTCAATGATCACTTTACAACATTTTCCAACCATCTTACATATTGTCTTGAAAAGACTTCTCGTTAAAATAGGTTCCTCATCCCCTCCCTTATTGCATAAGGTTCTTTTGACCATCAAATTTTCTCCATTCTTAGGTCCACTTGGTGAACCCTCATCATCTTCTTGAATCACAACATTTCTATTACCTTGTCTGCTTTCAGAGGATCTACATTCAAAGGATCTATTCCCTTCTTTGCCACATCTAAACAATTACCATGAAATCCACCTCTAGAATAAGAATTACCTCTTCCTCGGTAAGAATTAATGCCTCCTTGGTAAGAATTACCACTTTTCCATTTAGTGTTGCCTTTGTCATCATTCTTCCATTCACATTTGCCTTTATCCTACATAGAACTATTAGATCTGCCACTTTCTCCATAAGATCTACCTCTGCCTCTCTAGAATCTACCACCTCTACCTCTCTATCTTTGTTAATGCTTCTTTGTAAAGATCTCCTCAGATTTCAAGGCATATTGATATGCTTCTTCTACACTTTCCAGCTTCACAAAACTTATTTCATCTTGTATTCTAGATCTTAATCCATTAATGTACCTTGCAATTTTCTCAACATCATCATCCACATGTCCAGATTTGATGTCTAATCTATAGAATTCCTCAGTATATTATTTTAAACTCATGTCCTTTTGTTTCAAATTTTGCATCTTTCTCAACAAGCTAACTTGGTAATCAACAGGAAGGAATTTGTTCTTTACCTTGTTCACCATCTTTGGCCAAGTTCTGATCTTCTCCTTTCCTCTCCTTTGTCTATTAGTTTGCAAGTGCTCCCACCATAGAGATGCATGACCTCTCAGACTAGTGACTACAATCTTCACCTTTCTATTATCAGGAGTGTTTTCACACTCAAAGAACTTCTCCATATCAGAGATCCAATCCAACACAACATTGGTGTCCAGTTTTCCATCATAAGGAACAACTTCTATAGTAGGCTTTGAATTCGCTCTAGACAATACTCTCAACAATCTTTCCTCATCTTGATCTTCTTCAGGTTCTAGATTATGGTTTGGTGTTGTTGCTTCATCATCACTTACATCATCAAGATGTGCTCCTCTCCTTTGGGCTATCTCCACAGCATCTAATCTAGCTATAATTTGTCTCAACTGATCCAATATAGCATTATCAACATTATTTCCTCTACCACAAACCATCTTTACAAGTCAAGTTCCTACAAGATCATAACCCTCTACAAGTTACAGGTCAAATCTGTAGATCTACCACCCTACAACCGAATCTAAATCAGGGTTCTACATGATCCAATCTCCACAAGGATGAACCTCAAGCTCTGATACCAACTTCATCCAAGTGTAAACTGCCTCACATTTGGCACTTTTTTCACAGACTCAGGAAAACTCGCTCTTTGGCTACTTCCCACACCCACTCCTCTTCTAAGTGAATGAATCATCACTAAAGACTTCCCCACAACCCCTACTTATACCAATCTAAGCCATAAGTCAGCCTCCTACAACAATTAAATTCCCAAAATTGATGTCTTAGTAAAATTATGATATCTCCTAGCTCCAAATGAATCAGAATTCGATCTTCAAACCATAGGTAGAAGTCTAGGCCCTATTCAATCTTTCAAAGTTTCATCCTTTAAATCATTATGGAAAATTAGTTATATAGCCTAAAACAAACACCAAATTCTTAGACCATGCCGAGCAACCAAAGACCATGCCAAGCTCCATAGACCATGCCGAGAAACTAAGGACCATGCCAAGCTGCCAAGACCATGTCAAGTTGCATAGACCATGATAAGCGTTGTAGACCATGCAAAGCTCCATAGACCATGCCGAGCTCCATAGACCATGTTGAGCTCGCAAGACCATGCCGAGCTGCATAGACCATGCCGAGCTGCATAGACCATGCCGAGCTCCCTAGACCATACTGAGCTCCAATCCTTCTTTGACCTAGTACCATTCCAAACACCCTCCAAAGCAACTACTGAGCCTACTCCCATAAACTCCAAAGTAGTCACCAAGTAAATCCAAGATGCTTCTGCATCAGAATGATATTAATGTATACTCAAGTGTTTTTGACACTCATTTCAAAGGGGGAGATTGTTGATCTTAGATTGGTTTTGACAAGTGAGTGTCAACACACTTAAGTTATTTACTTAGCTTATGCCAAACAAGTAGTACATGTTGAGTACAACATGTATAGTATAGAGCATGCCAAGCCACTCATGTGTTGAGTCACTCAAGTGCCAAATAGATAGTGCATGCTGAGTAAAATAGGAGCTAAGTAAATAGTGGATGCTAAGTGATATAGATGCTGAGTCGTAGCAGAAAAATTAGTTTATGATGAGCATCAAAGACTTCATATGTCAAGTGACATAGTTTTGACATATTTGTTTGTAATAGCACAAACACCTATGTAAACCATTTTTCAGTTGACTTAAAGATGAATTATGATATTTTGGAGATAAGGAAGAATCTCAAGTTGGATTCCCTATGCAATTACATGCTACTAATTAGAAAAAGGGAAGGCTTAAGTGGAAAAATGGATGAATCATAGTCATTGATTCATTCCTAACCCTAAGTCACCAAAGTCTCTTTAAAAAGGAAAAAACCTAAACTATATATGATATGAAGGGCACATGCAAGGTCTATGAAGGAGTGAAGAGAGTAGTTTGCATGAGATAAAAATAGAGTATTCATGGTGACTAAGGAGTTATGAAGTAAGATTACATTGCAGAATTAGTTAGAAAAAAAAAAAGGAAGGAGAAAAGGATACAACATAGAGACATTTGATCAAGAAGGATAGAAGATACATCAATTTAAAGGTGATATGCTATCAATCAATCAAGTATTAACCACAAGATCAATGGCAAGACATTCTAACAGGTGATTTCAGTCAAAATCTCTTAACAAAGTAGTCCTAACAAGCTATATTGAAATTCTTTAACAAGATACTTACTTAAGTATGAGTTAAAGTCCTTTTACCAAGCACACTTCTAACATGGTGTTGAAATCCTCTAACATGGTAAGATCTATCAGTCTTTGTAAGCCCTTAGTAGGGCAAACCTTTCACAGGGTAGATCCTGTTTCATGGTCAAAACATTGTAACCTTCATTGGATGCACTTTATTACTATAGTAGTGAAGATTTGTGGGTGTCTTCCCCACCCCATTTTTACCTTCTCATTAGAGGATTTTTGGGTAATCATATCTGGCATTAAATGTGTGAATATTTGCCTGATTACATGTTTTATATATAAATGCTTTAGATGCTATTTTAGTTTACTTGCTAAATGCATAAAATGGATGTGTGGTGAAAGTTTTATGGGTCCTAGTGTAAACTACTAATTCAGACCCCACTCCCCTCTCTTAAGTTTATGTTTCCTATTTTAATTCCAACATATATATACTAGCTGATCCAAAATTAGATGTTGACCATCTAAGTTAGTTATGCCAAATGAATCCACAAAATATCTCTAATAGTAAGTAATGTCTATTCCTTTTTATGTTCTTTCCTTAGTTGTTCTTGATTTTCCTTTTGGATCAATAAGGTTTATAGGTCCCTGCATCTTTTATAGTGTCAAGTTGTTCATTTCATAGATGGGTAATTTAATTACCTCATCTAGAATGGTTGACTCATCTGCCTCTTCTTTAGATTGAGTCAAAACCTAAGATCTAGGGGTTGTATGACCGTGTAATGATATTTGTAGTTCTTTTTGCTTCTTCATTGATCTTGATACCTACTACTTCTTCCCTTGAGTAGGTGTCACTATATGTTTAGGTGTTATTTCCTATGATTATGAAGGATTTGCACTCAACAATTGTAAAAAAATGATTGAATTTTCTTGTCCTTTTGGTGTCTTCTCCTCTTCTTCCATCTCTATGCGTTTAAACTCTTCTTTCTTCTCTTCTCTTTGAGAAATAGGCATAGAATTTAATTGTGAAAACTCAATTATAGCCTTTCCCTATTGCTCAACACTTGTATCCTCTATAACTAATACAACCTCATCATTGTTAGTCTTTACAATCCAAATCTTTGGATAATCTAAAACTTGAAACAAAGTTGGATTTATACAAAGTAGATTTGTGTCTGACATTAGACTTTGTGTATCTTCCTCACTCTACACATTTTGATTTTGTAGAGGTGTGTCAGGTATACCTTTGATAGTAGCAACCTCTTGTTGTTTATATTGATGCACTAGTTGCTTGATTTCTTTAGTTTATTTAGCAACTTCTTCCTTATATGCATCTTCAAATTCTATTGGATTGCTTCCTTCTCTAGTCTCTACTATTGGATTGAGTACTCCAAATACTTCTTTCAAACACCTAAATGTTTTCCTGCTCAACTTCATGAGCTTTATTCTTCAAAAATTTTTATGCCCTATCTCTTGGCATAAATTTCTTCATAGAATCTTTAAGGTATATAGACATATGTGTCTTCCCTAAATATGGCATAGCTTGTGACAATGTAGTTTCTCTAATTTTTTTCTATAGATAGTGCCCACTTCCATTTAGAATCTATTCATTTTTACAATCTTGCTGGGAATCCATTTCCTAGATCCAAAGGTGTATGTCAAAATTTGATCATCATATCAATCATAGCTTCTTCAATATTAACTTGATCATCATTATTTAAAGAATCATATGTAATATCTTTGAATCTTGCAAAATTTCTTGATTCTCTAATATTTTCACATACCTGATCCATAATCATTAGAGGGAGTCTCTTTATGATTTCTAGTTTACTTGCTTCATGAGACTCTGTCTCTTCATCATCTTTGTTCTCCTATGTAACGATCAATTTTCTCCTCAACTTCTCTTGTATATTCTGGTGTGGTGAGTAGGTTGGTCTCTTCTTTGATGGACTTCATTTTATTTTTATAGCTAGGGGTTGAGCTATCTTTGATCTTGTTATGATCTTTTCTTTTGGTTTTTGAGGTGTGAGAACCTTCTGTACACATTTACTAAGGTCAACATTTACCATAGGATCAATAATTATTACTTTCCTCTACTTAGTTGCCTTGGGTTTGGCAACATCTAGTTCTTTTCCTTTTCCTTCATCGGCCTTAGTAGGTTGTTCTGATCCTTCCCCTTTCTCATTATTCTTGTCCTCAAGAAATTTTCCTCTTTATTTTCTTTTCAGCCTTAGCCATGCTATATTCTATAGTTAATTCAGCCATTACTGTTTCATATGTGCTAAATTTCTTGACATTAGTATCAAAATCTTCAATCAAAAGTTTAGTCACTATTTTTGAAATTCATTTTATTTTTATAGTTGGGGGTTGAGCTATTTTTGATCTTGTTATGATCTTTTCTTTTGGTTTCTAAGGTGTGAGAACCTTCTATACATCTCTACTAAGATTAATATTTACCTTAGGATCAATAATTATTACTTTCCTCTACTTAGTTGACTTGGGCTTGTCAACATCCAACTCTTTTCCTTTTCCTTCATCAACCTTAGCAGGTTGTTCTGATCCTTCCCCTTTCTCATTATTCTTGTCCTCAAGAATTTTTCCTCTTGCTTTTCTTTTTAGCCTTAGCCATGCTAGATTCTATAGTTAATTCAACCATTATTGTTTTATATGTGCTGAATTCCTTGACATTAGTATCAACATCTTCAATCAAAAGTGTAGTCACTACTGCTAAAACTTTGTCAACATTTACTTCATAAGGCATAGGCCTTAACCATGCAATCCTTGGTATTACTACCTGAGCGTGCACAAAATCTATGTCCACTATAAAACATATGTCATCATAATACTTATCTATGACTGACTTGGGGATCCTCATTTTGTTTATCATTTTGATTTTGAATTCCTCAAAATAGTTATCTATTATAGCCTTAAAATTTTCTCCCAACCTATTAATCAAATCATTTATCTACTCCATAGAAGTTTGTCTCCTATATCATGTTGCTGTCCCAACTATAGGGAATGACTTTTGTACATAGAAAAATATGCACACTAGCAAAGATCCAAACTTACATGATGTATTCTTTACTTTTCTAATAGCTTCCAATTTCTCTATTAGTTGTTATAGTTGAATCTCGGTAAGGTCATAAGCATGATCCTTCTTGACAATTTTGTATCCCAAATCTACTGCAATGCAAGGCATGTTGTTCAATCAATTGGATTGGTAAAAATTGTGTGCTATCACACGAATGATGAATTCAATTACAGGACCTTCAATCCCATCAATTGACATCCCTTTACCATTCTACTTTTCTTTGGTTAATTTTTTAATTTCATTCTTTGTTGCACTCCTTATGATTTTAGGTCAATCTAAGGTAGGGTGCCTAGTTAATAAGCATATTATGGATTTTTTGATTTTGATTGGTCCTCTCTCTAGCCATATTTTTACTACAATATATGGGGTCAAATTGTGATGACAATTTGTGATAGCAGTGTAATTTGTGGTGAATTTAATGTTCTTTTTTTGCAATTCTCACTGATACCATTGCAATACTGATGTTGGCATCATGATTGTGATGCAATTGTGAGTATTGCAAAAAAATGGACATAAATCATTCCCTCTATTTTTTTTGATTGTGGAGAGTTGCACATGAAAGAGGGTGGAGAGATCCAAATGAGGGTGGAGATCTCTAAACATTATCATGCCCTTATGATCGGTGAATTTCATTTCCATGCCCCTATTCTTTGATTTCATTGCTTGATCTCTATATTTTGTTGTCTCACCCTTGCTCTGCAATTTTTTTACTGTGCCCTTGTGATCTCTACATTTCATTATCATGTCCTTTCTCTATGATTTCATTTCCATGCCCTTGCTCTATAATTTTGTTGCCATGTTGTGCCCTTGTGATCTTTATACCCTTGCTTTGCAATTTCATTATCATGCCCTAGCTCTACAATTTTCTTCAAGGGCTATGTAAATGTTTGTTTCTTTTCCTTCTAAATAGGTATCTCTTTATATTTCTTTCTAAACATGTATATTTAGAGATGTTTCTTAAGGTACTTATTGCATCTTAACACAATAGAAAAATTGATCCAATTGCATGCATATTCTAGAATCAAAATAATAAAACAATAAAACTCACTCAACTAGTGCTAAGTGATTTACCTCAAGATCCTCCACAAAAATAATTTTGACCAAGAAAAATGGGTAAAGTTCACAAGAATTTTAAAAATATATATCATAGCAGATATTTTTAGATTAAACTAGCCATAACCTAGTCAAATGGGTCTAGTTGCTGAATTGTCATCAGATTAGGTATAATAAAATGAACAATCAATTGTTCCCAACTAACAAGATCAAATATAGTTTTCCAAGATGATAAAATTGCATATGCAAGGAATTGAAGAATAACTTCAGTGAGGAGTAGAGTGCAATGAGTTGTTTCTAGCTGTTGTTTATGTCATGTAGTCTCTCTCTCTAAAGCCACACTTCTCCTTCACTCTCATGCCTTAATTGAATATTTGCCTGTACCTTATCTAAAATCAACTTCACATTATATTGTAACTCTGGCATAGGTGTTTGATTATTGATAGCTTTCATTTCAACATCCATTTTAGCATTGTTGTTTTCATGTATGTATGTATATATATGTGTGTGTGTAAGTTATATATGTATGTATGTATGTATGTATGTATGTATATGTGTGTGTGTGTGTGTGTGTGTGTGTGTGTGTGTGTGTGTGTGTGTGTGTGTAAATATAAATATAAATGTATGCATGTATATACATACATACATATATGTGTGTGTGTGTCTATTTATGCATGCATGTATATATATATATATATAGATATTGTGGATTATGGATTATAAACAAAAAAGAAAATAAAACATGACATTAATCATTACCCATTTGTTTTGATTGATTATGGAGAGTTGCATGCAAAAGAGGCTAGAGATCTTTGAATGAGGGCAGTGCGATCTTAACATTGGTGGAGTTCAGTGGAGACATAAGATTTTGTTTCTATTCTCTTGTGATCATTGCATTTCATTTCCATGACATGCCCTTGTAATTTCTTTGCCCTTTCTTTAAATTTTCTTCAAGTGGAGAAGAGTTACTTATGTAAATGTTCTTTTTCTCCTTCTAAACATGTATCTCTTGTTCATATATAATAGCTTTGGTTAGATTAAAGGATAATTGATTGTGATGATTGTATGCATATGTGCATGTATATATGTATATCAGTCACTATGTGAACTGCTTTACATCCATACATACACACTTTCATAGTACTTGTGCTAAATTAAATTAATCGTTAATGTCTTGAATTCACACAAGCAATTATCCTTAATTTAGGGGAAACTATTCATACCAAACTAAGTATGTAGAAATTTGTACTTACATATTATATTATCTCCTAGTGATTGAGTAAAGATCTCATGTATAATATCATCCAAGTAATGATCAAATGCATTCATAATAAGTCATAATAGGATCAAGTAGGTGATCCATTTATGTTACTTCATACTTTTTTTATTGAACATTTTGTTTAATATAATTAGTAATATTAGAATTATACAACTACAACTAGTACTCTTGTCTAATTTATTTAAACATATACATTTAAGATTATTATTTTTCTTAAAATTAGACTATATATTTGTTATCACTAATACAAAAATATAGATCCCTGATAATTAAATATTTTAATTTCAAGATCTTCATATTTAATGTGAAGAGTTTCCGCTACTCAACAATGGAATATCCAAAATGTGGAGCCACATAGCTCATGGCTTTTTCCACTACATTATATTTTTATTATATTTTTGTCCTTTAGTAATATTATAGGTGAGTGTTCTTCTAATTTTCCATACATTTAATAATTTGTCACTTGTCATTTGAGGTAATTTTCTATTCTAAGATAGAGACATCTATCATAAGGATGGACATGCCAATTTTGATCATCCCACTTTCAAAGCTGATTACCTTATAAAATTAATGAAACTACTTGCAACTGACATGTTGATTTTTTGCAACTTACTTGATCAGCCATTCACACAACTATCTTCCTCCTACCATACCATAGCACACAACCCTTGTTTGAGGTTTATATCTTATTCCCTTTGGGGATTTGAACCTCATTGAACCTATTTCAAAATGATTCCATTGGTTCAAGGAGGTTCATATGTTCAATAAGTTCAACTTGTCCTAGACAGTTTAGTGGTTTCAATGTTCAGGAAAGCTCTTGGCTTGGATCAAATTACTAAGATTCAAAGAATCTATAATTTAGATTGAATATGAATTTTAATTATTTTATGGGGAAATAATCATATTTTATTCCTTAAATTTGGATGCAATAATGAGGGTTTTATCTTTGGCCATGGGAGAGCATTTGAATTGTGAACATAAAATTGGGAACATTTGAGCTAGAAATAATATCTAATCTTCTATAAGTCTCTCTCCTCTAAAGACCCCATACATGGAGCCATTATCATAATGATTAGACTCACTCTCATTAGATGAATTCAATCAAAACTATTCATACCAAACTAAGTATGGAAAAATCTGGACTTACAAATTATATTATCTCTTGATGATTGAGTAAAACTCAAATATAGTTTTCCAAGGTGATAAAATTGCATATGCTCATGTATATATATATATATATATATGTATGTATGTATGTATATATGTATGTGTATATGTATTTATGTATATATGTATGTATGTACATATGCATCTCCTCATCTCTGCATTTCATTGTTGTGCCCTTGTGATCTCTACATCTCCTTGCCATGTCATTGTGATCTCTTTATATGTATGTATGTATATACATATGTATACATATATATGTCTATATATACATACATATATGCATAGACACACATGTTGATAGCTAGATAATAGTGATTTTTAATTGTTGTCATTAAGGGCAACACATGTTGTACATGTTGATAGGAAACCTCAGAAATAAAGATACTTAGTGTTTGATTATTAGAAAATTGTCTAAGTATATAATTTGGTTTACAAAAATGTATTGTTTTGTTTATAACATGTTGCAGACGTCATATTATGACAAGTGAAGTTATATGGAGATAGTATACATGTTGTTGATGATGTTTATAACCTTAGAAGTTTGTACAAACTATATGGAATAGAGTTAATCATATTTTGATGAAATAGGATAACATAATTGAAGGAAAAAATTGTTTTGTTTACAAAACAATTACTTGTCCAATTAGGGCTGACATCCTAGATGTCTACTCTATCTTGGAAAAGTGAATTATGGTCTTAGTTGACCCAACAATATTTTATGTAAAGGCATGGTATTTATGCAAAGGACTTCTTGTGATAAGAAGTGTGCAAACTTGTGAGTTTATGTCATTGTGAAGTGAGCGAACTTTTGTGGAAGTGATATATGTGAAGTTTTGTATGAATTATCTAGTGATTTGAGATTGAGCTGAAGATTAGAGATTAGACATGGAAGGAAAATAATAGTAGATTGCATGTTTAGGTAGTGGGCTCTTCTTGCATACATTATTCTACAACTCCTAATAGGGTTGGAATCTCCTAACAAGAACTGCTTATACTAAATTTTCTCATTGACTCCTAATAGGGTCCATCCTCTAACAAGGAACTTATATATCAGAATATTATCTAGTGGGTATAATCCCCACCAGGTTTTCCCTAGTTAACAAAATATGGTGTTATGAGTTATCTTTATGCATTTCTATTGTTACTATTCAACATTACTTTATTTCTTAGTTATGCATGGTTTAAAGTAAGTAATAATATCCAATTGGCAACCAATGTTTGTAGATTACCGATTCACCCCCCCTAGTAATCCCTATTTCTAACAACACAGATATGTGTTTATATGTATGAATGTAAACACATACATATATATAAAGAGAATTTTCTCTAATCATATAAAGAGATACATGTTTAGAAGGAAAAGGAAAGAAAATTTACATAGGTACCTATTCTCCCCTTGAAGAAAATCATAGAGAAAGAGCTACTACATTTGGGCCCAAATTACAACACAAATTGCAGAAAAAAAACATGAAAATCATCACAAATTACACCTTTGTCACAAACTATCATCATAATTTGACTTGAAATGTTGTAGTGAAAAGGGAATAGAGATTACAAGGGCACAACATGACAAAAAATCATAGAGAAAGAGCACAAAGATCACAATCTCACAATAAAAAAATGTAGAGATCACAAGGGCATGACAACGAAATCATAGATCTCCACTAATCACCACCAAGGGCACAAAAATGAAATGTAGAGATTATAAGGAAATTATAATGAAATGAAGTGATCAAAAGGGTACAACAATGAAATCTCCACCAACACAGCTCAAAGCTCTCCACCACTTTTTAGAGCTCCACACCCTCGTTCAGAGCTCTTCACCTTCTTCTGTGTACAAATATCCACAATTAAAACAAATGGGGAATGATTTATGCCATTTTTTCCTTTTCTTTTTTATATATATCTAAAATCAACTGTAAATTGTGTTGTAACTCTGACATAGGTGTTTGATCCTCGATAGCTTTCATTTCAACATTTCAACATTCAAATTTTCAAGACTCCTCTTCATTATATTTTTGGTTTATCAACGATTTCCTCTAGTTCGATTACAATGTATCTCAACTAGCTTCTCCAATGATGCAATCACCCATCTATCTCCATATCATGGAAGAATTTGTTGTTTTATAGGATCTAGATTAATACTGAGAGTTCCAAAGCCATAAACCTGAAGACCATCATGTGTGCATCCCAAAAATAAAAGCCATGGATGTAACCATGCATGTATTGGCACACTCTCTCTATGAGGATCCCAAATATCTACTATTACTATTAATTTGGGAATAACTATATGATCCAAAATGTTATGAAGTACTAAAGTTGGTAGTAACTTCTTCCATGTCTCAAAAAAATATAGCATAGGTTTAGGGTCCCTTGGCTCCCAAGAATTTGTAGCATAGGCTTAGGGTAGTAACTCCTTACACTCAACTCTTTACTAAAGTTATAAAATCATCCAATTTTAAATTTGAATAAAGGGTCCCCTTATAGAAAAAAGAATCTATACTTGTGGTTTATCTTAAGACATTTTAGCAGATGCAACCCAGTATACCTGGCTTTTGAAAATAGAAGGCTAAACTTTGAGTTTCAACATTTACTTGACTGGTCTATTTAGACCCATTGATTATTGTCACAAGATTTTAAACATAACTATATAAGGAGTGAGTTAGCACATATATATGTTAACCTTACATTAACTATAAACTATAACACAAAGTTTACACTAGGTTATTATAGTATAGTAATTGTAGAAAACTACCTTATTCACTTGAGTGGGTGTATGATGGTGAAGAGTTGTACTAGGTGAGTAAAGCTCACCATTACTTATAGGAATAAACATAAATCAAAATAATTAGAAACTAGAACTACATATTCATTAGAGTGAGTAGTTCAAGGGTCTTGATCCTATGGATACAGGTATGTAGGCAGCCTGGTAGGTGGAGTATGCTTCTAGTCTACATACACCTTGGACATAGTTAGGTAGCACTTAACTATTTTAAGATATTATTGTAGACACCTAAATTTGATTACATCACTATGTCATCATATTTAATAATCTCCTAGGATGTTATTGATTAAATATTTTATATTTAATTAATTAATCATCATCCCCATTTTATTAAATAAATTATTTAAAAAATCTTCTTAAACCCCTAAACCATCTATGAACCCCATCATTACCCTTAATCCAACCCATTCACCCATACTAACCTCACTTATCTAGCTACCCAACCCATCCCATCAAAGCCAAGCCACTTACCTTCTAACCCCCTCCTAAGTTAAGCCTAATCCCCCTCCTAGACATGTGCACAACTTTAAGCAAGGGTTAAGAATTTCTAACCCAAGCCAAAGTCAAGAGTCTCCCTGATCCTCTTTCATTCCTATCCAAGATCATTAATGGTTCTTAAACGCCACAAATTCCTTTAAATGCCTGTTACATTCCTCTTCCACACTTCTCCTCCCTCATAAATCCCTTTAACCATCCACTTTGACTACCCAATCCCTTTGTGACACTTGTCATAAGGCTAGAGCTTTGAAGAAGCATAATCCATGTACTACCCTCTTCTTGCATCCTAGCCCTCCCTTACCATTCTTCCATCCTTGCATCCTTACCCTCCATCTCACCACCCCTTAGCCTATAAATAAAACCCCATCCCTTCATAATTCATATATCTAGTCTCATGAAAACTTATAATGCTCCATTGAAGACACGATTAACCATTTCCACCTTTATTATACTATAATCCACATTCAAAACTAGGCTAAATATTCACTCATCCACCCTTTGAAGAACCCCATTAAAGCTTGAAGCATATTTGAGCACACATCCCTCATTTTGGGCAAATCCAAAGATCAATGACTCATTTGGAGAGCTTACCATGCTTGGTTTGAATTCTCCTTTGATGGTGTCTTTGTCTTCTCATAAGTGTTAGTTTATTTGGTATTGTGAGTGCTTTATTAATCTTAGTATTCTTTTCAGAATTACTAAAATAGGTGATGCATTTTGGCATGCCCATGTGATCCTGCATTCAAGTCATTTTTATCAATTATTTTCCACCTACTTTATTAACTAACAAAAATTAACCTATTGTGCTTATTTTTGAATGTGTTAGAGTTTTTAATATTTTTGAAGGTGCCTAAGTCTCAAACTAGCAAATGCTCTCCCAACTACATAATTAGTTGTTTGATAAAAAGATCTAGAAAACCTAATTTTAATGACCTCGTAGCTACGAGTTCACGGGTGACAAACCTGTGGGACTATGACCGTGCACAAGTGGGAATGCATTTAGGATGAACTCTTACTACCATGTGGTAGTAAAAACCCTTCCCATCATTTGCCTAGACCAATCCTCCCATGGGAACACAAGCTTTTACTAGTGGGATTGCTATAAAAGCCTGTGAGAATGCTTGACCAAAATAGTCAAGCCCAGAAATCAAATTTTAATTTTCACACTCAAATATGTGATACACCTATCAGTGGTAATGCCTTCCATAAATTTGTGGGATCACCTTGTCAGGAGATTGATCTGCAAGTATTTTTGTCCTAACTCACTTTTCCTTTTTTTTCACTAGTTTGTACATCATGATCTTGTGCTATTTGGATACATACCTACACTACGGGATTGCATGTTGACTCCCATGGGTTTAATAGTTTATTTAACTAATTGAGTCTTTTGATATTTATTTTATAGGAGGTATCTCACTGTTACATCCCAAATTTTGCCTTGAAATTTTAAACTGATTATAGCTGTTGAATCAATTATTTTTTCATGATCGTGTGAAAATGAGTTAATTAATTTAGCCACTGTTTATTTCTTCAAAACAATATGAAATTGAGTTAATTAATTATAGCTATTGTTTATATCTTCATAATCATGTGAAATTGAGTTAGTTAATTTTACCCATTATATCGATTTAATTATCATTAAAGTAAGTTAGTTAATTATAGCCGTTGTATCAATCTATTCATGATCATGTGAAATTGAGTTAGTCAATTATAGTTGTTGAACATATATTATGAGCATCTAAAGTTAGTTATTTTGATAGTGATGAAATCCCTAATAGTCACTTGATGATTTTGAATTAGCAATTTATAAATCTTAAATTGATGTCTTGGCGAGAATGTTGTTTTGAATGATTATAGGATGAAGACTGAAGAGAGAGGGGAAGTATTGTGAAATGGGGTCATCAGAAGGGGATGGTCAAATAGTTTAGTCATCAGAATCAATAAGTTTGACCTAAAACCATCTTGGCAAGGTTACTAGGACTTGGCAACATATTTCATGGTGGAACCACATGAGCTATAAGTGGAACATTATAATAAATAATATAAAATAAACATAAATTCTTACCTTTAAAGAATTATCAAATATAAATATTATTTAATTATTATTTTACTTTACCAAATATGATCATATTTAAATAATAATAAAATGACACCATTACATTATGAATTAATAATCCAATGATGCCACCCTATCATTACGTACACATAAGCATAATTGAGAAAAAAAAACAATAATAAAATAATATTAATTTTAAAACCTTTCATCTTCTTTCTTTCTCACTTTTTCATCCTTTATTTCTTTTTCTTTAAGCTATTTTGAAAAGCTTTCAAATATAATCTTGTAACTAAAGGAAGCCCTAAAGTCTGGCTCATTCTACATTATGGATTCCTTGATCGATTATCAGCATTCTTTCCTCCTTCAACCTTCATATTCTTTAAGGAATCAAACTCCCTATTAGTTATCCTCTTTTGTATGCAGAGTCAACCTAAAACATACTGTGCTATCTGACTAAACATTTATTTTTCCGCGGGTCTCATAATAGGTTTGCAGATCTACATCCCAAAATGCAAGACTCTTTGTAGATATTCGAGTAGAGTCATGTAAGGCAACTTGTGGATTCATTTTCACTTTCTTTCATGTCAAGTTTTTTTATCAAATTATTCCTTAAGATGACATCTCTAATCATTGATTTTCCTTATAATAATGTATGATATTATGACATTGACTTAGCATAAAGCTTGTCGTATCTTTCTCTCAAGTCTGTCATTTTCCATTGAAATAATAAGACACTATTTAAAGCATAAAGATGTTGTTTTCCCTTTTCCAAGTTTGACATTTTCCTTGTAATAATATGATATAGTTTTTCGTATTTCTTATGATAACATGATATTGTTTTATGCATAAAAATTTGTCGATTTTCTTATCCATTTATAATCAAATATGTGAGATAACTCAATTGAAGTTCTCTGAATTCAATTGCAAAAAATTTATCATTCCAAATGGAATCAATCTTGGTATATATATATAATTGAGAGAAGATATTAAAATTAGAACACCAAGGATTTCACTAGGCTAAGATGCCAGTGTGTGGTGAAGAAAGTGTTAAGCATCTTTGTGATTTTTAATCTAAAAGCACCAAGGAATCACTGACTTGATGGCCTGAATATGGTGAGGAGGTGTAGAGATATCTGCAAAACAAGAATGATTTCATAATTAAATAAATCATAAAATAAATAATGCATTAGCTCATGGATGTCCCACTCATGAAGTAAGTTTTCAAGCCGAGTGGTGGATATCGGGTTTGGCAACCCACATTTTGAAATCATTGGCCAAGGTGGAATTAGGCAAATTTGTCGAAACAAGTGATCTTGTTGATTGTCCAAAAACTTTAGTTATTTTGTCGAATAACTATTGGGACTTCAACCCACTTGGATACTTTGATGGTTGGATTAATGAACATCCCAAGTTTGACCTCAAGGTAGGGAGGGCTGTTCTATTAAATTAGAATAAGTGGGGATAAGTAATGGTTCACAATTGGGATGTTAAGCCTATGTCAATGCTTCTCTTCTCACCAAAGCCAGGGCTTAGACAACCAATAAAAGAAGCTTCAAAAATATTCTGTATGTTCATTTAACCTTTGTATGTTTAGTTATTTCATTTCAAGATGAAAGTCATTTACTTTATAAATAGCTTTTATGTTAAAGTAGTTAATTGAATACATCTGATACTTACTTTCAGCTCATTAAGTTAATTAATTGTTAACATCTCATTTTTTATTCTTGGTAATTCAACATTGTAAATAGATTTTATTTTCAGTTTAAACAGTTGTTGGAAATCTTAGTCATGTGAAATAAGAAATCAGCTTAGTTCAAAACTAAAACTTGATTAGGAAATCTGTATGTTAGATGTGGTATTAGAGTGCTGGGTTCGACACTGAACCTAGGGCACATCACCTTCTTAAAAACTTAATAGAAATCTAAAATGACTATAGGATGTTAGTACATAAAACATCTCACAAGAAAACTTAGCATCCTATTTTCCCCTATCTTATTGAGAACATGACTAAGTATGACTACTCTTGCTGTTTTGAATGTCAAGATAATGAAACCTTGAGCCAAGAAATTCAATGAATGAAGAAGGAGAGATTCAAATGGACTCCTACCAAAAAGGTACATATGGAAACAAACTAATACAAGATTGGAACACTCAACAGAGAAACCCCCTTTTTTATTTTCATAGGTCTTGGATGGTACAAGACATGTACCCGTGTGAACCAGAATGTAATGCTACAAAGCAAGAATAAAAATGCTCTATGAATGTAGAATTCCTCAATAGAGGGAAATTTTGTAAATAAAGATTGCTTAGTCAAGCAATGGAAATGAATTTGGTAGATAAAGATTGCTTAGTTGAGCAATGGAAATGAATTTTGTAAATAAAGACTGCTTAGTCGAGCAATGGAAATGAATTTTGCTTAGCCAAGAAATGTGAATGAATTTTTCTTAGTCGAGCAATGGAAATGAATTTTGTAAACAAGATTACATAGTTGAGCAATGAAAAAGAAATTTGAGCAATAGAAATGAAAATTTTCTCATTTGAGCAATGAAACAAAAATTATGTAAAATAGATTACTTAGCTGAGTTATTTGAAATTATGTGCTATAATGCCTTTTTGCTTTTAAAGCTTTTCTTTTTCTCACATTAACACAATTGTAAACTAACAAGTGAGAGATCTGAAACATAAAAATGAATAATAGTGGAAATGTAGAAAACCAAGATATAGTTTGCGAGAACCCCCAATCCTCCAATGAACTGTTACTCCAAATTTTGCAAGAGACAAAATTAAAACTAGAAACCATGGAAATGAGGATGAGTGAAATGGTAGCTTAGATAGGGAAAAATCATGAAGAAGTGCAAACCACACCCACTTTTAGAGAAGAGATAAATATCTTTGAATGTAATGAAACCTCCTCTCCCAAACAATCAGAAAAGAAAAATAAGAAGGAAATAGCGGCTAATTTATCAATAGATATAAATAAAATTAAACCACCTAAGTTCTCTAGTTTTTAGTCTAGAGAAGAAGCAGAAGCATGGCTGACTAAAATGGAGCAATACTTCTAGATTAGAAATTTCTTAGAGACCTCAAAGGCAATATGTGGTATATATCATTTCACTAATGAAGCTGCAACTTGGTGGAAAAATACAAGGTAGAAAAAAACATTAGATCTACTGACATCACTTAGGAAAACTTTGTAGACATATTTAAGAAATGTTGGTTGTCTTAGACATTTTATGATAAAAAATTCTTAGATTTCTAGAACTTAAATCAAGGAGATTTATTAGTACATAAGTATTGGGAGAAGTTTACTCAGTTGCTTAAATATGTACCGCCTTATCAACAAGACACCAACCTAAAGGTGAGAAAGTTTATCATGGGATTAAATAACAGGATAGGAGCTGTAGATGTTCTTGCACCTTGAACCATGGAAGAGGATTTGGAAAAGGCTGTCCCACAAGAGCATAAGATTAGAAAGGATGATTCCATCTAGAAAAACAAAAGAAAGACTACCTAGAATTCAAAAAGTGCTAATTTTGGACTGCCGAGAAAACAATTTAAAGATTATAAGAATAATAAACCTAAAAATAAAAGTGGTGGAACAAGAGATGTCAAAGGAAATTTTCATGTGAACAAAAATGACAGAAATAATGAGAAGAAAGGACCATCGAGAGGGTGTTTTATCTGCGAAGTAAATCATTATAAGAAGTAGTACCCTAACTTCAACTAGTCATAGCATCTACCTTCGCCGTAGTAGTAGTTTTTTAACAAAGGATTCATGTACCTTTGTATAATAGGCAAGCAGAGTAGCAAATAGGCCCCATTGAAACTTTGGGTAAGATCTTCAAAAATATTGTGTCCATATTAATTGATATTGGAGCCTCAAAATGTTCGATATCACCTAGGCTATTAAGTAGATTTCAAAAAAGATCTAGTTTTATGGAAAAACCATGGACAATCAAGTATGCAAACTAGTCAAGGGCCAAGGCAGAGAAATGCCTATTTGAAGCTCAAGTTGATTTTCCAAATTTCTCCATAGAATTGAACTTATATGTAGCTTTGCTAGGGTCTTATGACATTATCATTTGAATTAATTGGCTTACTGAACATAAGGCTAAGGTAGACTGTCTTGCCAAAACTATAAATTGTGTGGATGATCAAGGTAGACCCACAAGTATTTCAGGGATCAAACATGAAATTAGAGCACAAAAAATTTCTAAGATGCAACTTAAGAGATATGGAAAGAAAAGCTGTGAAATATTTGCAGTTAGGGTTGAAGATACAAGGGAAACCACAAATGGGGATGCTTATATTTATGAAGATGGAGAAATCAAGAAAAAATCAAAAGAATACTTCGAAGAAAAATAACCCTATTTGAAGAATTATCAAGATGTGTTTCCTAAGGAGCTTCCTAGATTACCTCCTTCTCGGGCATTTGATTTTACCATAGACTTGATACTAGGAGTCGAACCCATATCCAGGGCCCTATACAGAATGACCACCATAGAGTTAATGGAGTTACAAATTCAACTGTAGGATATGTTGGATAAGAAGATGATTAGACCTAGTGTCTCACCATGGGGAGCCCCAGTGTTATTTGTAAGAAAGAAGGATAGAACCATGAGACTATGTATAGATTATAGGATGCTTAATAAAGTCACCATAAAAAATCAGTTCCCATTGCCAAGGATAGATGATCTCTTTGACCAAATGAAGGGTGCAATTATGTTTTCAAAAATTGATCTAAGAATAGGATACCATCAACTATGAATTAAGGATGAGGACATACATAAAATTTCTTTTAGAACTAAGTGTGGACATTATGAGTTTAAAATATTACCATTTGGATTAAATAATGCCCCCACAACCTTCATGAATTTAATGAACAATATATTTTAGGATTGTTTGGAAAAATTTATACTCGTCTTTATAGATGACATTTTAATATACTCCAAGAATGAAGAGGAACATTAGAGACACTTAGAGATAGTTCTACGAAGACTTAGATAATACAAGTTATATGGGAAACTATCTAAGTGTTCTTTTTACCAAAAAGAAATTCAGTACCTAAGGCATATTATTTCAGCACAGGGTATAGTAGTAGATCCATCTAAGATTAAAACAATTAAAGAGTCACCCATAAATAGGATTAACTAGATTCTATAGAAAATTTGTTAGAAACTTCTCAAGGATAGCCTATCCAATCACTTCACTCCAGAGGAAAGGAAATAAATTTGTTTGGACAGAAAAATGTCAATTAACTTTTGAGTTTCTAAAAGAAAAATTGACTACTGCACCTATCTTAAGGGTACCCAATACACAAAAATAGTTTGTAGTTATCACTAATGCATCAACTGAAGGTTTACTGGGTGTATTGATGTAGGAAGAACAAGTCATTGCTTATGAGTCTAGGAAACTAAAAAATTATGAACAAAATTATGCACCTCATGACCTTGAATTAGCAACCATAGTACATGCTTTACAAATGTGGTGACATTATTTAATTGAAAAACCTTTTGAGCTTAGATCTAACCATCAAAGTTTAAAATATATTTTCACCCAAGAAAATCTTAATGTTAGACAAAGGAGATGGTTGGAATTTTTAGCAGATTATGAGTTCAACATAAGCTACATTAAAGGGAAGGAAAACAAAGTGGTTGATTCCCTAAGCTGAAGAAGACACATCTTATAAATGACTATAGTAAATTTTAGATTGAGAGACCAAATATTACAACATTTGGAACATGATGAGTTTTATACAGAAAGTAGCATGGCACTTATTAGAGATTCGCAGGTCCTAAGTATTCAGAGTTTAGCCTAGAAGAAGATGGATTGTTGAGATATCACCATAGAATCTATGTACCAAAAAATCTTGAACTACATAGATTAATTTTAGGTGAATATCACTCAGCTCCATACTTAGGACATCCAAGGGTAACAAAGATGTTATATGATATAAAACCTTTATATTTTTGGAAGGGAATGAAAAGAGAAATAATCGAGTTTGTAGCAGGTTGTTTAGAATGTCAGAGAGTGAAGGCAAAACATTGGTACCCAATAGGTTTGTTGCATTCAAATGAGGTACCTAAGTGGAAGTGGTAGGTAATATCCATGGATTTTGTACAAGGGCTACCTATGACTCAGAATCAACACAACACTATTTTGGTCATAGTTGATAGATTAACTAAGGTTGCACATTTCATACTGGAGAATTTATCTAATGGAGCACTTAAGATTACTCATAAGTTCATAAAATAAATTTTTAGGTTACACGGGGTTCCAAAGAAAATTATTTTAGATAGGGATGCTAGGATAACTTCTAGATTTTGACAAACATTATTTATAGGCTTGGGCACCAAATTGAATATAAGTTCAACCTATCATCTTAAGATAGATGGTTAGATTGAGTAAGTAAATCAAGTATTAGAGGATCTCCTAAGGGTATATTGCATGGATCGATAGTATCAATGAGAAACATACTTACGTTTGGTCAAATTTGCATATAATAACTCATATTAGTCTTCAATTAAAATGACTCCTTTTGAGGCTTTGTATGGTCATAAGTGCAAAAGTCCAGTAAGTTAGAATCATTTGGAAGATAGGGTCATAGCCAGGCTTAAAATGCTTTAGGAGATGGAAGAACAAGTACTTTAGATTTTCCAAAGATTGAAGGAAGAAAATGATAGATAGAAGAGTTATGCCAATGCTAAAAGAACACCCAGATAATTCTCAGTAGGGCACAAGGTGTTATTAAGAGTTAAACCTTAGAAAAGTACTATCAAGTTTGGCAAGAATGCAAAATTAGCCCCTAGATATGTAGGACCTTTGAGGTTTTTGAGGTTGTCAACCCTGTGGCTTACATGATTGCTTTACCACTAGCCCTTGTCAAGATGCATGCCATCTTCCATGTGTCATACCTTAAAAAAAATTTATTAGTCACCATGAGCATATGATTGATTGGAAATTACTACAAGTGTGAGAGCCAAGAGTGGTAGAGATAAAACTACTTAGAATACTCAAGGTACGTAAGCTAAATTATGAAATTAAGAAGTAACACAGTGCAAGGTCCAGTGAGACTAGTACATAAAAGATAATGCCACCTAGGAAGATTATCATGATATTTTTCAAAGATATCCCTACCATTTCTCTGAAGTTGAAAATTTTGAATACTTTATTTCTTTATTTCTTTCATTTAACTAATTAAGTACTATTTTCATCAAGGAAGATAAAAAATCTAAGGGGGTGGGTATGTTACATCCCAAATTTTGCCCTAAAATTTTAAACTGATTATAGCTATTGAATCAATTATTTCTTCATGATCGTGTGAAAATGAGTTAGATAATATAGTCATTGTTTATTTCTTCATAACAATGTGAAATTGAGTTAGTTAATTATGGTCGTTGTTTATATCTTCATGATCATGTGAAATTGAGTTAGTTAATTTTAGCCATTGTATCGATTCAATTATCATATGAAAGTAAGTCAGTTAATTATAGCTGTTATATTAATCTATTCATGATCATGTGAAATTGAGTTAGTTAATTATGGCCATTGTACATATATGATGAGCATGTAAAGTTAGTTATTTTGACAATGATGAAATCCCTAATGGTCACTTGATGATTTTGAATTAGAAATTTATAAATCTTGAATTGATGTCTTGGTGAGAATGTTGTTTTGAATGATTATAGGATGAAGACTAAAGAGAGAGCGGAAGCATTGTGAAACAGGGTCATTGGAAGGGGATGGTCGAATAGTTCAATCATCAGATTTGATAGGTTTGACCTAAAACCATCTTGGCAAGGTGACTAGGACTTGGCAACATATTTCATGGTGGAACTACATGAGCTATAAGTGGAACATTATAATAAATAATATAAAATAAACATAAATTCTTACCTTTAAAGAATTATCAAATATAAATATTATTTAATTATTATTTAACTTTCTCAAATATGATCATATATAAATAATAATAAGATGACACCATTACATTATGAATTAATAGTCCAATGATAACACCCTATCATTACGTACACATAAGCATAATTGAGAAAAAAAAACAATAATAAAATAATATTAATTTTTAAAACCTTTCATCTTCTTTCTTTCTCACTTTCCCCTCCTTTCTTTCTTTTTCTTTAAGCTGATTTGAAAAGCTTTCAAATATAATCTTGTAACTGGAGGATGCCATAAAGTTTGGCTTATTCTATATTATGGATTCCTTGATCGATTATCGATGTTATTTCCTCCTTCAACCTTCATGTTCTTTGAGCAATTGAACTCCATGATAGTTATCCAGCTTTGTATGTAGAGTCAACCTAAAACATACTGTCCTATTTGACTAAACATTCATTTTGCCGTAGGTCTCATAATAGGTTGACAGATACATTCCAAAATGCAAGACTCTTTGCAGATATTTGAGCAGAGTCACGTAAGGCAACTTGTGGATTCCTTTTCACTCTCTTTCATGTCAAGTTTGTTTATCAAATTATTCCTTAAGCTAATGTCTTTGATCGTCAATTTCCATTATAATAATGTATGACATTATGAAATTGACTTAGCATAAAGCTTGTCATATGCTTCTCTTAAGTCTGTCATTTTCCATTGAAATACTAAGACACTGTTTAAAGCATAAAGATGTCATTTTCCCTTTTCCAAGTCTGACATTTTTGTTGTGATAATATGATACAGTCTACTATATTTATTTTGATAATATGATATTATTTTATGGATAAGAGTCTATTAATTTTCTTATCCTTTTATAATCGAATATGTGAGACAACTCAATAGAAATTCTCTGAATTTGTTTGCATAAATATTATCATTCCAAATGGAATCAATCCTAGTATATATATATATATATATATATATTTAATTGAGAGAATATATTAAAATAAGAACACCAAGGATTTCTATAGGATAAGATGCTCGTGTGTGTTGAGGAAGGTGTTAAGCACCTTTGTGATTTTTAATTTGAAAGCACCAAGGAATCACTGGCTTGATGGCTTGAATATGGTGAGGAGGTGTAGAGATATCTGCAAAATAAGAATGATAGTAGAATTAAATAAATAATGCATTAGCTCATGCATGTCCCACTCATGAAGTAAGTTGTCAAGCCGAGTGGTGGAGATCAAGTTTGTCAACCCACATTTTGAAATCCTTGGCCAGGGTGGAATTAGATAGATTTGCCAGAACAAGTGATCTTGTTGATTGTCCAGACACTCAAGTTATTTTGTCAAATAACTATTGGGACTTCAACCCACTTGGATACTCTGATGGCTGGATTAATGAACATCCCACACCCAACCTCGGGGTAGGGAGGGCTGTTCTATTAAATTAGAATAAGTGGGGATAAGTAATGGTCTATGGTTGGGAGGTTAAGCCTATGTCAATGCTTCTCCTCTCACCAAAGCCAAGGCTTGTATAATCAATAAAAGAAGCTTCACAAAATATTATATATTTTCTTTTAACCTCTATATGTTTAGTTTTTTCATTTCAAGATGAAAGTCATTTACTTTATAAATAGCTTTTATGTTAAAGTAGTTAAATGAATACATCTGATATTTACTTTCAGCTAATTAAGTTAGTTAATTGTTAACATCTCATTTTTTATTCTTAGTAATTCAACATTGTAAATAGATTTTATTTTCAGTTTAAATAGTTGTTGGAAATATTAGTCATGTGAAATAGGAAACCAACTTAATTAAAGACTAAAACTTGATTAGGAAATCTGTACGTTACACTCATAGGTGTCTTGCTGGAATTCTAACAATTTGGTTTTACGGCTTTACATAGTGTAGTTGTCAAAAACATTAACTCTCAAATGCTTAAAGATAAAAATTTCAATGTTTTAAATGGAATGAATGGTTAAACATGTTTTTTATTGGAACGAATTCTTTGTTAATTAGAAAACCAAATCTTAAATGTTGAGTATTAAAAATGAATGAATGTGATAAACATTTAGTTTTAAGTGAAAATGATCATTATGTGTAAACACTTCAACTTTTGGACTTAAAATGAACAAAATTCAATCTTGAATGCATTAAAGTAATTTTTTTCTTATTCCCATCTCTTTCAACATTTTCACTCACTTGATTTGTTTTGTTGACTTGGATTTATTATGCTGACCATCACTATAAGTTGGAAATGAACCATTTATGTTAACCACGAGTGCTTTCAAAGTAGTCATTAGGATACACTAAAGCTTTAAAACTAGAATGAATCAAGTACCTTTTGTGTCTTGAGATTGTACCTTTTAGCATATTTTGACTTCTCTATTTTAAAAATTAGGACCATTAAATATGTGACACATGTATCAAAAGTTGTTAGCAAGATCATTCACAACAACCTAGGAGTGCTTCTAGCAAGTACATCCACTTCTAGGAAGCATGCCCCATTTGGGTAGACGCTCAAACTAGTAAATAATCTAGCTGATATATAAATGAGGGGAGGGATAAACCTTATCACTCTATTAGGAAAGTTTAGGTAGTGTGTTTCTCGGGGTAGCCTAAGGTGAGAAAAATTTCCCATGATTTCAGCACATCTAGCATAGATTTTTAAGTGGATCATACATGTGACAACCAAGTGGCTGACTCCATAGACCTAGTTACAAGCCAATTTATTAGCCACCCTTTTATCATTTGTGTATTACTCATGGTGCAAGAGAATATAAAGATTCTCTAAAGTTACCTAACATATGTGTTTTCCCTCGTAGAGGCATAAGGCTACTTGGGTTTCATCTCCAAGGGTCACAATCCTTGCAAAAGGGGGGCTTCTATTTGTCATACCTTGAAAGATCTCTGACATGTAAGTTTGTTGATCAACTCTTTCATTGACTCACCTATTTTATTAGAGGGAATATCACACTAGATCCAAAAAATATTAAGATGGACACCTCTCGATAGGCCTAGTGAGTAATACAATGAAACCAAAGTGACCTTAGGAATAAAGAGTGTGTTTGAATTGTCTTATTTGTGCAAAAGACCCATGAAAAAAAATTGTTGAGCATACACATTCTTATGATTACTATCAAATCCTTTTATGAAAGAGATTATTTATTTGTCTCTCTTAAAGTTGCTTTATCCTTTGAGAGACTATTCACTCACAATATGTTGTATCTTAAAAAGTCTTATCCTTATTGTTTCAAAGTAGTAGTTGGCAGGTCTATTCATAAAAACTTTAGGATAGTAAATTTAACCTAATCTATTTCAAAGAAAATTTTGTTACACCATCCTTTGGTAAAAATCCATTTACGTACACTCAAAAAAATCCATATTCAAACCAAATTTACCCTTACTATCTCAAAAGGATTGTTAGCAAGTCCATTCAAAACAATCTTAGGCCTAGTTTATCCCACTTTACTCCTTATAGTTAAGCTCAAGCCACTTTTTCATTTTGATAAAACACCATTTCTTAGACCTATTTTTTATCCAACCTAAAGTAAAATGTATACTTAGCATAGTCACTACCTGAACCCATGGTTGTTATAAACCTAGTAGAGATATCTCATGTCAAATCCATCAAAACCTAGGTTCAAAAAGGTTAAGCTTCCACAAATAATAGTTTATAGAGAGATAGAAGTAGAACACAAAAAGTATACACCTAACCCAAGACTTGCCAAGTTAGATCAAATTGAGAAGGAAGGCGTTGAAGTTTCTCTACAAATTGAGTGGGATGAGAAAATTTAGAATTTAAATCAAAGACATGGAGTTAACACAAGCATTATTGAGTACACTAGCTATACCCACTTTGATTAGGTTCATCTTCCACACACACTTTGTACTTACCATCTCAAAAAGTTAGGTCTTCATATAGATTCTCATCATACTTTAAGCATTTTATAGATTCATCATCTTTAGGTCATATACTCTAGGTATCCAAAGTCACCCAAACCAAACATAGATCAAAACATCCTTCATCATCCCCATTCTACTTAATCATGTTGATCTTAGATTGGTTTTGACAAGTGAGTGCCAACACACATAATTTATTTAGGTAGTCTATGCCAAACAAGTAGTAGATGAAAAGAAGAATATGTATAGTATAGAGCACATTGAGTCAATAGTGATTGCTGAGCCATTCATGTGTCAAGTCACTCAAGTACCGAGCAAACAGTGTATGCCAAGTAACACAAGAGTTGAATAAATAGTGGATATTGAGTGATATAGATGCCAAGTCACAACATAGGTAACAATATATGTTGAGTATCAAAGACTTCAGATGCCAAGTGACACAGTTTTGACATATTTGTTTGTAATGGAACAAACAACTATGTAAACCATTTTTGAACTAACTTAAGGATAAATTACAATATATTGGAGATAAGGATGAATCTCAAGTTGGATTTCAAATGCAATTACATGCAACTGGTCAAAAAAAGGGAAGGTTTAAGTGGCAAAATGGATGAATCACAACTGTTGATTCATACCTAACCCTAAGTCACCAAAGTCTTTTTAAGGAGGATAAACCCTAAACTATCTATGATATGAAGGGTGCATACAAGGTGTATGAAGGAGTGAAGAGAGTAGTTTGCATGAGAGAAAATAGAGCATTCATGGTGACTAAGGAGTTATGAAGTAAGACTACATTACAGAATTAATTAGAGTAGAATAGAGGAAAGAGAAGAGTATACAAGAGAGACACATCTGATCAAGAAGGATCAAAGATACATCAGTTTAGAGGTGATCTATTATCAAGAAATCAAGTGCTAACCATAAGATCAATGTTGAGAAATTCTAACAGGTGATTTCAGCCAAAATCTCTTAACAAAGTAGTCCTAACAGGCTGTATTGAAATCCTCTAACAAGGTGCTTACTTAATTGTGAGTTAAATTCCTTTAACCAGGCACACTTCTAATAGGGTGTTGAAATCCTCTAATAGGGTAAGACCTAACAATCTTTGTAAGCCTTTAACAGGGTAGACCTTTCATAGGGTAGATCATGTTTCATAATCAAAACATTATAACCTTCATTAGATACACTTTATTAGTGTAGTAGTGAAGATTTGTGGGTGTCATTCCACCTCAGTTTTACCTTCTCATTGGAAGGTTTCTAGGTAATCATATCTGGTGTCATATATGTGTGAATGTTTACTTAATTACATGTTTTAGATGTACATGCTTTACATGCTATTTTAGTTTAGTTGTTAAATGTATGAGATGGATGTGTGGTGAAATTTTTATGGGTCCTAGTGTAAACTAATGACCCCCCCCTCCCCCCAAAAAGTTTACCTTTCCTATTGCAATTCCAACAATTGGTATCAGAGCCTTGTCCTCTGAAAGATAAACCTTGCAACTTTTGAGGAAAGATCATGAAATAGAAGTCTACAAGTTGGGAAAAATTATTGAGAATTATGGAATTGAAATACAACTTTCCATGGTCATACAAAGTATATAGAAACTTAATTTCACTTCATCCATCATGCCGTTGAAGAGGGAAGGCTATAGTTAGAGAAGATTGATATAAAGTTTAATTTGATTGATATATTTACAATGGTTGTACGTCAAGAGAAGTTTAAATTCTATAGAGTCTCTCTTGGCATTGTCATGACATAGCCATAAGCATTCAAATAGGGTATATCTCTATGCAACACTGCTTGGACTTCAAGTGGGAGATTGTAACAATTCTAACAAGGGAATATGTAATAACTTTGGTTGTGTAGTTCAATCGTTGCTAACTCTTCCTCCTTTCAGCCCCTTTTTCTTCCATTGAATATGACTGATATAAAATATAAAAGATAGTTGATGTTGCTGATTATTGTAACTTTTTATTTATCTAAATAAGAGAAATTCCCATGCTTGAAGAGTGGATGTAGTCCAGACTACTTGGATGAACCACTATAAATTTTGTGTCCACTCTTACATGTTTTTAATTCTCTTTTAGTTTTCAGTTTCACTTTAAATTTTGTATCTTTTATTTTAGGTCAACATACAACACTCACGTTCAACTATTTTACCAGATTTGCACCACCTTCCTCTACTAGGTCCTTCCATATTCCATAATTTCATCCTCTGTATTAGCTCTCTTCTATAATGGTTTTTTTTTTTTCTAGAAGAGGCCAAGATAAAAAATCACACTGGGTTGCATTAGAACTGGTGAAGCTATATTGATGTAGGAGCATCCCTAGTTGGCTTGAAATTTGACATGGTTGGAGGTATTTGGCTAAGTGTTGTGGACTCAGTAACCAAATAGTGGTGCTCTATCATTGTTGGTCACTTGATAAATACTATGCTCAACATGCATTATAGGCTCTTGGTCATCGAAGGCACTAACTGATGCTTGTGGGAACTCAACACACACTACGAGCTTGGTGAAGCTTGTTTATAGTGTTTCCTAAGTTTCTCGATTGCTTCTAGAGGATTCAACACGTTCTTTGGCTCACTTTTCACTAGTGAGCTTGGCTTGGTCTACATAGTTTGGGTTGTAGTGATGAACAAGTTAGCTCAGTCAGTGAAGGAAATCGATTATGTCTAGTAGAATGCTACACTCTGATGCAGGAGCATCTTAGGTGTAAGGGAAATCTTGCATCAACCAAATTTTTTTTATTTTTTATTTTCAATCTTTTCTTTTATAATAAGGACTAGTAGATAGGGTGGTTACTATTTATGGGAACTTGTGATTTTTAGTAAGTTTTTCATATGAACTTGGAATGTTCTCATTTTCTACTAGAAGGTTCATTTTAAAGATATAAGCCTAGCATAAAAATCTCATTGCTCCAACTTAAGTATCAGAGAAGTTATTGCAGATTTTCGGTGGAAAAATTTGCAGAAATATCTTTAGGCTCACAGTTGGAGGCATTAGAGTGCCTAGATGAGGTCCAAAAACTCAACAAAAGGGCACTAACATAGTTCCAAGCCTATAGATTAGGAGCTAGCATTTCTGAAAAAGTGGGTATAATAGCCATTTAAAGCAACAGTTCATTAGTTATGGTCTTGAAAAGTTGGGCTACCAAAATTTCTAAAATAATTTGTTAAAAATGTATTTGGCTAACTCTATGTGTATTGTTAGGTTCTATCAACCTTAGGCATTAAGTTTGAGCATCTAGAACCTTCTTAGGTAGCATAAAACTATCTATTTAAGAAAGTCTCAAATATTGTCTAGGATAGCTACGGGTGATAGTTCGTAGCTTGTCTTGCAAATTATTGTACTGAAGGTGCCCATGTGGGTTAGCATATTGTATTTATGAATTTTGTAATTCTGCATTTGTAGCGCAAATAAGAAGTCCATATTTTTGTTCTCACATTTTATATTTTTCCTTTGTTTCTATTACAAGTTTATTGTATTAAGGGGACTCCCCTACATAAAGTGGTATCAGAGCTAGAGTTCTTGAGTGTAGATAGATTGCTGATTGTGAGGCAGTTTGCACTAGGATCATGGTTTGGGTTGAGTGTGTAGACAAATCATCGATTGTAAGGTAGTTTGCACTAGGGTTTTAGTAGAAGCACAAAAAATGCCTCCATAAAGAGAGCATGGTGGAAGAGCTATAGGTGTTACACCTAAGGGTTTTCGAGCCCTCCAAAGGAAAATGCAAGAATTGGATGAATAAATGCGAAGAGGAATAAATATTCCTATAAGAGATGAAAGTGAGGATGAGTATGAGGTACAAGAAAATGCTGAAGTAGAGACAGTTCTAAATCTAGAGGAAGAGAGGATTTTTAGGGGCATCTCCAAGATTAGAAAAAGACCTAAGTTTGAGGTTTCCACATTTTTGGGAAATCTTAACCTAGAGGAGTACTTTGAGGATGAAGATATTGAGGATCTAGATAGGGTCAAGTTTGCAAAGGCAAAACTGAAGGGACATGCAAAGATCTGGTGGCAAGAGGTTCAGTTGGAGAAAAATAGAAAGGGAAAGGAAAAAATCACCACATGGGATTAGATGATAGGTAAAATGAAGTGACAATTCATTCCTATGGATTATGAGCTTGATCTACTAAAGAAGATGCAAGGGATAAGAAAGTGAGAAAATCTATTCAAGAGTATATCGAAGAGTTCTATCGAGTTCTCACTAGAACCAACCATGAAAAAGTTGATAAGGAGAAAGTCACCTATTATCTTAGTAGGTTAAGACCAAGCATTCAGGAAAAGCTAAGTCTAGTTTGAATGAATAGTATTGAGGAGGCATACTAGTTTTCCCTAAGAGTTGAGGAGAAGCTGAGCAATAAATTTGACAATAAGAATAGTGGAAGAGGTCATGGTGGAAGATCTGGTGGATGATCTTATGGTGGTCATAATGATGATCAAAAGAACAAGGATGAGGCTGGAAGTAGCAAGTAGAAAAAAAGAGGAAACAATTTCAATCATTTCCATTATCAAAACGATAGCGATCAAAGAGGAAAAGGAAGAGGACAAGGATCTGGAAGGGAAGGCTTCTGTAGAAAATGTTTTCACTGTGGATAAGAAGGGCATAGAGAATTTGAATGTACCCAACATCAAGGAAGGATAGATTGAAGAACAAAAGGTTAGGAAAGAATTGCACATGTTGACGAAGATGCCAAATCCTCACATTCTAAAGATGTTGAAAGAGAAGTCCTAGTTAACCAAAGAGTCTTGCTGAGTGGTGAGAATGAACTTGAGAAAAGAAGGAGCTTGTTTTGCACAAGGTGTAGATGTGAAGATAAGTGTTGTGATGTGATCATTGATGGTGGAAGTATTGACAATCTAGTGTCATAAATGATAGTCACCAAGTTGAAACTGAAGAGGCAGAAACACCCACATCCATACTATATTGCTTGGGTGCAAGATGACCACAAGATCATGGTCAATGAGTAGTGCTCAATGAAGTTCAAGATTGGAAGCTACTAGGATGAGGTACTATGCGATATCATACCTATGGACATATGTCATATGTTGTTAGGTAGGCCGTGGTAGTTTGA
The DNA here is from genome assembly GCA_028749045.1 of Cupressus sempervirens. Lineage (NCBI taxonomy): Eukaryota > Viridiplantae > Streptophyta > Pinopsida > Cupressales > Cupressaceae > Cupressus > Cupressus sempervirens. Next base: position 264,968,525 of record CM053790.1, read on the forward strand.
TAGGCATACTGTACATGATGGGCAAGAAAATATTGACACTCTAACTAAGGATGGAGTGAAACATAAGTTGAAGCCTTTGAAAGATAGAATAAAAGGTATGTAGTGCTGCCAAAATATGTTTTGTTGATGGTAAAGAGTTTCTTAAAGGTATGAAACATAAGCATATGTGTTTTTCTATAATTCCTTAAGATAATAAAGAAGAAGTAGAGGAGATACCTACAAAAGTTGTAGATATGTTGGAAGAGTTTTATGATATTGTATTAGATAATGTACTTGATGGATTTTCCCCAATGAGGAAGATCAATCACCAGATGGATTTGATTCCAGGATTTAGTTTGCCAAACAAGGTAGCACATAAAATGACACTAGTAGAAAGTGAAGAATTGAACTAACAAGTTCATGAGTTATTGCAGAAGGGGTTGATTTGAGAGAGTCCGAGTCCATGTGTTGTACCAATAGTATTAGCACTAAAGAAGAATGGAGAATGGAAGATGTGCACAGATTCTCACACTATCAACAAGATCACAATAAAGTATAGGTTTCTATTGCCAAGGATGGATGATATTATGGACTATTTGAGTGGAGCTAATTATTTCTCAAAGATAGATCTAAAGAGTGGGTACCATTAGATTCGTATCAGAGAAGGTGATGAGTGGAAGACTACTTTCAAGATAAGGGAATGACTATATGAGTGGTTAGTCATGCCTTTTGGACTAACCAATGCACCAAGCACTTTCGTAAGGCTCATGTATGAGGTACTGAAGGACTTTCTAGGTAAGTTTGTCAATGTTTACCTAGATGATATATTGATCTTTAGTGAGACATTAGAGGAGCATTTGATTCATATTCACAATTTGAAAAGTTGAGGGAAGAAGTTGTTGATCAACTTGAAGAAGTGCACTTATTTAAAGAAAGAGTTGGTGTACCTAGGATTTGTAGTCTTAGGGGAAGGTTTGAAAATGGAACCAGAGAAAGTTAAGGCTATCCTTGAATGGCCTATTCCAAGGAGTGTGATAGAAGTAAGATCTTTTCATGGATTGGGTACATTTTATAGAAAGTTCATAAGAAGTTTTAGCAATATTTGTGGACCTTTGACTAAAACAATGAGAGGAGATATGAAAGAGTTTAAGTGGATTATAGGAGTAGATAAGATTTTAATCCATTGAAACACAAGGTTACCGAGCAACCTATTTTAGTACTTCCTAATTTTAATAAGGTGTTTCAAGTAGACTATGATGCTAGTGGTACTACAATATGAGCTATTTTGAGCCAAGAAGGTAGACTTGTTGCTTATTTTGGTGAGGAGTTGAATGATGTGAAAAGAAAATATTTTGTTTATGATTAGGAATTTTATGCTATAGTTCAAGCATTGAAGAAGCAATGACATTATCTTCTTCCTAAGGAGTTTGTTTTGTATACTAATCATCAAGCTTTGCAATATTTGAATAGTCAAGGAAAATTGAACCAAAGCCATTTAAAGTGGGTTGAGTTTTTGTAGAGTACATTTGTTTTGAAACACTGAAGTGGGAAGTCTAACAAAGTTACAGATGCTCTTAGTAGAAGAAAAATTTTGCTACTAGAAATGTAGATAGAGGTGGTTGGGTTAAAGAAACTTAGTACATTATATCCAGATGATCCTTGTTTTGGTAAAGCATGGAAGGCTTGTATAGAACCTGTTACACTTGATAGGAAAAAGTGGTTGGATTTCATGATCCAAGATAATATATTGTTTAAAGGAAGCTAGTTGTGCATTCCTAGAAGTTTAATGAGAGAGAATCTCATCAAGGAGAAGCATACTGGAGGATTGGATGGACATTTTGGTAAACAAAACTATAGCTTTGGTTACTAAAAATTATTACTGGTCATAATTACAACAAGATGTGATAAAGTTTGCACAAAGTTGTTGAGTATGTTAGATGGTGAAAGGAGTGAAGTAGAATAGATGGTTGTATCAGCCATTACTTATACCAGAGAAGGTTTGGGAGGCTGTTAGCATGGATTTTGTTCTTGGGTTACTGAGGACACAATAGGGGCATGATTCTATTTTTGTGGTGGTTGACAAGTTTTCAAAGATGGCATATTTTATTCCTTGCAAGAAGACTAGTGACGTTGTTCATGTAGCAGAGTTGTTTTTTAGAGAAGCGGTGAGATTACATGGTTTGCCAAAGAGTATAGTTTCAGATCAAGATACCAAATTTGTTGGGTATTTCTAGTGTACATTATTGAAAAAGTTGAAGATAGATTTGAAGTTTACTTCATCACATCATCCACAGACTAAAGGATAGACAGAAGTTGTGAATTGTAGTTTGAGAAATTTGTTGAGATGCTTGGTTGGAGATAAACCAAAAGAATGAGATATGATTTTACCACAAGTAGAATTTGCATATAATAATTCTATCAATAGGAGTACTGGTAAATCACTATTCCAGATTGTATATGGGAGTAGTCCCAGAAATGCTTCCAAATTGAGGCAGTTGGGTAAAGGAGAGATAAGTAGTGCTAAAGTAGAAGATTTTGCTGAACATTTGAAGAACATTCATGAGGATGTGAGGAAGTACATCATAAAGATGAATACATAGTATAAGTCTAAGGTAGATGTGAAAAGGAGATATAAGGAATTTTAGATTAGAGATGAATTCATGGTTTATTTGAGAAAGGAGCATTTTCTAGTGGGTACATATAATAAGTTGAAGATGAAGAAGTTTGGACCTTGTAAGATAGTGAAGTGGCATTATTCTAGTAATGCTTATGAAGTGGAGTTGCCTGCTGAATTGAATATTTTACTAGTATTTAATATTTTATATTTGACAAAGTACTATGAAGGAGGTGATTGAGATGAAGTTGCAAAAGCACAATGGAGTATTCTAGCAGCTAGTTTAGCTAGAAAGTAGATTAAGGAGATACTAGATAGTCATGTTGGCAAAAGTACTAGAAACAAAACTTATGAGGAATATCTAGTCAAATGGAAAGGGTGACCAGTAGAGGATTCATCATAGCTAGTAAGGGAGGAGGTTAATCTTCTTGGTTTTCCCTTGAACACCTGAGATGTGACAAGGTCACTTCTAAAATAATCCTAGGGGTCTGAAGCAGGAGCATCTTGGGTGTAAGGGTAATTTTGCATCACCCAAAAATATTTTTTTATTTTTAGTCTTTTCTATTTTAACAAGGACTAGTAGACATGGTGGTTACTATTTATGGAAACTTTCTATTTTTAGTAAGCTTGTAACATGAGCTCAGAATGTTCTCATTTTCTACCAGAAGGTTCATTTTAGAGATATAAGCCTACCATAAAAATCTCATTGCTCCAACTTAAGTATAAGAGAAAGTTATTAGGGATTTTCAGTGGAAAAATTTGTAAAAAAATCTTCAGGCTCACCATTGGAGGTGTTAGAGTGCCTGGATGAAGTTTGAAAACTTGATGGAAGGGAACTAGCACAATTTTGAGACTATAGATTAGGAGCTGGAATTTTTGAAAAATGGTTATAATAGCCAATCAGAGCAACGGTTCCTGAGTTATGGCCTTTAGAAGTTGGGCTACCAAAATTTCTAAAATAATTTGTCAAAGATGTATTTGGCCGACTCTATGTGTATTGTTAGGGTTTATCGGCCCTAGGTATTAAGTTTGAGCATCTAGAACCTTCTCGGGAAGCATAAAATTGCCTATTTAAGAAAGGTACAAATATTATCTAGGACAACTCTGGGTGATAGTTCGTAGCATGTCTTGCAAATTATTGTACTAAAGGCACCTAATGTGGGTTAGCATATTGTATTTATGAATTCTATAATTCCACATTTGTGGCAGAAATAAGAAGTCCATATTTTTGTTCTCACATTTGCTATTGTTCCTTTATTTCAGTTATGAGTTTATGGTATTAAGAGGAGTCCCTTGCATCACACGTGGCTTGGTTTTCTCTGGCACTCAACTTTGTCTTGGTTCCCTATTGGTGTTGAGTTGTCTATGAACCAAATATGGCATTTAATATATTTATGGGTATTTAAATTGTGTTGTAGCCGACTTGTGGCTCAGCATATATTTAATTTAATTTTTAATAAACTAGGCCAACTTTTGGCTTAGTTGGGTATAAGTAGGGGATCTTGTAGAGTCTTTAGGTATTATTATGAGGATCCATATTGGGGAAGAGGATGTGAGCTTTGAAGGGCTAGTAGCTGTAGCTTGAGGATTAGAGGATTTTTTGCTTGGTGGACTCGAGGGTACAAGTGTGTGGATTCTTCTTGGTTTTCTTATCTAGTTATAGATCTGGACTAGCTAGGATTTGGATTGTAAGTTGGATCACGTGGGATCTTGTAGAGCCGACATCGTAATTGTTATTTGTATTTGGTAGAATGTTGATACTCAACTTGGAGTTAGTCAAGGAGCCCAGTTATGAGGATCAAAAGATTTATTGCTTGGTGGACTCAAGGTTACAAGTGTGTGGATTCTTCTTGGTGTTCTTATCTAGTTGTAGATCTAGACAAGCTAGAATTGGGATTATAAGTTGGATCATGTGGGATCTTGTAGAATCAATATCATAATTGCTATTTGTATTTGGTAGAATGTTGACACTCGGCTTGGAGTTAGTCAAGGAGCTCAATTATGTCTAATAGAATGCTAACACTCAGCTTGGTTTTCTCTGGATTTCAACTTGGTCTTGGTTCCTTATTGGTGTCGAGTTTTCTATGAGCCAAATTTTATCATTTAATTTATGTATGGTTATTTAATTTGTGTTGTAGATGCCTTGTGTCTCAACATATATTTAATGTAAGGGATTTAATTTAATTTGTAATGAATTGGGCCAACTTGTAGCTTAGTTGGATATAAGTAGGGGGCCTTCTAGATTCTTTAGGCATTATTATGAGGATTCCTCTTTGAGAAGAGGATGTGAACTTTAGATGTGACTTGAGGATCAAAGGATTGCTTTCTTGGTGGATCTGAGGGTACAAGTGTGGATTCTTTTTAGTGTTCTTATCCAGGTGTGGATTTGGACAAGCTGAGATTGGGATTGTAAGTTGGATCTTGTGGGATCTTGTAGAACTAATATTGTAATTTCTATTTGTTTTTGGCCCTAACTAGAAAGGCCGTACTACCAGGTATATTGCATGTAATTAGTTATTATATAAATAAAGAGTTGTGATTTGGAATCATATATTGCATTCTTCTTGCTTGGTGGCATGTTTCTGCTATGTGGTTATTTGCTGGAGGTTTGGACATCTCCTTTGGGGATTCTCTTGCCTTGTATTGCATTAGGTGGTATAAAAGACAAGTTTGTTCCTGAGTTTGTGAATGGATCACTAAAGTTGAGGCAATTTTGCACTAGGATCTTGGGTTGGAGAAGGTTGATCTTGTGGACTTAATTGATCTTTTGGATTGGTGGATCTATTGCTTTGGGTTTGCAAAATATTTGGAAGATACCTCCAAGAAGATTAAACCTTAGGGAAATTGATGTTCTTAGTGATGTTGTGGAAGAAAGGATCTCAAAGAATATTAGAATAGATTTCAAATCTAAGATTGCATTGATGAAGAGTGACATGATTGCTGAAATTGTGAGTGCTTTAGGTGTATACCTAGGCATGTGGGTACTAAAGATGGCTAGGAGGAAGTTGTTGAAGACTTTAAAATTACTAGATATAGTGGTCAAGATAGAATTTATAGTGTGGAGAGACCTATTGGAACAAGGTCTAGTCAGTTTGCTGGATCTCAATTGAAGCTAAAGCATAAGATGTATATTTCTAATTTCTTAGGTACTTTGACTCTAGAAGACTTGGTTGATTAGATTGGTGAATTGGAAGAATACTTTGAGCTTGAAGATATTGAGGACCTACTCATAGTTAGGTTGGCACAAACTAAGTTGAAAGGACATGCTGCTCTTTGGTGGAAAGAAATGCAAAGAGACAGAGAGAAGGAAGGTGAAATGAAGATCACTAGATAGAGATTAATGGTGACTAAATTGAAGGCTAAGTTTATTCTTGTTGATTATGAAATTGATTTTTTTAAGAGGTCACATAATCTAAAGTAGAAATATATGACTATGAAAGATTATATTGAGGAGTTCTACAAGTTGATTATTTAGTCTGGGCACAAAGAATTGTCAAAGGAGAAGGTAGCTTGGCACACTAATTTTTTAAGATTCATATTTAGGATGAGGTTGGTATTTTGAATATTTCCTCAAGTGAGGATTCTTATAAGTGTGTTATGAAGGCAATAGATAAGTTGAAAAGGAAAAGTCAAGGTAATGCTAGAGGGAAGGAGAAGTAGGATAACTTGGCAAAGGCTAAACTAAGTACTGAAGTTTAGCAAACACCTATTGATTAGAAGAGAAGGATAGATGGAGATGGGTTTAACAATAATTTCTTTAGGTGTGGTGAAGAAAGACATAGATCTTTTGAATTTCCTCATGGTAGTGTTGGAAATATTTAATACTAGCTAGGTTACTGAGAGGATAGGGGTGAATCAGTAACCTCAAAACTTTTTAACAAATTTAGAACTTAGTAACTTAATCCAATTACCATTAATAGATCTAATCTATTCATGAGGAACTAGAAGCATAAACCACTTTGAACACAATATTTGGTGACCCAAAAACCTTCCAAATAGAAAGTAAAACTAGGGTGGGGATGATACCCAAAAAACTTCAATACTATAGCATAAAGTTGGCATTTTAAGGCTTACAATGATCACTTCTAATGATCTGCCCTATTAGGAGCAATTAGGACTGCTACGTCCATCTTGTTAGAAGTTTTACAAACATACAATGAATTATGCACTCGGTAAAGAGATTTAAAAAAAAGACTATTAAGTCTACCCTGTTAAAGGATTTGAAGTTGATTCACCTATTAGGATGAAACAATAGATCTAATTTACAACTAATTGGTGATTGAGATACTTGAAGTACTGATCACCTCTTTGTGATAGATGTAATTTTACTGCTCCTGATATGACCTTGCAATACACTTTTGTTCTATTTCTAATTCACATTCACATGCTTGCATTTCATTTTCATGAACTCATATCAAAACATTACACACTTTGGATATGATACAATACATTCATATATATCAATCCAATTCACATAATTACAAGGTTGGCCAATACACAAGTTAACACCAATATTACAAAGTCGGCCCAAATATAGATACTTGGGTTTTGAAAATTTACTTGGTGACTTTTTGATACATGGCATCCACTATCATTACTCAACATCATCATGCACTCAGTAGAAATAGAGGCTCAGTCTATACTAATCACTTCAACTTAGTTTTGAACTTGGTGTACATTGGTGACTTGGTAGATATAGTGTCACTCAATAGAAACTGAATTCCACGTTTACCATGCCTGCACTCAGTAAAGATTAATTATCTCATCACTCAGTTAACACTAACTTCACTTCTCAAGAACTAATGACTCGGTAGACACTAGATGGCTCAGTAAGAACTCATGGATTTCACACTACTTGAATTCACTTGGTAACCACTAGAATGCTCGGTAGGAACTATGAAGCTTGGTGACCACTGAATTACATTGCAAACATTGGAGACTGCTCAAAGAGCTCAGTAACCATACAAAATCTAGATAAGTGTTGTCACTAATTACAAAATTGACTTAATGCCAACAATCTCCCCCTTTGGTATTAGTGACAAAAACACTTATTAGCCAAAACTTATGTACAACATAGTGTGATTCTTAGCATGATATAACATGCTGATTTTTTTTGAGATTTCTCAAAAATTTTCTTTGTAACTCTATTATATATACATTTTGTATATATCTCCCCCATACAATGTATATATTGTGTCATACTAAGTGTATCTCCTGGTAAGGTATCTTTCTCTAATGATATTTACAAATATCTCTCCTCCTTAATTATGTACATGACTCTCCCCCTTTTTGACAATAATGCCAAAGACTTATACACAATCTACTTATATGGAGACACCAAAATGTGAGAGAAATTCATAATGTACCTTAAGAATAAGAGTTAAGGTCTTGTCCTAGTTAACTTGTAAAACTTTGTACATTTGAAGAGTAACTTGTACTTCTACAAAGAGCTCAATCATGTGATCTACAATTGAGAAACTATTGTCGTGGATCAATGTTTTGGAATAGGAATTTACTTTTGAATTGTATCCGTGATGGGAAGGACCATGTTTTGAATGTCTATGAGTGTAGAATGGATCCTTGCTTCCTCTCTCAATAATTCTACCTACATATCTAATAAGAATCTAATCTTAATTTGATGTACACAGCTTGAACTGGGGTCAAGTTGCAACTTCTTTGCACTAGTCATCATATCTTCATCAATTTTATTCAATTTTCTCTTTATTTCCTTTGTATACTCAGTAGTATCACATAAATTTGCAAAAAGAGATGTTACATTAGTGTAAGAAGTTTCAAGATTTTCCAAAATTGTAGAAAGCTCTACCTGCTAGATAGCTATTTGCTGAGCAATATGGTTATGTAATTTGTTATCAAACTTATTTTCTGCTTTCTTAATTAACTTATCTTGGCCAGTGGAATCTTCATTGAATTTTTTGACTACCTCTTCTAATTGAAACAAAATTTGTTGAGAAGAATCAACTTCAACACCTATAGCATCTATCAAAATATTCTTTACATCCTTAATAATCCTATATTCTCTGTCTCTCTTCTCTGAGTTTCTTTTGTATTACTTTCTTATGGAGGAGTTGACTAGCTAATTGCATTTGATCTATAGTGGCATTATCAAAGTCCCACTTGGGAATCTCAATTTCCTTATCCAAATCTATATCTTCATCTATTTCCTTTCCACTAATCCAAAGTCTTGCTTGAGTCTTTGGCTCAGCTGTCTTTTAAGATAATGCTCTAGGATTTAGAATAGAAACAATAGTGGAAATAGTAGGACTAGCAGTGAAAACTTGTATAGTACCTACTAGTGGAATACTTACAGAATCTAAAACTGATGTATTTGCCAAACTTCCCAAAATTGAGGTATTCACAAGTGAAGTACTAACAAAAGTATTTATAATTAAAGCACTTACTGGAGTATGCACAATTGAAGTAGTCAAAACATAAGAATCCAAAACTATATTTACTACCAAGGAGCTTAAAATTATGGAACACTCAGTATCCATTGCAAAGGCTAGCTTGATAATTGAAGGATTCTATAGCTTGGTGGATGAAGTGGTAGACATTTCTATCCATGATGTGCTGAGCTGAGAGGTAGTAGGGAGTGATTGGACATTTGATGTATTAATAGTTGTCACAATCAAAGTTGCTAAAGCTATCTTCAAGCTTGATGATGTTGCAAGTTTTGTTGGAGAGTGAGGAAGTGAAGCTATGACAACTATAGCTATCTTGACTGGGTCACTCTCTTCTTCTTCTTGCCTAGCTTCCTCTTCAACTTCTTCCTCTTTTTCTTCTTCATCATCCTTCATTAATTCCTAATATTCTTCAACATCAATTGTAACAAATGGAGTGGAGTCTTCTTCATTTTCTTCATCTTTGTCACTATCATCATCCTTGAATTCTAGAGGAAAGTCACTTTGTTTATGCAAGTGATAAATATTCTTCCACATACCTGTTGCATCCTTGACTACATGATTTATGTCTTTTAACAAAATTAAACAAGTATGAAATCTAATAGTGATCTTGTCTTCATTTTTCTTTAGAGATTCTTTTACCTCAGCATTGGTAATGCTCGATAATGACTACCTCCTAATTTTCTCATAGATGTCTTTTGCTATCTACATGGATGAGTCCCATCTTGGCTTCAATCTTTCTAATAGATCATTAGAAATTTGAGATGCTATCTGATCAGGAGAATACTTCCATTTGCCCATTTTGTTTAGCACCAACTCCTCAATCTTCTTTTTCTTAGCCTTAGTCTTGGTTTCATACTTTAATTATTTGAAATTAGTTATACCTACGCCTTCTTCCAATTGTTTCAGTCTTTCTTGGAAGGTGAGAGGAGGCTTACTAAACACAACTTCACTACCATCTTTTCCTCCTTTCTTCTTGGTTCTTCTTGTAAATACTATTGTGGATGGCTTGGGTGGCTTGGTGATAATCACCTTGCCTTTCTCCCTTGCTGGCTTTGCTTCCTTCTCTGATTCCTCTTCATTTGCAGATTCTTCCACATCTTCTCCTTTTCCTTTAGTTATCATAAGAGGGGTGCTTGGTGTTTTCAATTTTGCTATCCTCCTCTTTTCTTTGTTCACTTCCTATGCAAGCTTGATCTCAAGTTCAAGTGTTTCTTTAGCCTCATCATAGGTTCCAAAGAGAGGTGCCTTTGGATCCATAGTCTCATTTACCAAGGCTTCAATGATTTCCTTCACCTCATCACTGTTAACCTCATATGGAAGAGGTCTTACCCACACAAATTTGGGCCTTACTGTGTGGATATATACTTTGTCACTATCTACCATAAAACAAACATCATCCTTATAATCTTCAACCAACTTCTTTGGTATCCTGAATCTGCTACTCATCTTTTCTTTGAAAGTTTCAAAATAATTTTCCATGATACTATCAAAATTTTCACCCATTTCAGTGATAAACTCATTGATCTAATATAAAACTAGTGTGTCTTTTCTCCATATAACTGTGCCTTTAGAGGGGAAAAACTTTTGAACATGGAAGAACAAACATGTTAACAATGAACCAAATTTGCATGGGTTATTCTTTGATGTCCTAATGCTTTCCCTATTTTTGAATAATTTGTCTTCTAGATTTGATTGTGTGTTCTTTTTTTACCATCAACATTTTGGATCATACTACATGATCCATCATCAGGATCAGAAAGTGCAGGAATAGAGAAGTTGCAGACTAGGCCAACCTCAAGAGATATAAAAATAGCAAGGGAGAGCATGTAAATTCATGCAAAGAACAAAAGAGTACAAATTAATAAAATAAATGAGACAAGAAGGGCATAAAGAATTAAAAACAATAGAAAATGACACTAAAGAAAAAAGGCAATAAAAATAAATAAAAACAAAAGAAAGTCCAACCCAAAGAAAACTTAAGCCACAAGTACTAAGAGAAAGAAGAAACATACTATATATATATAGTATGATATATTACTACAAATTATATGACTAAATACTATTATAAGCCTATATTATTGTATGCTCTATCTAATTACACATATTGATATGTGACCTAGAAGAGAAAATATATATAAGCATACAAGAAACAAATGTTTATACATATGCTTACATATATTCAAGGGATCCATATATATAAATCTATTTATATATATAAATAAATATATTAATATATATAATTATATATATATATATATATATATAAATATATATGTATATATATATGTACATATATATATATACATATATATATATACATATATATATATATACATACACACACACACACACACACACACATATAAACACTTGTAAAAAAGAATTAATATATATTTATATATACATGTATAGAGTATATAAATAAATAAAGATATATATATAAATATATATTTATTAACATAGAAACCGAAAAAGAAAGAAGGAAGACTATGAAAAAAATAGTATAAAATTATAATTATCATTTTTTAACACAAGAAAGAAAATTAAAAAATTAAAAAATTAAAAAATTAGAAAATAAGAATAAAAATGAAAAATGAAAATAAAAATAAAAAACCAAGAAAGAGAATGAAGCAATAAAAATAAAGAACAAAAGAGCATTTGTAAATACATGGGCGCACCTATATAGGCATGTATATACGTGGACACACACACACACACACACACACACACACACACACACATCTACCTATATAAATGTATATATATCCAAAAAAACATGGGGCAAGATACAAAAAGAAAGAAGAAGAAGAAGATATATATATATATATATATATATAAACAAGGAGCAAAATATGAAAGGAAACAACAAGAAGAAGAAACCACCACATCAAAAGAGGAAAGAAAAATAATCAAGAAGACCATCCTAACAAAGACCAGACCCACAAAACTCAAGCACTGCAGAGACAAAAAATAAACTGGAACATGCAAGGACAAATTGTTCCACTCAAGATTTGTGTGTGCTTGTGTGGGGGGGGGGGGGGGGCGAGAGGGAGGGATGGAGGGATGGATAGATAGAGAGAGATCGACATGAAACAAGAAAGAGGGTGGAAGACAAGAAAACAAGCTAAACAAATGAACAAAAAGGAAGGAGAGATAGAGGGAAAGACCAAAAAAGAGAAGGAGGAAGGGACACCACAATGCCAAGAAAATAAAAGAAAGAGAATGAAGGGGAATAAGGAGAGCAGCAAGGATTATGGGGTCTGTCAAGTGTGCCCTAGTTGGGGTTATCGAGAGCATCAAGTAGGGGGCGCCACATATGGTTGATGGACCACCCATCATCATGGTTAACGTTAATGGGATGGTGGTTGATGGCAATGGCCTCCTTTAATTTTCTCTTGAAAAAATTGTCATCAAACCCCCTTGGACCCTCCTCCTTGTTATGTCTCTCTTCATTTTGTGGAAGGCATTTCCCAAAAAATTGGCAAAATCTTATCAAAAAAGGGCCTTCGGGTGGCCTTCAAACCCCTCTTAAAATTAAGAAATTATATCCCCCCGATCAAGGACTTGCATAACTCTCTTCAAGACTCTGGTGTCTACAAGATTGAGTTCTCATGTGGCATGCCTTATATTAAGGAAACTGGTCATTCCATTATCACTAGGATCCGAGAGCACAGTGCTGACATCAAACATGAGAGGGTGCAAAAGTCTGCTCTAGCAGAACACTCATATTCTACCAAGCATCACATTTTTTTGGAGAATGCAAAAATTGTGTCTAGGGAGGACAATTTTTTCAAGAGAAAATTAAAGGAGGCCATTGCCATCAACCACCATCCCATTAACCTTAACCGTGATGATGGGTGGTCCATCAGCCATACGTGGCGCCCCCTACTTGATGCTCTCGATAACCCCCACTAGGGCACGCTTGACAGACCCCATAATCCTTTCTGCTCTCCTTGTTCCCCTTCGTTCTCTTTCTTTTATTTTCTTGGCATTGTGGTGTCCCTTCCTCCTTCTCTTTTTTGGTCTTTCCCTCTATCTCTCCTTCCTTTTTGTTCATTTGTTTAGCTTGTTTTCTTGTCTTCCACCCTCTTTCTTGTTTCGTGTCAATCTCTCTCTATCTATCCATCCCTCTGTCCCTCCCTCTTGCCCCCCCCCGCACAAGCACACACAAATCTTGAGTGGAATAGTTTGTCCTTGCATGTTCCAGTTTATTTTTTGTCTCTGCAGTGCTTGAGTTTTGTGGGTCTGGTCTTTGTTAGGATGGTCTTCTTGATTCTTTTTCTTTCCTCTTTTGACGTAGTCGTTTCTTGTTGTTGTTGTTTCCTTTTGTATTTTTCTCCTTGTTTATATATATATATATATCTTCTTCTTCTTCTTTCTTTTTGTATCTCGCTCCATGTTTTTTTGGATATATATATATTTATATAGGTAGGTGTGTGTGTGTGTGTGTATACACACACACACACACACACACACACACACACACACACACACACACACACACACACACATGTGTCCACATATATACATGCCTATATAGGTGCACCCATGTATTTACATATGCTCTTTTTTTCTTTATTGTTATTGGTTCATTCTCTTTCTTGATTTTTTATTTTTATTTTTCATTTTTCATTTTTATTCTTATTTTCTAATTTTTAAATTTTTAAATTTTTTTTCTAGTGTTAAAAAATAATGATAATAATTTTATATTGTTTTTGTCATAGTCTTCCTTATTTCTTTTTGGGTTTCTATGTTAATAAATATATATTTATATATATCTTTATTTATTTATATACTCTATACATGTATATATAAATATATATTAATTCTTTTTTACAAGTGTTTATATGTGTGTGTGTGTGTGTGTGTGTGTGTGTGTGTGTACATATATATATATATACATATATATTTATATAATTATATATATTAATATATTTATTTATATATATAAATATATTTATATATATGGATCCCATGAATATATATATATATATATATATATAAGCATATGTATAAACATTTGTTTCTTGTATGCTTATATATATTTGTTCTTCTAGGTCGCATATCAATATGTGTAATTAGATAGAGCATACAATAATATAGGCTTATAATAGTATTTAGTTGTATAATTTGTAGTAATATATATATATATATATATATATATATATATATATATATATATATATATATATATATATATATATATATATATATATATATATATATATATATATATATATATATATAGTATGTTTCTTCTTTCTCTTAGTACTTGTGGCTTAAGTTTTCTTTGGGTTGGACTTTCTTTTGTTTTTATTTATTTTTATTGCCTTTTTTCTTTAGTGTCATTTTCTATTGTTTTTAATTCTTTATGCCCTTCTTGTCTCATTTATTTTATTAATTTGTACTCTTTTGTTCTTTGCACGAATTTACGTGCTCTCCCTTGCTATTTTTATATCTCTTGAGGATGGCCTAGTTTGCAACTTCTCTATTCCTGTACTTTCTCATCCTGATGATGGATCATGTAGTATGATCCGAAACGTTGATGGTAAGAAAAAGCCCACACAATCAAATCTAGAAGACAAATTATTCACAAATGGATTGTGGAAATCTAATAATGTTGATTCCCTATTTTTGTTTAGCTACTTCAACAACAAATCTACTAGGTCATATGAAAAATTCTTCTTTATGACCTTATATGCTAAGTCAACTACTTCACATGACACACTATTGAGTCGACTTGAGCTATAAATCTTATGTGCTATCACATGAATGTCAAATTTTAGTTCTGTATCAGATACATGGCTGATTTTCATTCCTTTGTCATCTTACTTAGCTAGGGTTTTTTTTTTGTAACTCATCCCGACCTAGGGTTTTAGTGACTTTAGCTTTGGTAAGCATGGGAAGACCAGTAATGTGATGTATCATTTTCTTGGTAATTAAAATTGGTTGCTCTAACCATAGTTGACCATTATGAACTTGGCTTAAGATATACCTACTCTATTTGATTTGAAAGTTTTGAGGCAGGTGAGGAATATGAATTAAACCTTTCTCTTCCAAATGTTTGTGCTTAGGTTTGAGAATTCCATTCACACGAAGTTCACTTAGGGAATTATCCATTTCAAGGGTTCTTATCTCCTAAACTACACATTTAAAATGAGTTTGAATGTCATTTATGAGAAGTACCTTAGGTGGTATCTATGATTGAGCTCCATTCAAGTTGAGGGTTTCGACAATTGTTAGTACCAATTTGAAGTCAAGGGATTTCCGTTCAACACCTCACACCAACATTTTAGATTCTTTCTTCACCTGGCTGTTGCTGCTAGATGCCATGATAACTCGATAAGGTGAGAAAATTCTTGGACAATTTTTTGCTGCAAATTCTACTCAAGGTCACTGGGATGCTTTGCAAATCACTTTGTTCTTAATATACTGAATTCATGGTGAAAATGAAGTCAGTTTCCTTCCTTTTGATAAGAGCTTCCCATTAATGCTTAGTACAATGAGAGCCATAATGACATTGTGTGTAACAACCTATCATCCACTATCTATAATGATTGCTTGGTGAAAGCTTGTAACTTGGCAACCAAACATAACCATGTTACTCCTAACTTTACTTAGTAGAGTCCATGACCCAACCTTGCTCAGTAATGAAGTCAATTTGGTGATGACTATTATCGATCTTGCTGATGATTCTTCTATATCTTGAATGCTAATATGAATCTTCACTTCCTTTCAATTTGGAACTATTTAAGATGTGACCTTGAAAAAAAATTCTAGTTCTTCCTCAAGAACTTAATTAGAAATGGTGGAGTCACCCACTTCTTGAGTGACATGATTGTCATCGCTTGAACTAGCTTGCTCAGTAGATTTGGGAATCTACTGCTGTCTCATCTACTTCCTGATGCTATTAGCTTTTGCTTTCTTTTCATCTTTAACTCTACCTATATTCATCCAATTCTTAGCTATATGACCAAGTTTAGTACACGTGCAACATCTTATGGTGGTATCCTTTCTTCTTATGTGATGTCTAACACAATTCATACAAATGTGTCCATATTCTCCACAATAATGACATCTACACCAAGTGTTGTAGTCCCAACTAAATATTTCCTTCACAAATTGTTTAGCTAGATTGAATAACTTAGATCTGCATTCAGATGCCTTGTGACCTTATTTCTTGCATTTGTGATTCTTGCCCTCAAACTTTGGTTTCTCTTTGCATTCATTTTCTTTATGATCATACTGATTGCAATTATAGAATTTTCCATTGAATTTTTCCTTTCCATTACTCCAACATTTATTTTATGTATGACCTATCTTACCACAGTAATTCCAAGTAGGTCTTTGATTCGTTTGAGCATCTTGTTTGGGAGATTCACTATCTTCTTTGTATCCAAGTCCTGCCTTACCTTTTTTCCTATAAAGATTTTCCTCAGTTTGTTGATTCAATTGATCCATATCTACTTGGGATTTCATTATTCTTTCATTAAGTTTCTTTTCAAAATTTAGATCAATTCTCAACCTTTGATTGATTTTCCTTTAAAAGTTTAAGTCATTCCTTAACCTTTCATTTTAAGATATTAGACTCATGATTTTTTTGTTTGCATTAGACAGTTGATTAATAAGATTTTCTAGCTAAAGGGATTAATTTTGAATTTTGTTGTTCCTTACCTCAAAGTCTTCTTTTTCCTTATTTCTCTATTTTGAGATTTCACACAATCTTATTTACTAAATTTCTTGTTCTCTTTTCAATTTTCTTACTTCTTCTTGTAGGGAACCATTCTTTTCTAGGAGTTCTTTAATTGCATCATTTGATTCATCTAAACTGCTTGAGGGGAGAAAATCTTGAATCTTCTCTTCAACATATTGTTGGTCATTCATCTAATTTGGAAGTTCCTTCATTCTTTTCAGAGATTGGGAAAGATGCTCTTTTGCTTTCTTGAGTTGAGCTATGGCAGTCTCTAGATCTAACTTTTCATTGTCAATAGCTTTGTCAAGTCTGAATATCTCCATTTTCCTTGATCTTTGCTCAAGCTGTTAAACTTTATCCTGAGAACCACAATGCTTTGATACCAATTTTTGGAAATATTCAAGACTAGCTAGGTTACTAAGAGGGGAGACGTGAATTAGTAACCTCAATTTTTTTAACAAATTCATAACTTAATAACATAATCCAATTATCATTAATAGATCTAATCTATTCATGAGGAACTGAAAGCATAAAACACTTTGAACACAATATTTGGTGACCTAGAAACCTTCCAAATAGAAGGTAAAACTAGGGTGGGGATGATACCCACAAAACTTCAATACTGCAGCATAAAGTTGGCCTATTAAGGCTTATAATGATCACTTCTGACGATCTACCCTATTAGGAGCAATTAGGATTTCTAGGTCCACCTTGTTAGAGGGTTTACAAACATATAATGAAGTATGCACTCGATAAAGAGATTTAAAGAAAAGACTGTTAAGTCTACCCTGTTAAAGGATTTGAAGCTAATTCACCTGTTAGGATGAAAGTTATGATTTACAACTAAATTGTTGATTGAGATCCTTGAAGTACTAATCACCTCTTTCTGATAGATGTAATATTGTTGCTTTTGATATGACCTTGCAATACAGTTTTGTTCTACTACTGATTCACATTCACATGCTTGCATTTCATTCACATTAACTCATATCAAAACATTACACACTTTCCATATGATACAATACATTAATATATATCAGTCCAATTCACATAATTAAAATGTTGACCAATATACAAGTTAACACCAATATTACAAAGTCAGCCCAAATGTAGATACTCATGTTTTGAAAACTGACTTGCTGACTTTTTGATACATGGCGTCTACTATCATTACTTGACATCATCATGCACTCAATAGAAGTACAAGCTTAATCCATACTAATCACTTCAATGTAGTTTTAAACTTAGTGTACATTGGTGACTCGGTAGATATAGTGTCACTCAATAGAAACTGAATTCCATGTTTACCATGCCTACACTTAATAAACACTAATTATCTCCTCACTTGGTTAACACTAACTTCACTTCTCAAGAATTGATGACTCAGTAGACACTACTAAGCTTGGTAACCATTGAATGGCTTGGTAAGAATTACTAGACTTCACACTGCTTGAATTCACTTGGTAACTACTGGAATGCTCAGTAGGAACTATGAAGCTTGGTGACCAATGAATTACATGGAAAACACTAGAGACTGTTCAAAGAGCTTGGTAATCATACAAAATCTATATAAGTGTTGTCACTAATAACAAAATTGACTTAATGCCAACTAGTAGGAAAGTTTTTGTCAATGAGGTTGTAATCCAAGACTGTCAACTTGAGCAAAGAGAGAGTTTACTGTTGGAAATGATTGAAAAGATCATGAGGAAAGTTGTTGGAATGATATATGGAAATGGTAAAGAATGTTCTCAATCATTTTTTTGTCATTGATGTCAAACTTGCTACTTGCAGGAAATATAATTTCTTTAGTGATCCAAATATTATCAATTAGTTGGTTGACAAGGAGGAGGCAATGAATAAGATTTAGCTAGAACACCTAGAGAAAGGTTGAAGTTATGATGTTGTAATGAAGTACAAGGATCAGCTAAGCCATTGATGAAAAAGTGTATTTGATGACTTACTATAAGATACAAAGAATGAGCACACTAAAACATATCAAAGATGTAAGGTTTTAGCTAAGACATCTATTAAGCCTAACTAAAGTTCATTAGAGAGAGGGATCTGAGCAAGCTAGTAAGTGCTGAGCAGATTCCTAGTTGAAGCCGAGTAAACTTCAAGTGCCAAGTAAACTTCAGATGCCGAGAGGGATCAGATGCTGAGTAAAATTTAGATGTCAAGTAAGATCAGATGCCAAGTAAACTTCAGGTGCTGAGTGATATCAAGTGCCAAGCAGATATAGGTGTCGAGTAAAATAGAGGTGTCAAGCACCAGTAAAACCAATAGTGTCGAGTAACACAAAGATGCCAAGCACCAATACATCAATAATGCTAAGTTGCTGCATTATTTTTAAAATTGAAGATTTTCTAGATCTAAGCCAACAAGGTTGTTATCTAGAAGTTTGTGAATTAAATGGAAGATAAGAATGATGGGCTAGTGGCACAGAACACCATGTAAAACATTTTTAAGGATACAACTGATGAAGTTTCTAGATGAGAACAAGATATGAGGTAGATACATTGTATCCTGCCTAATCCATTTGAAACCCTAAAATTGGAGAGGGAGAATTGAGTGGCAAAGGTAGAATCAAATTTCTATTTAAGGAGTCATAAGTTCATGAAGAAAAGAGAGAGAGAGTTAGTCAAGAATGAAAGCATAAAAGACTGAAGGAGGTGCTAAGGAGGAAAGAGAGCATAGTTACTTTGTTTCAATAAGTAGACCTCAGATATGGATGCATTGGCATGATGAGTAAGAAGACTCAAGGAGACGAAGCTTGATAAGAAGACAATCAATTAGAGCTGAAGTGATTGAAGCCAAGCATAAGGATTGAACTGAAAGTGTGATCTGAAATCTAAAAAGTATGTTGTAAGTTATATCAGATCAAAAGACCATTATCGTTACTTTCTAGCAATTGTAATAGTTAGTTTAAATCCTATGGACTTAGGTTGGTTTGATAGCCATGAGATAAATCCTTTAACAGGGTGACATTCCAAGTGAATGTTCTAAAAGTCCCTTAACCAGGCCCATTCCTAATAGTTTGGTGGAATCCTCTAACAAGGTCACATTTAATAGTGTGTTGTAAGCCTTTAACAGGGTAGACTTTTAATAGGGCATAACTTTAGAAGAGTGAGAATCAAGTAGCATGTTACTGGTGATTTTTCTCAAATTGGGTTTCCACGTAAATCATTGTGTCATGTGTTGATCTTGCATGTTTTATCTTTGCATGTTGATTTACTATAGCTTGCTAATATAGTTGATTTAAGTTTGATTGGATGAAAAGTGTATGGATTCATTAAAAGAAGTGAAAAAGTATTTTTAGGGAATTTGGACCTTGGATAACTGATTCACCTCCCCCCCCCCTCTTAGTTATTCTAAAAGAATTGTAACAATTGGTATCAGAGCGAGATTATTGATTTAGTTTAAAGGGACTATAAGCAGAAAAGATCAAAATGCCTAAGAGAGAAGTCCCCAAGCTCAACAAAGACAACTTTGTTGCATGGCAAAGCTTGATAAAGCTACATCTTGGATCCATAGGAGATTATGCCCAAAATTCAATTGTCACTAAACATGTAGATCCAATAGGTACTCTTAGTGCAAAAGACATGAAAAATAAGCAGGAATACAATCAGACAATGCTAGAAATTGCCTCTGCACTCAACTATGCTGAATTTGATGATATCAAAGGATGTGTTTCTACATTCAAAATGTGGAAAGCCCTATCAGACATCTATGGAGGAAATCATAATGTACAAAGAGCAAAAAGAGAAAGTCTCAGAGGAAAGTTTGATGATATGAAAATGGAGGAAAATGAGAATGCTGCTTAGTATGGCGCAAGAATAAAGGAAGTGGTAAGTGCAATAAGATGTTTGAGAGGTCAACTGGATGAAGATACTATTAATAGTAAGTTCTTAAGAACCTTTCTCCCTATCTATGCTATTAGAGTATCAACAATACAAGAGCTAAGATGTATACCAAGAAATAATCTAAGTTTTGAAGGTATAATAGGTAGACTCACTACATTTGAGTTATCTAATTTTGACAACTACAGACCAGAGAATGCTAAATCTGCCTTTAAGGCCAAGTTATCACTAAAAGATGCTAAATAGGTGAAATCAAAGAAAGGAAGAAAAATGAAGTATGTATCTAGTGACAGTAGCACTGATGAGGAAGATGTGGAAAAATTGGAAGCATTGCTTGCTAGAAGATTTCACAGAGGTAAAGGAAAATTCAAAGGTAAGATGCCTATCATTTGTTTCAATTGCAATGGAGTAGGTCATATTGCTGCTAGGTGTACACAAAAAAAGGATTACAGGGAAGGCAACAAAAAAAAATTCAGCAGAGATGATGACAAGAGAGATTACAAAGAAAAAGGTAAGAAGTGTTATATTGTTGAAGAAAATTTTGATGACAATGATGATGAAGTTGTTTATGTAGCCATGAAGGATCAATCTGATGTAGAAGAGCCCAAAACACTAGTAACATGTATGAACAAGAATGACAGGTGGATCATAGATAGTGGATGCTCACATCACATGACATGAGACAAAAGTAAGTTTGTTAACTTTACTCAGTATGATGGAAATAGTGTTAGATTTGGTAATGATGCTCCATGTCAAATCAAAGGAAAAGTTTCCATTAAGCTCACAAAACAAATTTCATGCGATAATGCATACTATGTTGAAAGATTAAACTACAATTTTTTGAGTGTCTCACAGTTAGGCAATATAGGATGCAAAGTAGAATTTGGAAACAAAACTACAAAAATCTATGATACTGATGGTAAACTAATAGGAAAAGGAGATCAAACAAGGAGTAATCTGTTTTACCTTGATATGGATGATGTTTCTTATTTTATTGCAAAATTTGATGATGAATGGCTGTGGCATAGAAGATTATGTCATGTCAACTTGACAATCTGGTCAACATCAGTAAAATGAAGAAATTCAGAGGTTTACCAAAATTGAAGAAGCTTGATAATATCATGTGCAAACAATGTTAGCTAGGAAAGATGAAAAAATCAAGTTTCAAGAGCAAAAACTATATATCTAAAGAGATACTTGAGTTAGTTCATACTGACTTATGTGGTCCAATGGAAGTACAAAGCTATAGAGGAGACAAATATATAATGTTGTTTGTTGATGACTATTCCAGGATGATGACTGTTATATTCTTAAAACAAAAATTTGATGCTTTTCAAATGTTTAAGTGGTATGTGGCTAGAGTTGAAAAAGAAACAAGAAAAAGCTTGAAATGCCTAAGATCAGACAGAGGTGGTGAATTCACATCAAATGAATTTGAGATATTTTGTAATGATAAAGGAATCAAAAGACAAATGTCAGATCTTAGAACTCCCCCATAGAATGAAATTGCTGAAAGAAGAAATAGATCTATGGTTGACTGTGCTAGAACATTAATGATGGAAAAGACTGTTGCTCTAAAATACTGGAGAGAAGCTATAAGTGTAGTTGTCATACACTAAACCAAGTACAAGTCAAGAAAGGTACAAATACAACACCTTTTGAATTATGGTATGGTCACTCACCCAATGTAAAACATTTCAAAGTGTTTGGTTGCAAATGCTTTATCCTTAAAGATGCTAGAAATGGAAAATTTGATGCAAAAAGTGATGAAGGCATATTTCTTGGTTACTCCACTAGAAGTAAGGCATATAAGTGTTTGAATACTAACACTAACAAAATTGTGGAAAGTGCTTTTGATGAACATACATAAGTTCAAACTGAAGAACCAAAGAGAATGGATGAATACATAACATTTGTGTATTTTTATGAAGGAATGATTGTTGTTGAGGATGATGTCAATCAAATTGAAAATCAACAACAAATTTTAATCTCAGCCAAGTCCCAACCAGTGAATGCCAAGTTGCATTCAAAAGCCGAGTTGTAGAATGAAGAAAATGCACAATCTAATTCTGAAGATAGTACACATGATGAAGAACAACCCGACAACGAAGTACATAGTGATCTTGAATTTGAAAGATCAAACATGAAAATAAGGACCGAGCCAAGATTATTGAAATATGTAAAAAGACATCACCCTGCTGAACAGATAATTGGTGACAAAGATGCAAGACCAATGACAAGGAACAGACTAAGACATGAATCATGTTTGATCAACAAATCTGAACTTAAGACAGTATATGGTGCATTACAAGATGATGACTGGTACAAAGCTATGGAAGAAGAAATTGATCAAATAAAGAAGAACAAAACCTAGAGTTTGGTTCCCAGACCAGTTGACAAGAATGTGATTGGCACCAAGTGGGTATTCAGAAACAAGCTAGATGAGAATGGTGAGATTACCAGAAATAAAGCTAGACTAGTATGCAAGGGTTATGCTCAAGAAGAAGGAATAGACTATGGGGAAACATTTTCCCCTGTTGCTAGAATGGAAGGAGTAAGAACTTTACTTTCATATGCTGCCTATAAAGATTTTAAAGTCTATTAGATGGATGTAAAATCTTCTTTTTTAAATGGCATACTAGAAGAAGAAGTCTACATTGAACAACCAGAAGGATTTGTTGATGAAAACAACAGGGATATGGTTTGTATGCTACATAAAGCACTCTATGGTTTGAAACAAGCACCTAGAGCATGGTATGAGAGACTTCACAAGTATCTAATACAAATAGGATTTGAAAGAACTGATGATAACAAAAACATGTACATCAAAGCAAAAGAAGGTAAAGAGATTATTGTATCTGAAATCTTTGTGGATGACATAGTGTTTGGTGGAAAGGAAGTGCTTTGCAAAGGCTTTGCTAACAAAATGAAACATGAATTTGAGATGTCTATGTTTGAAAAAATCAAATTCTTTGTTGGATTGCAAGTACATCAACTCAAAAATGGTATATTTGTGACACAATCAAAGTACATTAAAGAGATTCTTAAAATATTTGGATTGGAGGAGTCCAAACTGGTCAACACACCAATGGCAACAAGAAATAAGCTATCCAAAAATGATGAATTAGCTGAAGTCAATCAAATAATGTACATATCCATGATTGGAAAACTACAATATGTTGTACATAGTAGACTAGACATAGCATTAGCAGTTGGAATAGTGACTAGATTCTCTGCTAATCCTAAAGAAAATCATCTCATAGTAGTAAAAAGAATAATGAGATATCTTAAAGAAACTAATAACTTTTGTCTATACTACAAAAATAATGGAAAATTTGAGCTCAATGCATATACAGATGCAGACTGGGGAGGCAACATTGATGATAGAAAAAGCACAAGTGGAGGTGCATTATTTCTAGGCAAAAGGATAGTTACCTAGACTAGCAAGAAACAAACATGTACATACTAGTCCACTGTAGAGTCAAAATATGTGGCAGCTGCAGTCAATTGCACAAACATTGTGTGGCTCACACATCTATTAAAAAGAATAAAAGAAGAGGTAACGAACCCTGTGATATTGTATTGTGATAACACAATTGCTATAAACATATCCAAAAATCTAGTAATGAATGCAAAAACTAAGCATATCACAATCAAGTATCATTATGTTAGAGAGTTGGTAGAAGACAAACAAGTGAAGTTGGAATACATTCACACAAAGGAACAAACTATAGATATCTTCACCAAACCATTGCCCAAGGATGCTTATGAATATCTTAGAGGCAAGTTGGGGGTAATACCCCTAACTCAAGCAGTTTAAAGCAACAAGGAAGCTACCCTGCATCACCAGCAATGAATCATTGAAATATCAGAAGAATGATGCAGAGGATAATAGCAGGAGCAAAAATTCCAAATCAGTCACAAGCATGGTGATAGAGGGAGAAAAAAACAAGAAGCCAAAGCTCATATTTTGCATGATAAAGATGCTACATCTTTGGCATTTATGTCAAAGAGGGAGAAATGTGAAACCTGATCAATAAAAAGCAAGAGGGAGATATATATGAAAGAGGGAGATATATGAGATTAGCTAGTAAAGATGCAGCAACAAAAAAAAGTACCAGATAACGTACACAATCTTGGTGGTAACTAAGTTGATTAATTGATCAGTTTGGTTTGCCATCAATGCCAAAGAGGGAGATTGTTGGAAATGATTGAAAAGATCATGAGGAAAGTTGTTGGAATGATATATGGAAATGGTAAAGAATGTTTTCAATCATTTTTTTTTCATTGATGTCAAACTTGCTACTTGCAGGAATGACAATTTCTTTAGTGATCCAAATACTATCAATTAGTTGGTTGACAAGGAGGAGGCAATCAATAAGATGTAACTAGAACACCTAGAGAAAGGTTGAAGTTATGATGTTGTAATGAAGTACAAAGATCAGCTAAGCCATTGATGAAAAAGTGTATTTGATGACATACTATAAGACACAAAGAATGGGCACACTAAAACATATCAAATATGTAAGGTTTTAGCTAAGACATCTGTTAAGCCTAACTAAAGTTCATTAGAGAGAGGGAGCTGAGCAAGCTAGTAAGTGCTGAGTAGATTCTTAGTTGAATCTAAGTAAACTTCAAGTACTAAGTAAACTTTAGATGCCGAGCAAGATCAGATGCCGAGTAAACTTTAGATGCCAAGCAAGATCAGATGCTGAGTAAACTTTAGGTGCCGAGTGATATCAAGTGCCGAGCAGATATAGGTGCCGAGTAACATAGAGGTGCCAAGCACTAGTAAAACCAATAGTGCTGAGTAACACAAAGATGCCGAGCACCAGTAAATCAATAATGTTGAGTTGCTGCATTATTTTGAAAATCAAAGATTCGCCAGATCTAAGCCGACAAGGTTGTTATCTAGAAGTTTGTGAATTAAATAGAAGATAAGAATGATGAGCTGGTGGCACAGAACACCATGTAAAATGTTTTTAAGGATACAACTGACGAATTTTTTAGATGAGAACAAGATATGAGGTAGATACATTGTATTCTACCTAATCCATTTGAAATCATAAAATTGGAGAGGGAGAATTGAGTAGCAAAGGAAGAATTAGATTCTATTTAAGGAGTCATAAGTTCATGAAGAAAAGAGAGAGAGAGGCGATCAAGCATGAAAGCATAAAAGGCTGAAGGAGGTGCTAAGGAGGAAAGAGAGCATAGTTAATCTATTTCAATAAGAAGACCCCAGATATGGATGCATTGGCATGATGAGTAAGAAGACTCAAGGAGATGAAGCTTGATAAGAAGACAAGCAATCAGAGCTGAAGTGATTGAAGCCAAGCATAAGGATTGAACTAAAAGTGTGATCTAAAATCTGCAAAGTATGTTGTAAGTTATATTAGATCAAAAGACCATTACCATTACTTTCTAGCAATTGTAACAATTAGTTTAAATCCTATGGACTTAGGTTGGTTTGATAGCCATAAGCTAAATCCTTTAATAGGGTGACATTTCAAGTGAATGTTCTAAAAGTCCTTTAACCAGGCCCATTCCTAACAGTTTGGTGAAATCCTCTAACAAGGCCACATTTAACAGTGTGTTGTAAGCCTTTAACAGGGTAAGTTTTTAACAGGGCAACACTTTAGAAGAGTGAGAATCAAGTAGCATGTTACTGGTGGTTTTTTCCAAATTGGGTTTCCACGTAAATCATTGTGTCATGTGTTGATCTTGCATGTTTTATCTTTGCATGTTGATTTACTGTAACTTGCTAATATGGTTGATTTAAGTTTGAATGGATGAAAAGTGTATGGATTCATTAAAAGAAGTGAAAAAGTATTTTTAGGGAATTTGGACCTTGGATAACTGATTCACCACCCCCCCCCTCTCAGTTATTCTAAAAGAATTATAACATTTACTGGCTCAATGAGTACTAGTTGGTCAGAGGACACTGGACTCTCAGCAAAGGACTAGTTTTTTAAGGACTTTTTGTAAGTCTAGTCGTAAAGTACGTAAGGTGATTGTGGATGGTGGTATTATCAATAACCTTGTTGCTGAGGGTATGGTTTAGAAACTTGTTTTGAAGAGGGTGAGACACCATTATCCTTATAGGATTTGTTGGTTGCAAGGTGAACATGCTTTGGATGTAAGGGAGTAATGCCTTGTTGATTTCTAGATTGGGAAATATAAGGACTAAGTGTTGTGTGAAATTATGGACATGAATAGTTTTCATGTGTTGCCTGGTAGACCTTGATAGTATGATTACAATATTGTGCATGATTGTGTTAAGAATGTGTTTACTATTGAGAAAGGAGAAATGAAGTATTCCCTAATTCCTTTACATAGTGAAGAGCTTAATAGGAGAAACCTTAGTATTGGTAGCTAAGTTGAGTTGATGGATTCTAAGAAAGATGGAGACCAACATGGAAAACATACTTATAATACACTAAGGATGGATGTAAAGAAAAAGAGGAAGAACAAAGGAAAGAGTCTAGATGTTGAAGACTTGGAGGATATTTATGTGAAGAACTAGTTTTGGATCTATGTGTTGAATCCTAGAAGATGTTCTTCTAGCTACTAAGAACATCTTTTTGAACTTGGGGTATTTGATGTAGGAGCATCCCTAGTTGGCTTGCAATCCTGCATAGTTGAAGGTATTTGGCTAGGTGTTGTGGACTTGGTCATCAAATAGTGGTGATTGATCATTGTTGATTTCTTAATAGATACTATTCTTAGCATGCATAGTAGGAACTCAGTTGTCAAAGGTAGTCAATGATACTTGCAAAAATTTGAAACATAGTGGGAGCTTGGTTAAGCTTCATTATAGTGTTTCCTGAGTTTCTCAATTGCTTATGAAGGACTTGGTGTGTTCTTTGGCTCTGTTTGCACTAGTGGTCTTAGCTTGATCTACATAGTTTGGCTTGTAGTGATTCTTGAGTTAGCTTGGTCAATGAAGGAACTCATTTATGTCTGGTAGAATGCTAAAAATCAGCTTGGTTTTCTTTGGTACTCAACTTGGTCTTGGTTCCCTATTTATACCAAGTTGTTTGCGAGTTGAATTTTGGTATATATTTTATGTATGGAAATTTAATTTGTGTTGTAGCTACCTTATGACTCAATACATATTTAATGTAAGAGATTTAATTTAATTTGTGATGAATTGGGCTGACTTTTTGCTTAGTTGGGTATAAATAGGAGTTCTTATAGAGTCTTTAAGAATTATTATGAGGAATCGTCTTGGAGAAGAGGATGTGAACTTTGAAGGGCTAGTAGCCACGACTTGAGGATAAGAGGATTGCTTGCTTGGAGGACTCGAAAGGGTACAAGTGTGAATTCTTCTTGGTGTTCTTATCTAGTCGTGGATCTAGACTAGTTGGGATTGGGATTGTAAGATGGATCTCATAGAATCTTGTAGAACTGATATTGTAATTACTATTTATATTTGGCCCATTCAGAAGGCCTTATAGTTGGGCATGTTGCATGTAATCAATTTTTTTATAAATAAAGTGTTGTGATTTGGTATTACATCTTGCATTCTTCTTGCTTGTTGTTGTGTTTCTATTGTGTGGTTACTTTATGGGGGTTTGGACATCTCCTTTAGGGATTCTCCTACCTTGTATTGCATCATTTATGGTATGGTATTTGCCTGTGATGGGTCATTTTTGGAAAGAGTTGAGTGAGAGCCAATAGGTTTCCATTATTCTCATTACACCCAATGTTCCACGTAGTATTAGCTGAGCTTGATTAGAAATGAGCCAAGGGATGGTGAGTTTGAGGATTCAATGTGTAAATCAATAGTTTTAATGAATCAGGTGAATTTTCTTATCCCAATTTTGTGTGTTCCTCTTATACTTGGCTTTTTGGAAATGCACTGTGTCGGGACTAAAAATTGCATGGTCAATTTTGAGTACGATTGAGAACTTTGAGCCCTATAAATGCTTTTGATGCCTATGTACCTGGCTATACCTTTTAGGCCCCAAAGGTGTTTAATTTTTCTAACACCCAACATTTAGTGCATTTAAGTGTTCCATGATGATAAATTGATATTTTGAGCCATTTTGTGAAGTCTTGTCTTGAGCTAGTTTCAAATCTGCATTTTACCCTAAGTGTCAAACAATGACAGGAGGCCATGCTTGCCTTTAAATATCTTGCACCCAGAAATGTTTTGTGACTTTATACTTTGGGAGTGTCTAGTGTCCATACCAAAGAACTTATGTTTCAATTTTTGAGTCATTTTGATTCCATTTGACTAGGTTTTAAATCCCTCAAATTTGGTCATTTAATGTTTTCATGCTTTTGCAAAATATTCAAAATTTTGGGAAGCCCTTTTTGACGAGTTATAACTTTGACCCAGTTGACCAAAATGCTAAAATTCCTTTTGTGTTGCATTGTAGATGTCAAAGACTTGTTATGTTTTAAGTTTTAGCTTATGAAAAATCCATTTGATTAGTTTTCAAATGCAATTCCAAATATAATTTATAACTTTTTACTAGTGTCAACATTTGCAGATTTGTTGGAACACTTGTTTGTGATGTCATATCTTGAAATCTATGATAGATGAGATCACATGGATTGTACCACTATGTTGTGCTCTAAAAATACTTTAAGTGTGCCAATTTTTAAGTCATGATGAATCCGTTTGCACACTTTTCCAGGTCAATTCCATTTGAAAAAATTACTTTTCTGTCATTGTTTCAATCTGCAAAATCCAAGTAGGCCACTTTGACTGCTTGCCATTTGCACCCAGTTATTTTTCACAAGCCCAAATCATAGATCCATGCTCTCTTCATGATAGTGAACTAATGTCCCACTTTTTTGTCCTTCCAAGTGTTAGTTTACCCAATTTTTGAAGCCAAATCTGAATGCAGTTTATTATTTTTTGACATATTTTTCTGTAGGTAGTTCTAAGAGGTCAACTTTGATGGTCACTATCTTATGACCTTGAATTCTTCATGAGACAAGATTTGACAGGGTGAAAGAGTGTAGAGCAAAGAATCAGTGTGTTCAATCTTACGGCCTAGTCAGGTGTTTTGATCAATTTTCAAAGCCAGTTTTTAGGCCTTCCTATCAGCAAAGCACAGTTTGCATAAAGTGATCAAATGAGTTTTTAAATGATAGAGTAGTGGTTGAATTCGTTTCAAATTAATATCAGGCAATTAGTGGATTAGTTTGACATTTCAATTAATCAGAAACAAAAATTTTGTTAGTCAGACCCACTTTGGGGTCCAACTAATGTCACCTGACTGTTAAAGATTATACAAGGGGCAAATTAACAAGAAATAAATTAAGAACCCATGGAGGGATATTTTTTTGGTTCTCATCTCAAAGGAGGAACTAGAAAGGACAAGGTGTTTGCCTATTTTCATGTTTTAGGGAGATTGTTCTACAAGTTGTAGTTGCCTCCATTGTCATTAAGAGATGTGGTGAATCAAAAAATTTAACCAGTGTACCACCGGTGGAAGAAAGTTGCCCCAATTTTCTATCTATTGATCTTGAATCAATGGAGATCTTGTTTAAAGTTTAATTGAGGGAAGTTTCCAAATTTTGAATTCAAGACAAATTCATAATGGCTTAATTTGAAAGAGTTTTAAAGAAAAATCCACGAGCTCAAAGAAGATGTTCAAGAGATTGAAAATAAAATAAAAACTTTCCAACTCATTGGGGTACTTTGAATAATCAATCCAGGCTTGAACATTCCTTCCACTTTTTAGGCTTAAATAGTTAAAATGGTCTTCATCAATCCAAAAGGCTGCCGCCTAATTTGTATCAAATTCAATTACAAAGAGATGTTTGGATTAGAGGGAGTTTTTTTTAAGTATGGTGAGTGCGAGGTACTATGAATCTTCAGCACCCACTATGGATTTATCAAAATCCATGACTAAGGCTATCCCATGCCTTGATGAACCCTTTGATGGAATCCCAGTGGCCATGACAAAACCATCAATCAATGAAGCTAAATGACAACACCAAAAAAGAATAGCCTTAATCCTTCCAATTCGAAACACAAGAATTGTGCAATTCAAAGTGCTATGGTAGAGAATGTGAAACATGTTGTTGAAGCAAAGAATGGATCAGTTATAGGTGGAAGGAAGATCATTGTAGATCTTGCTAATCATCAGCCTTCAATTCAACAATTCTACACTACGATTTTCAAAGAAACAATTAACACGAAGGCACAAACTATAAATTTGAAGGATCATAAAACTATGGAGAAAACCATAAAATCTATAGCTCATATTATTGATTTCACAGAGAGGCAAGGAAAATGGAAAACTACTACACAATCCTATGAGTTTTTGAAATCCATTAGATGTTACTATAGAAACACTTACACTGACGGTAAAAAGCAAGATGCCATAGATTTGTTCCTTGGTTACTTTCAACTAAGAGAGGAGCTCCATGTTAGGGAGGTAATCCACATCAATAGAGGTGCCCAGTGATGTAAGAAAGGAGTAGCCACATCTATTTTGGTGATTTTTGTAGTCTGTTGATCCAGTGCCTCAGGTTGCAAGAGGCTGAATCCTATTATATTTTGAAGGATATTGGCATTTCTTCCTTTCAAAATGCTGGGAAAAGGTGAAGACTGCCTGTGATCTATGCATGAAAAGGAGCAAAACAAATGTTAAAAAGGATGAGCACAATTTAGAGAAGAGTATGGCAGATGTTTTTTATGAAATAAAATTTAAGGCTCCCCTCAATTGAATTTCTTCACGCACCATTTGATCTAGCAAAGGCATTTCACACAATATGGCCTCAGAGTGCTTTATCCCACATTGGCTGTGGGAGAGGATTTCTAAGTCTTAAAATATGGTTCCACTTAGTAAGTGGCATGAGCAGGGGCCCACTTGGCCAGATGATGAGGCCAGCTGGAGGCGACTGGGAAATAAATTTTAAACAAACTGACTAGATGGTTTTTGTGGCGGTCTCAAAGGTAGAGGCACAAGATTGTGCCATGTGGCGCATCCTGTGGTTGGTGCTTCCCTGCTTGGGGAAGTTGCCCTTAGGATAAATAATGCAGGAATGCACATGGGCACCATGTGGCAGTGGGCCCGAGATGCATGGTGATGTGGTAGGGCCAGTCGAGTGTATCCAGTGGTGATGAAGCATTTGGGTAGCCAATAATTATGTGCCATGTGGCACAGGCCCAGGGGGTGAGAAGAATAAAATATTTTTTAAAATGGTTATTTTAATTTCCTTTTCAAAGGGGTCACGTCATTTTTAATTTTCAAACTGGATATAACATAATGTTTTCACTTAGGAAAGTTTTTTTAATTTTTGCAAAAAATTTAAATCAATGGGTTGCAGACCAGATACTTGTAGCAGGGGACTATTTTTCAAATTAACTTTCAAGGGATTTTTGAGAGGCTAATATAGCGATGTTATAT
Source organism: Cupressus sempervirens (assembly GCA_028749045.1). NCBI lineage: Eukaryota > Viridiplantae > Streptophyta > Pinopsida > Cupressales > Cupressaceae > Cupressus > Cupressus sempervirens. The sequence goes on from CM053790.1 coordinate 265,000,465, forward strand.
ATTACTGCAACCGAGAAGAGAGGAAGTATCCGAATATGAAGTTTGTTTTAGCACAGAATTCCATGGGTACATGCTACAAGAGGTTTTGTTTGTCAGATTGATTTGTGTGTTCTGAGGGGTGTTTTGATTATCCAATTGTAGAATTTAGTGACAAAACATCTAAAACATGCTCAAAAGGTCTTATATGTAGTATGTTTTGATTCTATGATGTTTTGGCTTCAATTTGATTAAAATTTGGTGTCAAAATCAGCTATGATGTTGAATAAGATATCTTAGATATTTCTTGCTTTTAGAAATCAAATGATGAGAATTTGATTCTAGTAGTTGAGGAGAGAAGGTAGAGAGATTCTTTTAAGCTTATGGAGGGAGAATTTTGAAGGGACACTTATCAATTGAAAATTCAATCTTGGAATTTCCCTCTTCATACATATTCTTTCTTTTCCTCTAAAAGAAGGGTTGTTGGTTGGTTTTCAATTCTCAGTTTTATGCAGATAGTTCAGATTTGTTAGGTGATTTCTAAGTCATTTCTATACATCTTTCATGTATTTGGTTTCAAGGAAAACAAACAAAGAATAGCAAAGGCATTTAAATTCAGTTTGAATCATGTCTCCTATTTGTGCATTTGTAATTTCTTCTAGTTTGTGAACAAAGAGCATAAATTGGGTTGCATTTCATTTAGAAATGTATGTGATTGAAATATCTTGGTGGTGGAACAAAGAGCCATGTAATTGCTTGATGTTTGTTACAAGGTTTGCAAATTTCATGAAAGGATTGTTTGAGTATGAGATTCATTTTGTAGCAGATGTCTATTCACAAGGTGAAAGATAGATTAGGGATCTTGATGTAGGAATTATGTCAAATATTTTCAGAAGGTATATGGTCGTAATTCAATTAATTTCCCAATAGATAAGACACTAATCAGAGATAGGATCATTAGGTTTTGTTTCTCATACCTAGGTCTTGCTGATATCAACATATTAAATCAATTTTCCCTTTTATGTTGAAAGTTATTCAATGTTTAACCTGTACTTAGCTCGCTAGTTTCATGAATCATGTTCTTACCTATTTCATGCTTGTGATTCTTGGTTATGTATAGAATATTTAGGGGTTTCATCAGCTATTCTAGATCCTGATTATGCTTATTGTACTAGTCACATAGTCATATCTCAAGAGGTTCACCCACTTAGGTTTTGCAGAGCTTGAAGTGTAGAAGGAGTGTAGCATTATAGTTGGCCCAAGTTCTTGGTGATTTGTGTCCATTATTGGAGATAGTTTTCCATATATGCATTCTTTCCTTGCATACTTGGTTGTTTAAACTTTGTTAAATCAAGAGCCAACAAAATGGCGACTCTACTGGGGATTTGTATTGAATCTGAATGGTAGACAAACCTTGAGAATTTGAAGAAGATTCAATACAATAGGAAGGATATGCTACAACAACAAGGTTGTATGAGGTTTTTACCATTTCTCTACTAATGTTTTATGTTCCCTAGTGAAGTTTTATTGATGGAAAACAACATGTTGTGAAATTGGATGAAAATTGTGTGCTATGACTGTTATAGGTCTATCTTCAATCAATTCAGTTTGCAAGTGTTGTTGAGAAAGTTCAGAGTCAAGAATTGATTTATAAAGTGTATTTTCTTTTCAAGATGATAATGATCTGCAAGTTTCTCCTAAATTGAAGGTTTGGTTTAGATTTGTCAAGTGACAAATAATGTTTTATTTCTCACAAAGTGTGAGTGGCAACTCTCAAATATCTATACCATTTTGTTCCTAGTTGATTTCATTGCATAATTTTGAAGGACTTTCAGTTGTATGGGAAGATATGAAGCTTTTGGTAGTTTCTTGAAAAGAAAGTTTTAAATTCTTGATAAGTTTTAAAGTGCTGTTTGCAATCTGCTGTTATAAGAAATTGAAGTGTAAAAAGTGAATCATAGCAGTGATCTCTTTATCCTCTTGAAAGGAGGTAGCAGCTCTACAAATTTTTGATCAGTGGTGTAAAGGATTTTCAGTCTTGCACCTGTGCCAAATCAGCAGATCGAAGTTTGCATCAGCACTATGAATAATAACATTGCTATGTTGAATAGACTGCTCTACAAAAGGATTGTCAATCTTATAAGAATTGAGGTAGGAAATACTCAAGGTTTAAGTGCCAAACAATGTTATTTAAGGCTTAAGTCAGTAATCAGCAAGATTCCTTTTTCATTGTAGACCTGAGGAATCTACCTTGCCTAGTGTTTTCCTTGATGTTCTAGTACCTGATTCAGTCAATTGGCCAACACCTATAAGATTACAAAGGTTTTTGCAAATTGAAAGATTCATTGAAGTGATGGAAAGTGGTGATTATAGATTTCATGTTATATCTTCTAATGATAATGAGTGTGTTGAAAGCCAAGGTAGTAGTGAATATAATGAATCCGTATATAAAGATGATCTATCTTCCAAATGTGAAGAGAAGGATTCAAATGCAATTGAATCGAGTAATTGCAATCAACATAAGGAAGATGGATATGAAAGAGAAAGTAATTTTTTTTACAATAAATATGAAGTTGAAGAAATTTGTAACAGTAGTAAGGGTAATGAATTCTATGATAAGAATGAATATTGTAACAATTCTAATATTCTAGATTGTTATATTAATAATCTTGTTTTTGTAAATTTTTCATTCTATCCAGATGATAATCACAACCGAGAGAAGATTTGTGAGGCTGTCTTCTTGAGCCCTGATGAAATCTTTGATTTGTTGGCTTGTGATTTTGAAAAGAAAGTAAGTGTTTCTAAGGATTTTCATATTTTTTGTCAAATGTTTCTTCATTCAGTCAAGTTACTTCCCCAAAGTTTGATCTAGCAAGAGATGTGGAATCTGAACAACCCTTATTAGATTTTGGAGGTGTAGATGATAGTACCTCATATGTCTTTACACATGATGATTTTTTGGATGGGGGGAATGTTAGTAAAGGGAAATTTAATACTATTTCAAATTCTTTTCATGTTGATCTTGTAGAAATTTGTTTTGATGTTTCATGTGATGAAGGGGAAAATAGTGAAGGTTGTTAGTTCGATTATAGATTTTCTTCATATGCTAATAAGTCTTGTAAAGATAAGTTCAAGGTTCATTGTGACATTCAGTTAGATGAAGAAAATGATTGTGATTAGCATAGTTTAGATCAGCACTTTTAGAATGAGTTTTCATGCATGGTAAATAATCAGTTGTTTGAATAATGTGATGAGGTCTCAGTGGAAGATAAATCTGATTCAGTGAATGACATGACTACAAGTAAGCAACAATAAGATTTCACATATTCTTCACAATCGGAGGGACAAGGTGAGTTACAATTTGATCCATGTAACTCATTGAATGAAGTTGAATACCAAGCTTTTATGTTTCCTATTGAAGCAATCCATGGGTCAGACAGTAGTGATCAGTTTCAATTTGACGTCAAGTGTTATGATCATGCTAATTCATTTTTTCATAGTGAACAAGGTGAAGAAAGTATGTCTGATTTTTATATGCACTATGAAGATGATGATATTAGTTTTGTTTTTCCTAATGAAGTGATTGAAAATGCTGATGTGTTGGGTGTAACCAAGGAGAATGGTGATGAAAATTAGCTGTATGATAGAGGTAAGAAGTTTTGAAAACTTTCTAGTGGCCCGAGGCCATCATGTATACATAGTAGTAGTTGTTTCTCACTTTCAATAAAGTTGTTCAAGAAATTTTTGAAGTTCAAGTGTGTGGTCTACTTTACCTAGAGATTTGAAATATTGCCATGCCCACAAGGGGCATGCATCCCCAAATAGAGTCACTGTTGGGACTAAAAAATTGCATGGTCAATTTTGAGTACCATTGAGAAATTTGAGCCCTATAAATGCTTTTGATGCCTATGTACCCGGATGTACCTTTGAGGCCCCAAAGGTGTTTAATGTTTCTAACACCCTCCATTCAGTGTGTTTAAGTGTTCCATTATGATAAATTGATATTTTGAGTGATTTCGTGAAGTCTTGTTTTGAGCTAGTTTCAAATCTGCATTTTACCCTAAGTGTTAAACAATGACAAGAGGTTGTGTTTGCCTTTAAATATCTTGCACCCAAAATTTTTTTGTGACTTTTTACTTTGGAAGTGTCTAGTGTCCATACTAGAGAACTTATGTTTCAATATTCGAGTCATTTTGAGTCCGTTTGACTAGGTTTTGAATCCCTCAAAGTTGGTCATTTAATGTTTTCATGCTTTTGCAAAATATTCAAAATTCTAGGAAGCCTTGTTTGACGAGTTATAACTTTGACCCAATTGACCAAAATGCTAAAATTCCTTTTGCATTGCATTGTAGACATCAAAGAATTGTTATGTTTTAAGTTAAAGTTAATGAAAAATTCATTTGATTAGTTTTCAAACGCGATTCCAAATGCAATTTATAACTTTTTACTGGTGTCAACATTTGCAGATTTGTTGGAACCTTTGTTCATGATGTCATATCTTGAAATCCATGATAGATGAGATCAAATGGGTTGTACCACTTTGTTGTCCTCTAAAAATAATTTAAGTGTGCCAATTTTTAACCCACGACGAATCCATCTGCACACTTTTCTAGGTCAATTCCATTTGAAAAAATTGCTTTTCTGTCATTGTTTCAATCTACAAAATCCAAGTAGGCCACTTTGATGACTTGCCATTTGCACCTAGTTATTCGTCATGAGCCCAAATCACAGATCCATGCTCTCCTCATGACATTTAACTAATTTCCCAATTTTTGTCCTTCCAAGTGTCAGTTTACCCTATTTTTGAAGCCAAATCTGAATGTAGTTTATTATTTTCTAACATATTTTCATGTAGGTAGTTTTGAGAGGTCAACTTTGATGGTTAGTATCTTATGACCTCAAATTTTTCATGAGAAAATATTTGATAGGGTGAAAGAGTGCAGAGCAAAAAATCAGTGTGTTCAATCTCAGGGCTTGGTCAGGTGTTTTGATTAGTTTTTAAAGCCAATTTTTAGGCCTTCCTATCAGCGAAGCACAGTTTGCATAAAGTGATAAAATGAGTTTTTAAATGACAGAGTAGTGGTTGAATTTGTTTAGAATCAGTATCAAGAAATTAGTGGACCAGTTACATTTCAGTTGATCGAAAATGAAAATTTTGTTAGTCAGACCCACTTTGGGGTCCAACTAATGTCACATGACTGTTGAAGATTATACAAGGGGTAGATTAACAAGAAATAAATTAAGCACCCATGGAGGGATATTTTTTTGGTTCTTGTCTCAAAGGAGGAACTAGAAGGACAAGGCATTTGCCTATTTTCATTTTTTAGGGAGATTGTTCTACAAGTTGTAGCTACCTTTATTGTCATTAAGAGATGTGGTGAATCAAAAAATTTAACAACCAATGTACCACCAGTGAAAGAGAGTTGCCCCAATTTTCTATCTATTGATCTTTAATCCATGGAGATTCTATTTAAAGTTTAATTGAGGGAAGTTTCCAAATTTTGAGTTGAAGACAAATTCATAATGGCTTAATTTGAAAGAGTTTTAAAGAAAAATCCGCGAGCTCAAAGAAGATGTTCAAGAGATTGAAAATAAAATAAAAACTTTCCAACTCATTAGGGTACTTTGAATAATCAATCTAGGCTTGAACATTCCTCCCACTTTTCAGGCTTAAATTCTTAAAATGGTCTTCATTAATCCAAAAGGCTACTGACTAATTTGTATCAAATTTAACTACAAATAGATGTTTGGATTAGAGGGAGTTTGTTTTAAGTATGGCGAGTGTGAGGTACTATGAATCTTCAGTACCCACTATGGATTTATCAGAATCCATGACTAAGGCTATCCCATGCCCTGATGAACCCTTTGATGGAATCCCAATGGCCATGAAAAAACCATCAATCAACGAAGCTAAATGACAACACCAAACAAGAAAAGCCTTAATCCTTCCAATTCGGGATTCAAGAATTCTGCAATTCAAAGTGCTATGGTAGAGGATGTGAAACATGTTGTTGAAGCAAATAATGGATCAGTTATAGGTTGAAGGAAGATCACTATAGATCTTGCTAATCATCGGCCTTTAATTCAACAAGGCCGCGCTAAGACTTGGAAAGAAACAATTAACACGAAAGCACAAACTATAAATTTGAAGGATCATAAAATTGTGGAGAACACCATAAAATCTGCAACTCATAATACTATTTTCAGAGAGAGGCAAGGAAAATGGAAAACTACTACACAATCCTATGAGTTTTTGAAATCCATTAGATGTTACTATAGAAACACTTACACTAACGGTGAAAACTAAGACGCCATAGATTTGTTCCTTGGTTACTTTCAGCTAAGAGAGGAGCTCCATGCTAAGGAGGTAGTCCACATCAATAGAGGTGCCCAATGATGTACGAGAGGAGAAGCCGCATCTATTCTAGTGATTTTTGTAGTCCATTGATCCCATGCCTCAGGTTGCAAGAGGCTGAATCCTATTATATTTTGAAGGATATTGGCATTTCTTCCTTTCAAAATGCTGGGAAAAGGTGAAGACTTCCTACGATCTATGCATGAAAAGGAGTAGAGAAAATGTTAAAAAGGATGAGCAAGATTTAGAGAATAGTATGGTAGATATTTTCTATGAAATAAAATTGAAGGCTCCCCTCAATTGAATTTCTGCACACACCATTTAATTTGATGAAGGCATTTCACACAATATGGCCTCAGAGTGCTTTATCCCACATTGGCTATGGGAGAGGATTTCTAAGTCTTAAAATATGTTTCCACTCAATAAGTGTAATGCCCATGAGAAAGGGCATTTTTTAAGGCATACAATGCATGAGGAGGGGCCCACTTGGATGGATGATGAGGCTAGTTAGAGGTGACTGGGAAATAAATTTTAAACAAACTGACTAGAAGGTTGATGTGGCAGTCTCAAAGGTAGAGGCACAAGATTGCACCATGTGGCACATCCTGTGGCTGGCTCTTCCCCACTTGAGGAAGTTTCCCTCAAGAGAAATAATGTGAGAATGTGCCTGGGAACCACAAGGTAGTGGGCCCAAGATGCATGGTGATGTGGAAGGGCCGATCAAGTGCATCCTGTGGTGACGGAGTATTTGGGTAGCCAATAATATGGTGCCACATGGCATAGGCCTAGGGGGATGAGAAGAATAAAATATTTTTTAAAATGGTTATTTTAATTTCCTTTTCAAAGGGTTCATTTCAATCTTAAATTTCAAACTAGATATAACATAATGTTTTCTAAAACAATGTGTTGTAGACCAGACACTTGTAGAAAGGGACTATTTTTCAAATTGACTTTCAAGGGGTTTTTGAGAGGCTAATATAGCAATGTTATATATCGCCAGAACTAGGAAGAGATGAACTATTCAAATATGATTTTTTTTTTGCACAGAATGCCATGGGTATATCCTATAAGAGGTTTTGTTTGTCAGATTGATTTCTGTGTTCTAAGGGGTGATTTTATTATCCAGTTGCAGAATTCAGTGACAAAACATCTAAAACATGCTCAAAAGGTCTTATATGTAGTATATTTCAATTTTGTGATGTTTTGGCTTCAATTTGATTAAAATTTGATGATGTTGAATAAGATATCTTAGATATTTCTTGCTTTTGGAAATCAAATGATGAGAATTTGATTTTGGCAGTTGAGGAGAGAAGTTAGAGAGATTCTTTTAAGCTTCTAGAGGGAGAATTCAGAAGGGACACTTGTCAGTTGCAAATTCAATCTAGGAATTGCTCTCTTCATATATATTCTTTCTTTTCCTCTAAAGAAAGGGTTGTTGGTTGGTTTTCAATTCTCAGTTCTAGGAGCTCTACTCAGGCTGTGAAAACTACACACCCAACATTTCTCTTGTATTGAGAAACATTTAAGTTTTATGTAGATAGTTTAGATTTGTTAGGTGATTTCTAAGTCATTTTTGTACATCTTTCATGTATTTGGTTTCAAGGAAAAAAAATAAAGAACAAAAAAGGGATTTAAATTTAGTTTGAATCATGCGTCCTATTTGTGGATCTATAATTTTTGCTAGTTTGTGAACAAAGAGCATAAATTGGGTTGCATTTCATTTAGAAATATATGTGATAGAAATATCTTGGTTGTGGAACAAAGAGCCATGTAATTGCTTGTTGTTTGTCACAGGGTTTGCAAATTTCATGAAAGGATTGTTTGAGTATGAGATTCATTCTGTAGTAGATGTTTATTCACAAGGTGAAAGATAGATCAGGGATCTTGATGTAGGAATTATGTCAAAGATTTCTAGAAGGTGTATGGTTGTAATTCAATTAATTGTCCAATAGATAAGGCACTGATCAGAGATAGGATCATTAGGTTCTTTTTTCTCATACCTAGGTCTTGCTGATATCAACATATTAAATCAAATTTCCCATTTATGTTGAAAGTTATTCAATGTTTAACCTGCACTTAGCTCGCTAGTTTCATGAATCATGTTCTTAGCTATTTCATGCTTGTGATTCTTTGTTAAGTATAGAAGATTTAGGGGTTTCATCAACTATTCTAGATCCTGATTATGATTATTGCACTGGTCACATAGTCAGATCTTAAGAGGTTCACCCGCCCAGGTTTTGCAGAGCCTAAAGTGTAGAAGGAGTGTAGCCTTATAGTTGGCCCAAGTTCTTGGTGATTTATGTCCATTATTGGAGATAGCTACCCATATATGGATTCTTGCCTTGCATACTTGGTTGTTTAAAATCTTTTAAATTAGGAGCCAACACACTGTATGATTATGTGTTTACTATACATGGATAGGGGTCTTTCTTGTATCTTTTGATATTGGTAAAGATAGCTTTGTGATTCTTTTTGGGTCTACAGATAATTTAATCCACTTAGTTTATCTCCATACCTTAACAAAAGTATGTAGTTGATCTACTTATTTGTAATGTATGTTTGAGCATACATCACTTGTACTACATCTAGCTATGTTGATGCTATTCTATAGTGATGGTGAGTATTCTATTGGAAAATGCTCATGAGTTCATTGGAAGGTTCATGAAGTGCATTATGAGTATATCTATGGAGTGTTTGAGGTATATTTGAGTCATGGGTATGTGCAAGATCATGGTCAACCAAACTATGCTCTTAAGTGGCAATAAAAAATTAGAAAATTAGGGTTATGTCAACTTGATGTGCAATTTTTTACTTGTTATTAACTTTATATCAAAAAGTTGAGAGAAAATAATCTCTAGCAAATTGAATCTAGTTTCTAAACTACTAGGACTTATCTCAAAAAAACAAAAATTGATTGGTCAAAATTTGAATTTTAATGCAATATTTAAAAATTTTTAGAACAAAAATAAGGAGACGTACGTCTGACCACCTTATTCAAAATCAAATGATAATATTTTTAAATAATATTATAGATATAAGTAGTAAAATCAAGCTTGGATGTGACACATATTTTTGGGTATTTTTATTCTAAATAAATAAATAATAATTAATTTTTAACTTTAGTAATTTTGGAATAAAAAAATCTTGTGTGTGACTACCTTAACTAATTCAAAACTCTACAAAATTCAAATTTTCATTTTTTTTTCCTTGTAGTAGAAGAAACATTGAATGTGATGCATCTTTTGGATTTAAAAAATGTTGTACCATTTGAAAGTTATAGTTGTTTTTCAAGTAGTGTGTCAGTCAACACTTTATACATAACTCCATTAGAAAATAAGTAATAATTACTTACTAAATTCATAATTTGAAAAACCTTACATTTATGGAAAGATAAGAACCTTCTTAAGAAACCCTTTTCATTTCATCAAATTTTGGTGAAAAAAAGGTCGTCAGCTACATGTTTGAAGTGAACATCACATAAAAATAGGCCAAAAGCACATTTAAAGGATTTTTTTAAAGTTGACCATATAGGTTTGGTATCAAAAAAGTATAGTAAACCTTATAAAGATATTAATTGTTTTCATTTAGTATCAGGGTGGGTGGGAAAAAATTTGGAATAGATTTTGAAATGGTTTGAGATATTTCAGAATTAAAGATTTTTTGAATTGCCACTTTTTGGCACACCATGATCTTGTACATACCCTCACTTTGAACAAAAATTTTTGTGGTATATTTGTGTGGTTTGAGGTATATTTGAGGTAGTTCACATAATTGTTTTGGTATATCAGTGTGGTGTTTGAGGTATATTTGAGGCGCACTTTAGACCATTTTTTCTTTCTTACTTGGTTTTGGTTTGGTTGTTATTTGAGGTTGTGCATGGAGTCATTTCTTGCTAAGGTTTAACAAAAAAAATGTGATAGCTGTGATAGAGTTCAATTCCTCACTTTATATTCACATTACAAACAACCTATTTGACTTTTAGAAGAAGTACAAAAAAGAGATACACATTATTCCATTTAAAACCTTATTCATGATGACCATCTCCACATTAATTCATTACATAATTTTATAGATAATTATTTTTATAATTTTAACAATAGCTTTTCACATTAGGCAAAACTCAGCTTGGAAAGTGTTTCTATTTAGTATACATTTTTAAAATATTAGTAAAACTACAAATTGTCTCAAGGAGATCTCATAATTCTATTATCTGATGCTATATCATCTTGAAACCAAGCAAAATAGTTGTTAGAAGCCTAGTGATCTAAAATAACTAAGGTAAATATGATTTTTGTTATTTGATTTATAGTATTTATTGTTATAAACAAATTAGGTATTCATAAAAAATGTTGAACAAATCTATCTTCTATCTTTTATCTTCTATTTTAGACAAAAATAGGACTCAGATGTAACTATCAATTGATGATAAATGTTCTATTTAATATATTTTAATTCTTAATTAATTATTTTAACTTTTACTTAATTAATTATTACAATAAATGATACATTTTGGATGTCATATATACTATGGTTTGTTAGTTCAATGCAATTTTATAACATTTTGAGAAACATATTAATTTGATGAAAAATCCCATGTCAATACCGTGGATGAGATCCATGAGTCAAGTGATAGTGCAGTTTACACCAAGGTTTCTTCTTTGTTCGTCAATAACAAGTAGTGGAGTGAATCAATCAATATCATTTTTTAGAAGAAAAAGGCTTTTTTCATGAAATGGGTGGGACTGTGGGCTTCTCTTAGCAAAATGGTAAGGATCTCTTAGCCGATATGATGTTCATTGATTCTTTTTGAATTAGAACATTTCTTTTAGGAAATACTATCGACATTAGTTGTCCTTGATGCAAATAATCCAAGTATGTGGCATGGAAAATAATATTGTTTTTGAAAAGTCAAGAATGTGATGTGGAAGTTGTGACAACAATAAAGTGAATTTTTGTCATGGTAACATTATCAATAACTATGTGGTATATCTAAATATTCTTCTTACTTGTTGTGGTTTATTAAAGTCATTCACTTGGTAAGTGAAGTGCCACTTGTCAAAATTGTATGGTGAATTTGAAAGGTTCATGAAATATTTTTATGGACTTCATTATGAAATGGTTATGAAAAAGATGGTTCTCAGTTTCTTTTTGTAAGAATTTTCTTAAAGGAAAAATTCATCCAGGAACTAAGAACTCAAACACAAGCACACAGTAGACCAAAGAGAGAGAAAGAGTATGATTAGAATGATGATATATTCAATATGCCATGATATGAGTACACTAGGTGTGCCTGTATATAAAGGCCTCTTAGGAAGTACCTAGAATGTCTCTAGAAACAATCAAGAGATAAGACAACTAAGCACCTTTTCCAACATTCTAGATGAATGGATAAGAATGACAAAGTGTCATGTAGACAACATGTACTTAAAAGAGGTGCGGACCCCTATGATGTCATCATGACAACTCACAAGAGTGCACAAATTCCTAAGTGTCTCACAAATAAAATAATGCAAAATAATTAAATAATGCATTAACCTAAGTAAACTTAAGTAAGTGTAATAAGTAAATACTTATTTACACCAACATTTTTTTTCCAAAACTACAAACCCTATGAACAAGGGCATCACCATGAAAGTTTTTCAGCTTCAAGGATGCATGTTTTATTGCCAAATATTTTTGTTGGTTCTTGACATTTTAATCTCATTCTTTCAATGCCTCTACTGCAACAAATGTTTGAGTCATTTGCATTAGGTAAATGGGTGTTCTCTTTTAGATCATCTTTGGTGGCTTTTTTGTTGCAATGCATTGTTCTTGCATCAAAGATAAGAGTTGAGAGCATATCATGTTACAATTTTATATTGGTTTTCTCTTGTAAACTTACAATTGTTCTTGCATATCACTCATTGTGATTTGACTATGGTTTATTTTGCATATTCTATTTTTTAAAACCACGGTCACTGGAATTAATACTATCAAATGTGGGTTTAAAAAATCATGCTAGAATATGAAAAGGGGCTACTAGAACTTTAATGTATTCTCCTAAAAACTCAAAGTTAGGAAACTAAACCCTACTCACTAGATGAGAACAATGACCACTAGAAGTTGTGTAAAGGACAGGCATCAGATTTTCTTCACGTCATTGTGGATTTCTTTGTCGTCGTTGGAGTGGGACTCATGGCTGGTTGTGAGACAAAGTATAGTCCCACATGTATGCTATAATTGGACTTTAAGCCCTTTAAAATATGAAGTTCACAGGTGTTAATATAAATAGCCGCAGGTGTTGTATGTTGAGAGGTCAGAGGATGGTGAGGCTTGTTTTGCCAGTGGAATGCCTATTGATTTGCAGGTTGTAGTCGCAACCTTTGCTAGTATTCTTTGCAGTATGACTGCGGATATGTAGACTTGCCAACTTAAATCAAATAAACCTATGAATTAATAAACCTTCAAATGTCAAATTTAGGGTATCACTGCTGGGTTTTGCTAAAAAAAATTTCTCTATCGGGTGCCTGTAGGGAATTTTTTTTTGGTGAAAATTGACAAAAAAATATAGAGAAATAATAAAATGTAGATTCAAAAATTTAGTTAAATCTGCAAAAAATGACCATACCTGAACTACAAATTAGTGCCTTCAAGTTCTAATTTGAAATTTTTTTTGGGCCTCACGGTCGACTTTGGGCCAAGGTAGCCAAGTTTATAGTCAATTTTCACTGACTCAATGTTCTAGATGCAATGACGAGGTCAAATCTAGCTCTAGACGCTCCCAATTTTTGTAGTACTCTAGATTTAGGCTAAGGTGATGAAGCAAGCATTATCTTGAATGGCTATGTGATGAGAAAATCTCCAAGTTGCTCTGTTACCATGTAAGACTTTTCCTAAGGGAAAAATTCACCCAAGAACTAAGAACTCAAACACAAGCACATAGTAGACCAGAGAGAGAGAGAGAGAGAGAGAGAGAGAGAGAGAGAGAGAGAGAGTATGATTAGAATGACGATATATTCAATATTTCATGATAAGAGTACACTAGGAGTGCCTGTATATAAAGGCCTCTCAAGAAGCACCTAGAATGTCTCTAGAAACAACTAGGAGATAAGACAAATAAGCACCTTATGCAACATTCTAGATGAATGGATAAGAATGAAAAAGTGTCATATGTGTGTGTCAAAGATTCCTGTGTTGTAGGCAACATGTGCTTGAAAGAGGTGTAGACCCTTGTGATGTCATCATGACAACTCACAAGAGTTCACAAACTCCTAAGTGTCTCACAAATAAAATAATGCAAAATAATTAAATAATGCATTAACCTAAGTAAAATTAAGTTTAATAAGTAAATACTTATTTACACCAACACTTTTTTTCCAAAACTACAAACCCTATGAATGAGGGCATCACCATGAAAGTTTTTCAGCTTCACAGATGCATGTTTTATTGCCAAATCTTTTTGTGGGTTCTTGATATTTTAATCTCATTCTTTCAATGCCTCTACAACTACAAATGTTTGAGTCATTTGCATTAGGTAAATGGGTTTTTTCTTTTAGATCATCTTTGGTGGCTTTTTTGTTGCAATGCCTTGTTCTTGCATCAAAGATAAGAGTTGAGAGCATATCATGTTACAATTTTATATTGGTTTTCTCTAGTAAACTTAAAATTGTTCTTGCATATCACTCATTGTGATTGGACTATGGTTGATTTTTCATGTTCTATTTTTTAGAACATTTAGGGCCCATTTGGTTGCAGGCATAGGAATAGAGAATAAGTATGCAATATTGGGAATAGGAATGGCTATTCCAATAACAACTATTTTTTGGAATGGGTATAAGCTCATTTTAGATTCAAAATTGGGATATGTTTTCCTATTCCCCATTCCAATTGACCAACCAAATAGAAAATAGAAAATGTGTTCCAAATTTTCTATTTATATTCCAGCAACCAAACAGGCCCTCAAAGAATATGGCTTTTTGTTCTTCATCTTCGGAATGAATTTTGGCAAGTGAAAGGTATATGTTTCTTTATCATGCTCCCATGTATGCCTCATATTATTCCTACTTTTCCAATGAAACAAGGGTTTAATGTTCTCCTAAAAATGATTATGGTCAATAAGTTTCTTATCTTAATGAAAAAATCAATAATGGTTGAAGCATATTCATTTGTTTAAAAGGAATAGTAGTTTCATTTTCGAGTTTCTTAAAAGAACTCTTATGGTATAAGATTTCCTTTGATAGTTACCATTCATGGAAATTTTATCTTCAATTAATTGTTTCTCCATATTCATTTTTAATGAAAGTTTCTAAATTTTTAAATGTAAGTGAAATTTAAATACTTATTTAGTTTTAGTAACGACTCTAAATAAAGAATCTATTTAGAACAACCAATTTGAAACCAATTTTGTTCTAAAATTGTTGATATATAATGAGTTTATGAAAATTTTTATAACCCTAATAGAGGATTTTTGGTAATAGAGAACATGGATAACCAATTCAATTTTTCATTTATGAAGTAATTTTAGATCAAATCATAAAGTACATTTGGTAATTCTACATATATAGAAATATTTTCAAGAGCTAAAAGGAATAGTTCATTTTATCCTATCTTAAGGCTTTGATATTAATAAATATGTATTAGTTTTATAACTAACTATTTGACAAGTAAATGCAATTAACTTTCTGTATATCTCTATATAGGGTAAGGTGATTGTGTATGAAAGTGTGTGAATAAGATATGTGAGAAAGATACACAATCATTTTTCTTGTGTATGGAATACATGATTCAAGATTGGAAGCAAGATACAAAATTGTATATGTATATAGGTGTATGTTCTATACAAGTATAAATTTATATATCTTTGCAACTTGGAAAAACCTATTGTAAAGCAAGGCAATAAGGGTTGTAGCCTTGAGCAGTTGAAGCTCTCGATGTAATAGAAGATTTAAGAACCTAATAAAGATTACATGTTTTAATGGAGTGGTTTTTTTCCTATGAGAAAATAAAAAGGTTTTGAGGGTTTTTCCACTTAGCACAAAATTGTTTGTCACCTTTTATGAGTTATTTTATTCTATTATGATATTTATGTCTTGTTTATTCTTATTTAGATTAGTTACATCCAACTATCTATGCGGTAAAAATTGTGCATAAAAGTTTTATAGCATCTATTCTAATTCACCCCTCCCCCCTCTCAGAATAGTTAGTACTTCCAAAAAATACATGGAACAAGTAATTAAAAATAATATAAAATGATCAAACTTGACCTACCATAGTTGAACTTGAATACTTAATTTTACTAGTTTGTTTATTTAAAAAAAATCTGAATCACTTTGAAGATACTTTTGCAAATTGAAAAGGAATGGGAATAACAAATTATGTAGTTTTATACTATGGTGAATATCCTATATGTTATTGTGTAACTATTGTAAATGGTTGATTTAATGGGGCAAAGCTATGTACTAAGATATTGTTGCAAGACTTTTAGTCCATTCTTTTTGAGCTTCTAGCTTGATGTGTTTTCATTGCAATTATGTTTAGTTTCTAGTCAAGGCAGTCTTTAGGTGGATCTCTTCTCATTAAGCATCTTAAAGCTTTCCCTATGTGTCATTTTTAGGTTTTCCCTACTCCACTTGCCCTTATACATCCATGTGGGATTCTAGTCATCCACTGTATTGTGTCTTAGGTGATCTAGGTTTAGGTGGTTGTTGTCTGAGCATCTTTTAGATGAGAAGAAAGTCTTATTTGTTTTGCATTTTAACCACTACCTCAAGTAAGCATTTTACCTATGGATTTTAGCTCATTCCACTGGCTATCCATTTTTAGTGACCTTTATTAATCAAGAATCTAAAGAAAAAAGTAACAATGGGATCGACATATATATGTCTAGTTGATTCATGATAAGAGACCAAGAGAAGCAAAGATATAAATCTAAGAAACACTCAAATCAAAGATTCAAAGTCAAAATAAATTTCTGTGCAAAAAGATGATACTTCATGTTGTCAGCCAGTCATCCTTTGGAAGTGAACATTTTCTAATGTGTTTTTGAGGCTAAGATGACTCATGCTCTATTTAGAATATTTCATGTGTTCAATGGGACCTAGGCACAATGTTATAAAAAAGTTAATCCAAGCCCTTGATATGCATCACCAAATGATGAATCCATGGTCAACAATTTGTTTCGAGGATATACATAAGAAATGGTGAAGGTAAAGGAAATGTTTTAGAAGGCTTCTCTCTTTAGAAAGAGGAGGTCTTGATGGTGCTTTTCCATCTAGTAGAAGCATTCAAGGCTTCCTTTCTGGAGGACAAGGAGGAAAAATTTCTAAGAAATTGATATGAGGATATTCTGAGGAGATGCTAGAAAGATGCTTCTAGTTAAGTCAGTTGCAAGCCTCTATCCCCAATACAAAGGAAATCAAGTATTCATGATCAAGGTGAAGAATCCATTCTGCAAATTCCCCATAATTAAGTTGTGAAATTAAGAAAGAAAGCCCTTATGTAGAAAAGAGAGAAATGAAGTTCCGAAGGTGTTAAGGCGTATTGCTTGCAGTTCAATATTGAATCAAAGGAAAATGCAAGGATGAATAAAGATAGGCCTAATATCTCCTTCCTTGCACATAGTAAGTTGTGGTGAGAACATTTATACTGGATTTTTAAGTAAAGAATGGATTTTACATTAGGCCAAATTCAATTGATTCAATAAGTGGATAATTTCACTACTATTGGAGATTTAAAGTGAATGATATGATCACCGGATTTATGAATCTGTGTATGGGTAAAAATGGAAAGTTTTAAATAGTCTTTAACCATCAAATTTATTACAAATCCATATGTTATGACCATTAGTTGTGATTTAGTTCATTCATGTGGTGCCAATGTTTAGATTCCTACATTTATATGATCAAATTTTCCCCAAACATAGTTCTCCATTCTTTTAATGGATATTAATCAAGCTATTTATTCCCTTTATGAAATTGTAAGCTGACGGAAATTAGACCAGTAGGGTATGATCATCTGATTGGTTTGGAAAGTGAATTGAAGATCTTCTTAGATATATCATTCAAGTTTTATGATTTAGGTGATTTTCATAGAAGGCTTAACTCATAGCCAATTCACCCAATAACCCAAAAATTGAAGGAAAAAAAATTAGTTGAAAATGTTGGATTTCTAATGGCCATGTAAGCACAAAAATTGCTAAGAGAATGTATCAAAAGATACAATCTAGAGACAAAGAATTTTCTTTTATCTAATTAGTCCATTATGTTATCTATAAATAAAGCATTGATGCAATCTACATTTGGCATCCCAATGAAACAACAATACTATGATATCATCTTCTCATCCTCTAAATTAATGTTCAATGAAAAGAAGACTCTAAGAAGAGAAGACATGCAAGGAACCTGAATCCAAACATCTTGCTTCAAAAAGAGTAAGATGCCCAAGAATCTTTTTGGAACCAAACTAAAAAGAGATATTGTGGACATCTTGGCACTATTGATAAGATTTAAAGGAAGGAGGAAATCTTGGATTTTATCAAACATCACTTCTTCTTGGTACATGTCATATATGCTGATAGATTACAGACCGATTGGGTTGAGATTAGATTTGAAGAGCTTGATTCTTGGCTAGGTTTAGCTAAGGCATTTGGGTAGTTCTATATGTCTTCATACTTAATATATACCTTAGCCACACATCACCTCTAACTAGGTCTTCCCAATATTGAAATTTATGATGAAAATATGATGTATGAGTTTTATCCATACCTATAGCTGCAAAGGAGCTTTGAAGACTATGTAAAGATTAATGATGCCTTTATAGTGAGGTTGTACCAAGAATTACAAGGTTTCCTTGAGCATAGGTTTTCACTCAAGGCTATATCAGCTATATGCCAATTTTAATGTTGTTTCATCCAATTCACATCTCTCTCCTACCTAAGAATTGGTACATTTGATGGTATTCCCATAAGGCTCCATAAGTATCCAAAGGAAAAAGTTGTTCTTATTGAACCGTACAAACAAATACTAGATGTGAACAACTTGTTTTCCAATATGAAGAAGATAGCCATGATTTCCTTCCCAATAGTGGTAGGACCTTATTCATGTGCTTTTAGATTTGATGCCCAAAACCTAGTCAAAATTTGTAATGGAATAACTTGCACAATAGAAGAAATATATAAAAATATTATAAAAATACTTGATAATGACTGAGAATAATAAGCCACTTTGAGGGGGGAAACCTCCAAATATCTCCAATGAAAACACACTTCACAATATTATGTTTAAATAAGACTCACAACCTCCTATATATATATACATACCTAATTATCCTTAGGTTGAATAGACACAACCCTACATAACACCTAGGTCGACCTACCTACCTAAATAATAATATAATAATGATAACATGACTCAATTAAGGATTAAGATAGCTACAAGTTGACTATTCATAACCCTATATACACCAATATTAAGGGCATAGCATGCCCCCTCTCTTGAAAGAAGCATTGTCCTCAATGCTAACCAAGTGTGGATTCTTTTGAATGAACTCCTCATCCTCCCATGTGGCCTCTTCAACTGGTAAGTTCTTCCATTGGATGAGATACTGTGCCAGGGTTTTGTTCCATAGCTTCTTCATACATGTTTGAAAAATGCACAATGGTTCCAAAATTATTCTTTCTGCTTCATTGAGTTCTAGTAGTAATATTTGAGTAGGAATATTCTACCCAATTACCTACTTCAAATAAGAAACATGAAAGACTAGATGTATCTTTGTTGTTGATGTCAACTCAAGATTGCAAGCAACACTACCAACCTTTTTCATGATTTAGTATGGTCCATAATATCTTGGAGACAACTTATTATTCTTTTTTTGTTGCTTCATTGAGATTTGATTATAAGGCTACAATCTCAAGAAGACCCTGTCCCCAACTTCAAAATTTATTTCAGTACAATGTTAGTTAGGTTGTTCTTTCATTCAATTTTGTGCCATAACTAAATTCTCCTTGAATCTTAAAAGCACTTGTTGTTGATGAAGCAAGTGGTCCTCTACTACCTAAACTCTTGGTGAAACCTTTAATGATGATGTGATGGAAGGAGGATGATATCCATAAAGTGCCAAAAATGGAGATATTTTTGATGAGCTATGAAAATAAGTATTGTACCACCATTTTGCAAGAGGTAGCCAATCTAACCATTGAGATTATTTTTCTGAAGCGAAACAACATGGATATCCTTCCAAACATTTATCAACATCCTTAGTTTTCCCATCTAATTGAGGTTGGTATGAAGAAATATGAGCCAATTGAGTACCCAAACATGATAATAAATCTTCCCAAAAGTGATTAGTAAAGATAGGATCACAATCACTAACAATAACCTTAGGTGTAACATGTAATTTTTTAGATATTCTCCAAGAAAAAAATTTCCTCTATACTTGGTGTAAAAGGATGTGATAATGAAATTAAATGTGCATATTTAGTGAGGCAATCAACTACTACCATGATGATAGTATGACCTTTAGATTTGGGAAGCCCTATGATGAAGTCCATGGATACATCCTCACAACATTGGCTAGGAATAGATAAAGGCTGCAAGAGACATGGTGTCTTAACTATTTCCCCCTTATTTCTTTGATAAACCAAATATTCAACCACAAATTTTTGAACATCATCTTTTAGCCCTTCCTAAAAAAAATCTTAGTTCACCCAATGATATGTCTTCAAAACTCTTGAATGACCACCAATTGGGGACTCATGTAGTTCTTTGAGAATCTTTTGTTTAAGAGTGGAATTCTTGTAGAGATATAAGCATTCTTTATACCAAAGAATACCTCCCTTTAAACAAAACTTATCTAAACTACTAGGGAAACTTTTAATTTTCTAGATGAGATTACTTGTCACAACATCATTTTGCCACTCTCCTTTGGCTTCAACCACCCAATTTTCTTGTAATATTGAAAGTGAACATAATAAGGCTTCATATTTTTCATCCTTCCTAGAAAGTGCATTGGCCATGATATTTTCCTTACCTTTCTTGTATACAATGTCAAACTCATATTGTAACATCTTAGTGATCCATTTTTGTTTCTCTTCTAACGTTAGTCATTGTTCCAAAAAATATTTTTGACTATCATGATCTGTCATAACCTTGAAGAGTCGACCCATTAAATAAAGCCTCCATTTTTTAACTTCATGAAGGATTGCTAGCATTTACTTCTTGTAAATAAGTTTGAATTGATATTTACCTTTAAACTAACAATTCTCAAAAGAAATTGGCTAAACTTGTTGCATGAAAACTGCTCCTATCCCATTTCTAGAAACATCACATTCCACAATGAATTCCTTGGTGAAGTCTGGAGTGACAAGCACTGGAGTTGTACACATAGCCTTCTTCAATTTCTCAAATGATACATTAGCAGATTCATTCCAATGAAAAGAATCCTTCTTCAATAGAGTGGCAAGGGGTGTTTCTATATGACCATAATTATTCACAAATCTTCTATACTATCCTGTCAATCCCAAGAAACCCCTTAGCTTCTTAATAGTTTTTGGAATAGGCCATTCCATGATAACCTTAATTTTGTGAGGGTCCACATTTACTCCTTCATGTGAAAATATATGTCCCAAATAGTCCACCTCCTTAAGACCAAAAACACACTTGGATGGCTTAGTATAGAGTTGATGATCTTCGAGTAATTTTAATGATTGATCTACATGCTATAAAGTTCTTCCCAAGTCTTTCTATAAATTAATATATCATCAAAAAAGACTAACAAAAACTTTCTCAAGAACTTCTTAAAAATGGAATTCATCAAACTTTGTAATGTAGATGGTGCATTGGTAAGACCAAATGACATCACCAAAAATTCATAATGACCTTCTTGAGTTTAAAATGTTATCTTGCAAATATCTTCCTCCTTAATCTAAATTTGGTGATAATCTGATCTGAGATCTAACTTGGTAAAATAGATAGCTCCATTTAATTCATCTATAATATCATCGATGACTGGAATAGGAAACTTATCTTTAATAGTGTACTTATTGAGCACTCTATAATCTGGACACATGCACCAAGTTTCATCCTTCTTATGCACCATCACAACAAGTCAGGAGTAAGAACTTTGGCTATGCTTGATAATTCCTACCTCTAGCATTTCCTTAACAATTTTTTCTATATCATTTTTTTGTATGTGTGGGTACCTATAAGGCCTGATGTTTGGCAAATGGCTCCTTGGAACTAGTTGTATGGCATGGTCATGATCCCTCTTAGGAGGCAGTCCTTTAGGCATATCTCCAAGAATCACTAAGTGACGATCAATTATTTCTTGTAAATATAGATGAGTAGGAGCATTAGATTGAGAGACTTCTAATAAACATAGCTAGGCCACAAATCAATCTACACCTTTCTTAAGAAGCTTTTTGCATTTGATGAGAACTTACCATTTGTGGGGATTTTGCCTTCAATCCCCTTAGCTCCACTACCTTTTCTTTTGATTGAAATCACATGAATAGTTCTTGGAAGTTCATCTCAATTGTTCCCAATGTAGTAAGCCATTGTAATCCTAAAAGAATATCTGCTACACCCATGGATATTGCATAAATTGGGATATCAAGTTGATAATCTCCCATGGAAAATTTGATACTATGACACTTCCCTAAACAACTAACTATGCCCCCATTTGCAATCAAAACCTAAAACTTTGGGGCTAGATATATAAAAAAAATTAGAAGAGTTTCCAATTTTTTGTTGATGAAATTATGAGTACTACCTGAGTCAATCAACACTATTACTTTTTGCTTCTTTAAGAAACCCAATACCTTGAGAGTTTGTGGTGCACTGTAACCTAAAAGTGTATGACAAGAAATTATTGGTTGAGAATCATATGATTCCTCACCTAACTCCCTGTCCTCATTTGATATGGTCTCATCCTCTTCTTCCTCACTTGGACCTTCAATATAGAACAATTTCTTTTCACTACATTCATGTCCTCGACTATATTTCTATCTCAATTGAAAGACAACCCTTTTTCTCTTTTCTCCTTAGTTTGTTGTGGAGTAAACCTAGTAGGTTGATGAAGAGAATGTGTTGAATATCCTTTTTCTCTTGTCACATTAGCCAATTTCTTTCTAGGAATCAACAACTTCTCCTCTACCCTGTGTGTCAATATAAAAGACTCATTTAATGAGGTGTGAAAAAACATGCATACCTCATGTTGAATGTGATCCTTGAGACCACCCAAGAATAAATCTTCAAGTTCTCCTCTATAATTGTATCCACTCTTAAGGATAGATTTTTTAATTTTGGAGTATAATCCTTAACTGATCCTATTTGTTGAAGCTGAGCAAGTTGGCTAAAGAAGTTTTTTGTCACACTATTGTTATATTGTGCTTGGAGTTCTTCTGTAAAAATTGACCATGATATAGTGAGACCATTTTTCCTCCTATGTGTACAAATATAATGATACCAAATGAATTGATCTAGTTTTAGATATAAGGAATCCATTGTGACCTTTTGATAGTATGGGATTTGATGTACTTCAAAAAAAATCTCCATTTGATTTATCCATGTTAGAGGATCCTTGCCATCAAATTTGTGAATATCTAACTTTGGAAAAAAATTCCTAGATCCTATAGGATTAATAAATTTTTTTCTATTATTAGTCATCTTGAAGGTTTCACCTTGATTTCTTGAGAGCTCCTTGTTTCATTCATATAGGTTCTTAACATGCTTTGTGTATCTGATATATCTCCTCGTAGGTCCCACATACCCTATTAACCTCTTCCTTGAAATTATTAAGTTCCTCATTGGGATTACTATCCTTTGTTGCTTCCTAATCTTGATCAGAGGATTTTTCGATGTGGTAGCATTCCTTTTTCCTCTTATTGAAGGCTTGGTCATGATGGAAACTAATATTTTTGAAATAAATCACATAAATAAAATGTATCTTGTTTTTTTCTCTTTCAATTTCTCCAAACTTTGAAATTTAGGCTCCTCTACTATATATTCAAAAACCTAATACAAGTTATACTCCAATTCAATAGGATGTGAGAGGTATGAAGATCTCAATAAATTTTGTAGAAATAGTAATTCTACAATAATTTTCTCAAATTTGCTCCAATTCCTCCAAAGTTTGACTATAGCTTCTTTAATATGGTCTTCAAAAACCCTTTAAAAATCTTGGAAAAATTCTATCAAATCTAAAAGTTATGATCTTTCTAAAATCACCCCAATGTTGAGAAAAAATCTTGCCTCTTTGGTGCCAAGATCATGCTCTGATACCACTTGTAATGAAATAACTTGCACAATAGAAGAAATAATATGAAATATTATAAAAATACTTAATAATAACTGAGAGTAATAGGCCACTTCGAGGGGGCAACCTCCAAATATCTCTAATGAGAACACACTTCACAATATGATGTTGAAATATGAAACAACCTCCTATATATACCTAATTATGCTTAGGTTGAATAGACACAACCCTACATAAGACCTATGCCAACCTACCTACCTAAATAATAATATAATAATGATAACATGAGTTAATTAAGGATTAAGATAGCCACAAGTTGACTATTCATAACCCTATATACACCAATATTAAGGGTGTAAAAAAATCTTTGAGAGTAAGATTAAACTAGCTAATAATGAGGTAATAAGGCCCCAATATGACCTAGTGGACTTTGTGAGAGATCATCTAAACCTTGGGTACACTCACAAACATGTCTTAGACATTAAAAAATATTGGGCCTAATGTTATGATGAATATCAGACCAGGGAGAGGTATTGGCCCAAGATAAAAACCCATGAAATTAAATTATATAATGATACTATTGATGTTTTTTATCTTGTAGATGATTGGTCCTACATACCTCAAGCTAGAATAAGTCAAGAAGACTCCCATTGTATCAACTCCACTTCAAGGTCCTATTATTGACACAATGGAGGTCCTAATGCATGGGATCATCAAAAGAATTGATGTAGTGCAAGGTAGGAGAATCCCCAAAGGAGATGTCCTAGCCTCCAGCAAATAACCACATCATGGAAACACAATAGAAATGAAAGATTTGATACCAAATCATAACTCTTTATTTATAAAATATAACTAATTACATGCAATGTGTTAGGCTATAAGGCCTTCTTGGTTATGGCCAAATAAAAATCAAGAAATAGTTTTGCAAGATCCTTCAAGATCCAATCCAAACCCTAGCTAGTCTAGATCTACACCCTAGTAGAAACCTCCAAGATCTCAACTTGTACCTACAAGCCTACAAGAAATATCCTTGTTTCCCAAGCCTTAGATCCTAGCCTCTCATAATTTCTCTCTTCTACAACCTCCTCTTCTCCAAGATGGATGAATAATGACTAAAGACTTCACCACAACCCCTACTGATACCAATCTAAGCAACAAGTTAGCCTAGAAATCCAAAAACTAAATATCCCTTACAATAACTATTTGAAGAGGCACAAGTCAACCTCAAACATGAATTAAATATCAAATGCCTTTAAAGACTTATAATAATTATTAAACACATAAAATTAACTACCCAAGATCCAAATAGGTCCACTCAACCCCACCAAAATCCCTTAATCATGCAAGATAGCCAACTACCCCAGGATGCTTTTGCATTAGACTCCTTAGGTGTGAAAAGATGTTCTTAGTAGCAAGAATAAAATTTTCTAGGATTCAAAACATAAATCCCAAACTAGTTCTTCACATACATGTCCTCCAAGTCTTGAACTTGTACACTCTTTCCCTTTCCATTCTTCTACTTCTTCGTCTCCATTGTCAGTGTTCCACAGGGTTTATGCTCACATTGATCACTACCCCTTTTAGAATCTGAAAACTCAACTTAGCTACCAATAATCAAGTTCCTTCTACCGACATCTTCATTTTACAAAGGAATAAAGGAATGCTTCCTACCAACTTTTTAAATTGTAAACACATTATTGACATAATCATGTATAACCTTGCAATCATACTTCCAAGCTCTACCAAACAAAACATGACAACTATTCATGTCCATAATATCACACAACACTTGATTCTTATATTGTCTAATCTAGAAATCAACAAGGCACTGCTCCCTCACTTCCAAAGCATGCTCACCTTGCAACCAACCAATTCTATAAGGATAAGGATGTCTCAATCTCTTCAAACCAAGTTTCTAAACCATCTCCCTAGCAACCAGGTTATCCATACTACCACCATCTACAATCACCTTGTAGACTTTACAACCATACTTACAACATGTCCTGAACAAACTATTTCTTAACTAGAATCCAGTGTGCTCTCACCAACCAATACTTAGTGACCTAGCAAGCTCTCTCCTTGCTCAAGCTAACTATCCTAGACTGCAACCTCATTCACAATAGTATTTGTCCTTCCAATGGGACATTCAAAATATCTATGCCCTATTGGAATTATAGATGGAGTAACTAAGAGGGGGGAGTGAATTAGTTACCATAAAAATAAATCCATAGATCCCTTAGATGTCTTAAAACTTAATTAATACTGTCGCTTGATTGCCACACAAAAAAATGCTATAACTCAATAAATTAACTTGTTACTGATCTTTAAGCATTAACAATTATTAACATGCATACAAAAGAAAATAACATGAACACAAGTGACACCAGATTTAACATGGAAACCCAATATGGGAAAAATTAGCAAGTAACTAGGTACCAATTTTCACTCTTTGGCAGTGAGCCCTATTAGGAGCCAACCTTGTTAAAGGTTACAAAACAAACTATTAGCTATGACCTAGTTAGAGGATTTAATCACCCTGTTAGGAGTGGCCTTGCTAGAAGACTTTAGAATAACTTAGTAGAATTGTCCACCTTGTTAGAGGATTTACAAAATGGCTATTAAACCAACACTATTAAGAGATTTAGGAATTACTACTAAAATGGTGAGAAATTAACAATAAGTGACCTAAATGAGATGCAACTAAACTTTTCTCATACAGATCTCTACTCTACTTCAATAGATCCTCACTAGTCGAATACAACTCTATTTCTCCTCAAGGATATCTAATCCTTCTTAAAAATTTGCTAACACTTATTCTTTACAATCAACTCACTTGCATACTCACTCATTCATACATCCATTGACACATTTGAAAAAACAACTTGACCTTTTATTTATACCTTACAGATTGTCAAGTTAGATCAACTACAATTTACATTTACCAATAAACCATACATCAATCAGCTACAAACATTACATTAAATAGATAAATTTTATTTCCCAAAATAATGAAATCCTTCATTGGCCGACCTTGCCCAGTAAAGATTACTCTAGAAATGATTTTTAGTGTTTACCCAAGTGAAGCTCGATAAACACTGCAAACTCTGCAAAATTCTTTGGAGATTGAGTGAACTCGGTAAGAACTAATTTTCCTTTCCTAACCTTGTGAGCTCAGTAGAAATTTATTTCTACCATCAAAGCCTTCAGCGCTCAAGTGAGCTTAGTAGAAACTATCTTCATAGTGTAACCTCTAGAAAAACTCAGTAGACTCTGTAATTCTCTTTGCTAACCTTTTGAGCTTGGTAGACTTTGTCTTTTGCCATGCGAACCAACTGAGCTCAGTAAACTCTGACTGATAACTAATATGAAATTTTTCTAACATCAAAGACAACACACAATTGAATAATTGTATCCAACAATCTCCCTCTTTGGCATTGATGGTAATACAAAATGTCATAGCAGAAATGAAATTTGAAAATAAGTCTTTTCTGACAGAATGTTTCTCCCTCTTACATTTCATTCGTCAAACTCCTCAAATACAATAATCTCCCTCTGTAAAGGAATTACATAGCTTCTTTACAATCATCAAATTTTAGAAAGATATGACAGTGTAATCTCCCTCTTTGACAACACATGCCAAAGACAACACAAACCAAATGAATAGCAATGTACCTTAAGTACTGATTCATATGCACTATTTTCATGATTACTCTATATCAACTAAAAGATCTTCAACTTGATACCTATTGATGCAGCAGTAAAACTTCATTTTAGTGAGCTTCAGATAGGGGAATGACCCCTCACTTACCTATTAGATACAAAAATTCATCCTTAGGTAAAGGCTTGGCGAATATGTTAGTAATTTGTTCTTTTGTATGGACATATTCCAATCTAATCTCCTTATCCTGGACCAATTCTCTGACAAAGTGACACTTTATTGCAATGTGCTTGGTTTTTGAATGCGTCACTAGATTTTTAGATATGTTAATTGCACTTGTATTGTCACAAAATATTACAACAGGTTCTTTGATTTCTTCCTTCATACCTTCCAATGACTATTTTAACCAAACAATATTAGAATAGTTTACTGCTGTTGCAACATACTCTGCTGCTACTGTGGATTGGGATGTACAATTTTTCTTTTTACTTGTCCAAGAAACCAACCTCTTTCCAAGAAAGAAAGCTCCTCCACTTGTACTCTTTTTGTCATCAATGTTTTCTACCCAATCTACATTAGTAAACACTTCCAAATCTAGATTACCTCCAAATTTGTACCATAATCCATAAACTTCAGTTCCTTTTAGATATCTCATGATCCTTTCGATTGCCATCATATGATTTTCTCTTTTTTTCGCTGAAAATCTTGCTACAATACCAATTGCAAGGGCAATATCTGGCCTTGTATGTACTACATATTGCAACTTTCCAATCATAGATCTATACAATGTCTAATCTACCTCTTTTGATTCATCATCCTTGGAAAGTTTCAATCTAGTACACATAGGATTCCCAACTAGTTTGCAATCTTCCATACCAAAATTTTTTAGTATCTCCTTGATGTATTTAGATTGAGTGATGTAGATTCCATTCTTATTCTACTAAATTTAAAGACCAACAAAGAATTTGATCTCACAAAACATTGACATTTCAAATTCCTTGTTCATTTGCTCTAAAAATTCTTTGCAAAGATCATCATTTCTTGTGATTAAAGTGTCATCCACAAATATTTTTGCCAAAACAATCTTATTATCTGGTCCTTCCTTGATATAAAAGCTACTATTATTATTAGTTCTTTGAAAACCAACCTAAATAAGATAGTTATGCAACCTTCCATACCACCCTCCAGGGGCTTGTTTCACACCATACAATGCTTTGTTTAATTTTTAGACCATGTCCTTCTTGTTTGGATTAACAAAACCTTCAGGTTGCTCAATGTACACCTCCTCATCTAGTATACCATTGAGAAATGTTGACTTGACATCCATCTGATAAACCTTAAATCCTTTGTATGCAACATATGCAAATAAGGTTTTGACACCTTCCAATCTTCCAATAGGAGAAAAAGTCTCTCCATAGTCTATTCCTTCTTCTTGAGAGTATCCTTTTCATACCAGTCTAGATTTATTTCTTGACACCTTACCATCTTCATTCAACTTATTTCTGAATACCCACTTAGTTCCAATCACATTTTTGTCTTTAGGCCTGGGTACAAGAGTCCATGGTTTTTTTTTCTCTATATGCTCTATCTCTTCACTCTTAGCCTTAATCGAAATTTCATTTTTTAAAGCATCTTTGACACTTCTAGGTTCAAAATGAGCAAGTAAAAAAGTACCTTTCAACTTTTTATCATAATACCTTCAGATTTATCTCCAATGATTTGATTTGGTGTATGATTTCTCTTGACATACTTAGCTAATACAAGTTCCTTTCCTTTTGAATGCTTTTCCTTTTCATCCTCTTGCACTTCAGCTTCAGGTTCTGGCTATTCTGTCTACTACTTGGGTCCTTCAGACTTGGTAGGTATTAGCTTAGTAGCATCAGAATGTGACTTGGTTTACTATAGCTTGGTTTGAGCTTCCCGCAACTCAATTACTGTTGACTCAAATGTAGAAGATTTTTGATTGACAGGTGTATCTGGCACCATATCAGGTTCAATGAAAACAAATCTTCTATAATCTTCTAGTTCCCTTTTGCTTTCTTCTTTAGTTCTTTTTGAAAAATCATGAACTTTCACATGTGCACTTTCTATGACTTTGTGAGTAGACAAGTTTAGACATCTATATGCTTTACTCTTGCAAGAATAGCCTAAAAATATTCGTTCATCACCCTTCACATCAAATTTACATTTTTTGGATTCTTTCAAAATGTAACATTTGCTTCCAAATACTTTTAGGTAACTTACATTGGGTTTATAGCCATACCATAACTCATAAGGGGTTTTGAATGAGTCCTTTTTCAGCCGTACTTAGTTCAAGATATGAACTGCAGTGTTGATATCTTCCTTCTAGTACTTGATAGCAACATTCTTTACAATCATTAAGGTTCATGCATAGTCCATGATAGATCTGTTCATTCTTTTAGCTATTCCATTTTGCTTAGGAGTTCTAGGGGCTGATACCTATCTTTTGCTCCCTCTTTCAATGCAAAAGTTATTGAACTCATGTGAAATGAATTCACCACCTCTGTCTGACCTCAAAAATTTTAGTCTTTTGCCTGTTTCCTTCTCAATTCTGGCCAAATACTGTTTGAACTTCTCAAATTCTTTTGATTTCTCTCTCAAGTACATGATAGTCATCATTCTTGAGTAATCATCAACAAAAAGAAGGAAGAACTTTTCAGCAGTATAGCTTTCAATTCCAATAGGTTCACATAGATTAGTATGCACAATTTCTAAAACTTCTTCAGACTGATAGTTCTTACTTTTAAAGCTAGTCTTTCCCATCTTGCCAATTTGACAATTCTTGCATACTCCAACCTTAGGTTTCTTTATGTTAGGAATGCCTCTTACCTTTCTAAATTTACTTGTTTTCACCAAGTTATCAAAGTTCACATGACACAACCTCCTATTGCATAACCAACTTTCTTCAACTTGAGCAATAAAACATGAACATTCAGTAAGTTCAAGATAGAAAAAGTTACCTTTTGTTTGGGTGTATAATCCAATATGCTTTCCTTTGCCATCCAATAGTCTTGCTTTTCCATGCATGAATTCCACTTTGAATCCATTATTGATTAGATGTGCTACACTCAAAAAATTGTGTTTTAGTCCTTCTACCCAATATGAATTATCACATACAAGCTCTTTGGTTAGTGAGGTTCTTCCTCTTCCTTTTATGTAACAAGCTTCATTATTACCAAATCTCACACTACCACCATCATAGTCTTCAAAATGTTCAAACTTAGTTTTATCACTAGTCATATGATGAGAGCAACCACTACCTATAATCCATGTATCATTTTTGATCACATGAGAGATAAGTGCCATTTCCTCATCATTGTTAGACTCATCTTTCACAATAATGTACACAATTTCATCTTCTTTATCATCAGAATCATTAAAATCCTTATCCATGAAACATGTTTTCTTACCTTTGTCCTTGAATGATTTGAAGTCTTTCTTTCCATTGCACTTGTGACCTTCCTTCTCATCCTTGTTCTAGTTATTTGGGCACCTAGTAGAAATATGTCCAATTTATTCACATGAAAAATAGAATAGAGGAACCTTACCTTTGTATTTCTCTCTGCCTCTAGAAAATTTCCTTGCTAGTAGAGCTTCAACCACTTCAAGACCACTGTTAGAACTCTGTTATGATTCTTCTTCACTTTTTGACTAAGAATCTTTTATCTTCTTGCCTTTCTCCTTTACTGAAAGCTTGGCTTCAAATGTTGATTCAATGTTTTTGGTAGCTGAAACATAGTTATCATAGTTGTCTAGCTCAAATGCAGTCAATCTTTCAACTATGACTTCTAATTTATGTTATGATTTGCTTCACATCTTCTTTCTTGAATTGCAAAAACTCTAATTGCATAAATGGGAAGTAATGTTCTAAGAACTTTACTTATAACTATTTCCTCCTTGATATCTCCTCCAGAAGCTTTGATTGCACTAATAATTGCTTTGACTCTTTCAACATATTTTGCAATGTTTTCATCCCCAACGCATGTTCAAAGGGACTCATCTAATCAAATTGTCCTCTTATACTTTCTACTTTGGCTCTTCTCACATTATCATCTCCTCCATAGATTTCTTTCAGCTTGTTCCACATTGAAAGGTAGTTTTACTATCCTTGAAATCATCAAATTCTTCATAGCTTAGGGCAGATGCAATGTCTATGGTCATGATGTTGTGAGTCTCCTTCTTAGTAATGTCATTAGTAAATAATGTACTAGAATGAGTTACATATGCTTCATCTAGATATTTCAATCTTGCATCTCCAATAGAATCTAGATAAAGTCTCATGAGACCTTGCCATGCTAAAAAGTTATCCCTATGTAAGACATCCTGATCTTTAGCTTAGATCCTTGAAATCCTTCCTGTAAGCACCAAAATCTTTGATACCAATTTTTGGAATTATAGATGGAGTAACTAAGAGGGAGGTGAATCAGTTACCACAAAAATAAATCCACAGACCACTTAGATGTCATATAACTTAATTACTACTATTATTCGGTAGCCACATAGAAAAATGTTGTAACTTAGTAGATTAACTTGTTACTGATCTTTAATCATTAACAATTATTAACATGCATGCAAAAGAAAATAACATGAAAGTAAGTGACACCAGATTTAACATGGAAATCCAATATGGGAAAAACCACCAAGTAACTAGCTACCAATTTTCACTCTTCTGAAGTGAGCCCTATTTGGAGCCAACCCTATCAAAGGTTACAAAACACATTGTTAGGTATGACCTGGTTAGAGGATTTAATCACCTTGTTAGGAGTGGCCTTGCTAGAGGAATTTAGAAAAGCTCAGTAGAATTGTCAACCTTGTTAGAGGATTTACAAAATGGCTATTAAACCAACTATGTTAAGAGATTTAGGACTTACTAATACAATGGTGAGAAAGTAACAATAAGTAACCTGAATGAGATGCAACTAAACTTTTCTCATACAAATCTCTGCTCTACTTCAATAGATCCTCACTGATTGAATACAACTGTACTACTCTTCAAGGATATTTGATCCTTCCTCAAAATTCACTCACACTTATTCTTCACAATCAACTCACTTGCATACTTGCTCATTCATACATCCATTCACACATTTGAAAACATAACTTGACCTTTTATTTATACCTTATAGATTGTCAAGTCAGCTCAATTACAAGTTACATTTACCAATAAATCATACATCAGTCGGCTACAAACATTACGTTAAATAGATAAACTTTATTTCCCAAAATAATGAAATCCTTCATTGGCCGACCCTGTTCGGTAAACATTGCTCTAGAAATGATTTCTAGTGTTTAACCAAGTAAAGCTTGGTAAACATTATGAACTCTGCAAAGTTCTTTGGAGACCAAGTGAACTCGGTAAGAACTGATTTTCCTTCACTGACCTTGTAAGCTTGGTAGAAACTAATTTTTGCCACAGAAGCCTTCAACACTAGAGTGAGCTTAGTAGAAACTATCTTCATAGTGTAACCTCCAAAAATTCTTGGTAGACTCTATAATTCTCTTTGCTAATCTTCTGAGCTTAGTAGACTCTATCTTTTGCCTTGCTGACTAACTAAGCTTGATAGACTTTGACTGATAACTGATATGACATTTGTGTAAGAACAAAGACAAAAAACAATTGAATAATTGTATCCAATAATGCCCTTCTTGACCACACTTAAAACAATTACCTCTAAACTTGTCTCTTCCTATCCTTCTTTTCTATTCAATAGGTTTTGGTTCACCTTCTACACTTAATTTAGCTTGTGTTGAACTATCCTACTTCTCCTTTCCTTGAGAACTACCTTTATTCTTCCTCTTTAGCTTCTCCTCTATTCTCAAAGCATACTGATAAACATCCTCAACTGATAAAATACTCAACATACCAACTTCATCCTGAATATTGAATCTTAAACCATTAATGTACTAAGCTACCTTTTCCTTTAACAATTCTCTATGACTAGACCAAATAGTCAACTTGTAGAACTCCTCAATATAATCCTTCATAGTTATATCCTTCTACTTTAGATTCTTCAACCTTTTAAACAACTCAAGTTTATAATCAGCAGTAATGAACTCAAATTTCACCTTAGTCACCATCAATCTCCATCTAGTGATCTTAATTACACCTTCCTCTTCCTTGTCCCTTTGTAGTTCCTTCCACCAAAGAGTAGCATGTCCCTTCAGCTTAGTTTGTTGCAAACTTACTCTAAGTGGATTCTAAATATCCTCAAGCTCAAAGTATTTTTCTAATTCACCAATCCAATCAATCAAGTCTTCAAGATTCAAAGTGCTCAAAAAATTAGAAACCTCCATCTTATGCTTCAACTTCAACTAAGACCCAGGTCTAGAAACTTGACCAACCCTATTCTCCATAGGTCTCTCCACATGATCAATTCTGACCTCAACGCTTGATCCAAAAAATTCAAAGTCTTCAACAACTTCCTCATAAACATCTTTAGTACTCATATGCCAAAGTACATGACCTATAACACTTATGATCTCAACGATCATATCACTCTTCATCAATGACATCTTAGATCTAAAAGTGACTTTAACCTCCTCTATTTTAGATCTAAAATCTTCTTTAACCCTTTCTAGGATCTTTTCTTCCACAAAATAACTAATATCATCAATATACCTAGGGTCTAATCTTCTTGGAGGCATCTTCCAAGATTTTCATAAACCCTAATAAATCTAGTTCACAAAACCGTAGTGCAAACTACCTTAACTTTGGCACTCGGTCTACAAACTCAAGAGAAACCTTTGCTCTGATACCACTTGATGTAGTCCAAGGTAGGAGAATCCCTAAAGGATATGTCCTAGCCCCCCAAAAATAACCACACAATGGAAACACAATAACAATGCAATATTTGATACCAAATCATAACTTTTTATTCATAAAATATAACTAATTACATGCAATGTGCTAGGCTGTAAGGCCTTCCTAGTTATAGCCAAATATGAAGCAAGCAATAGTTTTTCAAGATCCCTCAAGATCCAATCCAAACTCTAGCTATCCCAGATCCACACTCTAGTAGAAACCTCCAAGATCTCAACTTGCACCTGCAAGCCCACACATAATCTCCTTGTTTCCCAAGCCTCAACTACTAGCCTTCTCAAAAAATTTCTCCTCTATCACCTCCTCTTCTCCAAGATGGATGAATAATGACTAAAAACTTCACCACAACCCCTAATTATACCAATCTAAGCCACAAGTCAGCGCAAAAAGATAAAAACTAAATATATCTTACATTAACAACTTGAAGAGCCACAATTCAGCCTCCAATAGGAATTAAATACCAAATGCCTTTTAAGGCTTGCAATAATTATTAAATACATCAAAATCAACTACCCAAGATCCAAATAGGTCCACTCAACCCCACCAAAATCCCTTAATCATGCAAGATAGCTAATGACCCCATGATGCTCCTAGATCGAGGATGTGCAAGTGAGTGGAATGGAACAAAGCGAGGAAGAAAAGAACTAGAAGTGTGAGCTCTATTGGTGGAGTAGCTTCCAAAAAAACTCAATCAACTATTGCCACATCCATGACTATTGCTACTTTAACATCAATTGGTCCAACATAGTTTTTTGGTGGAGGAGGAGACCAACCTCCTGAAAAATAATATCCAAGTCACTCCAACCTATGGAGGAGGATCTCTACTAGACACAAGAAAGTTTGGGAATGATGAGATGAACAAAGAGGAGTAGGAGAATTCAGTGAACAATCCTTCCTCCCACATGCAAGTTATCAACCTTGATGGTGACAACAATTCCCTAGATGGTCAAGAGCAAGATGCATCTCAACAAGGTGATAGTTTAGCCCTCTTAGTCATCAAGGTAACTACTTTTCACAAAGAAGTAATATCTATGATGTCATAGTGTTGATGTGGTAAGAATTTTAAAGTATAATAAAAGCAAGCTTTGCGAAGCATTTTGTCATCTCTCTATCTCTATATTGTTTTGATTTTGGTTATGAGTTGGTAAGGGTGGTGTGGCCCTTCATTAGTGGTATTAGAGTGGAAGTTCCTGAGTATGTGGATAGATCACCAAATGTGAGGCAATTTGCACTAGGACCTTAGGTTGAGTGAACTATGAAGTCTTTTTTTATGAATAACTAATCATGGACAAGAGAAAGAAGAAGATGACTTTTGTGATTGGATGGATTTTGAGGATTCCTAGAGTTGAAAAAATTAGAGAAATAAATCAAGAGGTATTGCAAATTTCATTCTTTGATTTATAGAAGCAAGTGAATGCATTAGAAGAAGAGTTGTCAAAGAGAAGAGCACATCACTAGAAAAGAGATGTTGACAATTCTTTGGATGTGAAAAAGAAAGAAGATCCAGTGGAATATCACACATGTGATACAAAAGAAGAGCAAGAGGATGAAGATGAAAATATTTGTGAACCTAAAGTTAAAGAAGATGAAGAGCATGAAGATGACAATATTTTTGATGCAGGAGCATCCTAGGTTGCCTTGTTATCTTGCTCATTTTGTTCATTTTGTAGTTCCTTTATGTGCCTAGTAGTCCTTCATGTGCCTAGTAGTTCCTTCATGTGCCTACTAGTCCTTCATGTGCCTAGTAGTTTCTTCATGTGCCTAGTAGTCCTTCATGTGCCTAGCAGTTCCTTCATGTGCCTAGCAATCTAGTTTTCTTCACGTGTCGAGTTACTATAGCAATTCCTTCATGTGCCGAGTTACCCAGTGTGTGCCAAGTGATTCTTTATGTGTTGAGTTATTCAATGTATGCAGAGTGTTTCTTCATGTGCCAAGTTACTTAGTATATGCCAAGCGTTTCTTCATGTGCTAACTTACCCACTGTATGTTGAGTGTTAGTATTTGGATTTGATTTTACAAACTGACTTGCAAGATTTATTTTGTTCATGAAATTTATGTTAAGATCTTTTCTTGGGATGAGTCCAAACCATTGTTGGGTCATCCTTCCTGTTATGTAATGTTCTAGAATGATTTGTAAGAAATTTTAGAGTAGAACTGAAGGTGTGAATTTGCTATTGGATCTTTGTATATGAATGTATTGTAATTGGCTATAACCTAGAAGGCCTTATAGCTAGGCATGTATGAAGATATTTTGATGAGTCAATCAAATTATTCTCTCTTCTTCCTCCTTTGGTTGTTGTTCCTTGTGTTTGCTTCCATTGTGCTATCTCTTGCAAGGTGGTTTGGATAGTTGGGTGAGCCTTTGGCCCTAGTTATTCATCCTTTGCCTGCATCAGTTGGTATCAAAGCTTGAGGTTCATCCTTGTGGAGATTGGATCGTGTAGAACCTTAATTCAAATTTGGTTGTAGGGTGGTAGATATGTGGATTTAACCTATAACTTGCAGAGGGTTATGATCTTGTAGGAACCTAATTTGTAAAGATGGTTCGTGGTAGAGGAAATAATGTTGATAATGCTATATTAGATCAGTTGAGACAAATTGCACCTAGATTAGATGCTATGGGGACAACCCAGAGAAGAGGAGCACATCTTGATGATGTAAGTGATGATGAAGCAGTAGCACCAAACCATAATCCAGAACCTAAAGAAGATCAAGATGACAAAATATTTTTAGGAGTTTTGTCTAGGGAAAATTCAAAGCTTACTATAGAAGTTGTTCCTTCTGATGGAAAATTGGACACCAATATTGTGTTGGATTGGATCTCTAATATGGAGAAGTTCTTTGAGTATGAAAACACTCTTGATAATAGAAAGGTGAAGGTTGCAGTTACTAGGTTGAAAGGTCATGCATCACTATGGTTGGAGCACTTGCAAACTAATAGATAAAGGAGAGGAAAGGAGAAGATTAGAACTTGGCCAAAGATGGTGAACAAGGTAAAGAACAAATTCCTCCCTACTGATTACTAAGCTAGCTTGTTGAGAAAGATGAAAAATTTGAAACAAAAGGACATGACTGTGAAAGAATATATTGAGGAGTTCTATAGATTGGACATTGGATCTAGACATGTGGATGATGATGTTAAGAAAATTGCAAAGTACATTAATGGATTGAGATTTGGAATTCAAGATGAAATAAATTTTGTGAAGTTGGAAAGTGTGGAAGAAGCATTCTAGTATGCCCTGAAGGCTAAGGAGATCTTGACAAAGAAGCATGAACAAAGACAAAGAGGTAGAGGTGGTAGATTCCAGAGAGGGAGAGGTAGATCTTATGGTGAAGGTAGCAGATTTGAAAGTTCTATGTAGGATAAAGGAAAATATTAACGGAAGAATGATGAAAAAGGCAAGATTGAATGGAAAAGTGGTAATTCTTACTGAGGAGGCACTAGCTCTTACTAAGGAAGAGGTAATTCTTATTCTAGAATTGGATTTCATGGTAATTATTTTAGATGTGGAAAATAAGGGCATAGATCCTCTAAAAGTGGATAGAGTAATAGAAATGCTATGTTTCAAGAAGACATTGAGAGTGCACCAAGTGGACCTAAGGTTGGAGAAAATCTAATGGTGAGAAGAACCTTATGTAATAAGGGAAGTGATGAGAACCCTTTTTTAAGGAGAAGTCTTTTCAAGACAAGATGTAAGATGGTTGGAAAGTGCTACAAAGTGATCATTTATAGTGAAAGTTCTATGAATTTGGCATCAGAAGAGCTGGTTACAAAGTTGTAGTTGCAGAGGCTAAAACATCCCAAACTTTATCATGTTTCATGGATCAAAGATGAGCATAAGATATTGGTAAGTGAGGAATGCCTTGTGAAATTCAAAATTGGACATTACTTTGATGAAGTTTTGTGTGATATTATGCTCATGGATTGTTGTCATATTTTGTTGGGTAGACCTTGGCAATATGATATATATGTTATACATGATGGAAGATTGAATCAATATACCCTTTGGGTGGATGGGAAGAAACAAATATTGCTGCCTTTGATTGAAAGTCCAAATGAGGTTAGTTGTACTACTATAAAAATTTGCATGGTTAATGGGAAACAATTTGAAAAGGAATTGAAAAGGAATCAAGTCTATTTTGCCATAGTTCCTAGAGGACCAAGTGTTGGTAGTAATGGCTAAGTAGCAAAAGCTAGTAATGACCGAGTGCCAAAAGAAATTGTAGAGTTGTTGAATGAGTATAAAGACATTATTGCTGATGATATCCTAGATGGTTTACCTCTTGTAAGAAGTATAAGTCATTCTATGGATCTGATTCCTGGAGCTAGTTTGCCAAACAAAGCACCATATAGATTAACACTTGCAGAGAATGAAGAACTTAATAGAAAAGTGCATGAGTTGTTGTAGAAAGGTTTGATTAGAGAAAGCTTCAGTCCATGTACTATACCTACTATATTAGAACCCAAAAAGAATGGATAATGGAGAATTTTGTAATAATTCCAGAGCCATTAACAAGATAATAGTGAAATATATGTTTCTTATGCCAAGGATGGATGAAATAATGGATTTTTTGAGTGGAGAAAAGTATTTCACCAAGATTGATTTGTAGAGTAGCTATTATCATATTAGAATCAGAGAAGGTGATGAATGGAAGACTTCTTTCAAGAAAAAAGATGGTTTGTATGAATGGTTGGTTATGCCTTTTGGTTTGACTAATGCCCCTAGTACTTTCATGAGGTTGATGAATGAAGTTTTCAAAAGATTCTTGGGTAAGTTTGTGATTATTTATTTGGATGATATTTTGATATTCAGTAAGACTAAGGAAGAACATCTTGAGCATATTAGACAAGTATTATAGAGGTTGAAAGAGGAAAAGTTTTTGATTAATCTAAAAAAGTGTTCTTTTATGCAAGAGGAGATTGTGCATCTGGGATTTGTAATTTCAGCTGATGGTCTGAAGATGGATCCTAAGAAGGTTAAAGAAATTTTGGAATGGCCTACACCTGAGAATGTGAGTGAGGTAAGATCATTTCATTGTTTGGCTAGTTTTTACAGAAAGTTTATAAAGAATTTTGGTGTTGTTTGTAATGCTATAAAAGGGAATTCAAGTGGACACATGGATCTGATAAGAGTTTTGAGACTTTGAAACAAAAGGTTGCTGAATTACCTATACTGGCTTTGCCTTATTTCAACAAAGTATTTCAAGTTGAATGTAATGCAAGTGGTAATGCAATAGGAGCTATACTAAGTCAAGAAGGTAAGCCTATTGCTTTCTTTAGTGAAAAGTTGAATGATGCTAAAAGGAAATATTCTGTGTATGATCAAGAGTTTTATGCTATTGTTCAAGCATTGAAGAAGTGGAGACATTATTTGATTCCTAAGGAGTTTGTGTTGTATACTAATCATAAAGCTCTACAATACTTGGGAAGTCAACAAAAATTTAATTAGAGACATATGAAGTGGGTTGAGTACTTGCAAAGTTTTATATTTTTAATTAAGCATAAGACTGGAGTTAATAGTAGAGTTGCTGATGCATTGAGTAGAAGACATTCTTTGTTGACTAAAATGAAGATTGAAGTTCTTGGTTTTGATGAAATGAAAGAATTTTATGATGCTGATCCTAATTTTTCTGAGGCATGGAGAGAGTGCAAAACACCAAATTTGATAGACCCCATAAGTAAGTATGATGAATATTTCATTCAAGAAATTATGTTGCTCAAAGGTATTCAATTGTGTATTCCTAGAATTCCTATGAGGTTGAATCTTATTAAGGAAAAACATAATGGTGGATTAGTTGGACAATTTGGAATTGATAAGACATTAAGTTTGCTAAAAGAAAAGTATTATTAGCCACAAATGTATAAGGATGTTTAGAAATTTGTAAAGAGTTGTGGAGTTTTTCAAGTTGCAAAAGGGTTGAGTAAAAATACTAGTTTGTATACACCTATTACTATTCCTGAGAAACCTTGGACTAACCTTAGTATGGATTTTGTTCTTGGATTGCCTAAGATAGTGAAAAGGTATGATTCCATATTTGTTGTAGTGGATAGATTTTCTAAGATGCCTCATTTCATACCATGTAAGAAGACATCAGATGCTGAGCATGTTGCTGAACTTGTCTTTAAGAAGATTGTAAGATTGCATGGATTACCAAGAAGTATTATTTCTAATAGAGACAGTAAGTTTTTTGGTTACTTTTGAAAGAGTTTGTGGAAGAAGATGGGCACTGTATTGAATTTTAGTTCTACATTCCATCCACAAATAGATGGAAAAATAGAGGTGGTGAATAGAAGCTTAGGAAATTTGCTAAGATGTTTGGTTGGGAATGAGCTGAGTAATTGGGAGATGGTATTGACACAAGCTAAATTTGCATATAATAATTCTGTGAATAGGAGTATAGGGAAGATACCTTTTGAGATTGTTAATGGAATGCATC
This sequence comes from Cupressus sempervirens, assembly GCA_028749045.1. NCBI lineage: Eukaryota > Viridiplantae > Streptophyta > Pinopsida > Cupressales > Cupressaceae > Cupressus > Cupressus sempervirens. The sequence continues at coordinate 265,040,962 of CM053790.1, forward strand.
CGAGAGGTATATCAGATTTGAGAGATGTTACTGGTGAAGAAAAGAAAAGTTCTAGAGGAGAAGAATTTGCTGATTTTATGGAGTCTTTGCATAGGGAAGTGAAGTTGAGGTTGGAGCAAAGTAATCAGAAGTATAAGGAGAATGCTGATCAGTCTAGAAGACACCATGATTTTAAAGTTGGTGACGAGGTGATGGTTCATCTAAAGAAAGGAAGATTCCTAGTTGGAACATATAGTAAGCTAAAGATGAAGAAATTTGGACCTTGTAAGATCTTGAAGAAGTTTGATAGTGGTAATGCTTATGAAGTTGAGTTACCTGATGAGATGGATATTCAATATTGCTGATTTGTCTAAGTATCATGAGTAAGAGGATGAAATTGTTGTATCAGATGATTATCCTATAAGAAAATTGAAGAAGTTGAATAGTTATTAGATTAGAGAGTTGGCAAGAGCACAAGAGGAAAAGATTACTATGAATATTTGGTGAAGTGGAAGAACATACCTATTGAAGATGCTTCATAGATTTCTCAATTTGAGTTGGATTCAACTCAAGTTGGGACATCTCAATGATTCAAGAGAATCATTTCTCTCAACCCTAGTTGTCTAATGTAGGAACATCCTGGGTTGCCTTGTTATCCTGCTCACTTTATTCATTTTGTAGTTCCTTCATGTGCCTAGTAGTTCCTTCATGTGCCTAGCAGTCCTTCATGTGCCTAGTAATTCCTTCATATGCCTAGTAGTTCCTTCATGTGCCTAGCAATCTAGTTTTCTTCATGTGCCTAGGAATCCAATTTTCTTCATGTGCCTAGCAATCCAATTTTCTTCATGTGCTGAGTTACTGTAGCAATTCCTTCATGTGTCGAGTTACTCTAGAAATTCTTTCATGTACCAAGTTACCCAGTGTGTGCTGAGTGATCCTTTATGTGCAAAGTTACTCAATGTATGCTAAGTGTTTCTTCATGTGCCAAGTTAGTGTATGTTGAGTGTTTCTTCATGTGTCGAGTTACCCAGTGTATGCTGAGTGTCAATATTTGGACATGATTTTGCAAGCCAACTTGTGGGATTTATTTCATTCATGAATTTTATGTTAAGATCTTTTCTTGGGACGAGTCTAGACCATTATTGGATTGGCCTTCCTCTTATGTAATGTTCTAGAATGATCTGTAAGCCATTTTGGCAAGTATAAATAGAGTATTTAGGCTTAGAGTTAGGAAAGTTTTTAAGGAAGAAGATTTTGGAGTAGAATTGAAGGTGCAAATTTGCTGTTGGATCTTTGTATATGAATGTATTATAATTGGCTATAACCCAGAAGGCCTTATAGCTGGGCATGTATGAAGATATTTTAATGAATCAATCAAAGTATTCTCTCTTCTTCCTCCTTTGGTTGTTGTTCCTTATGTTTGCTTCTGTTGTGTTAACTCTTGCAAGGTAGTTTGGATAGCTAGGTGAGCCTTTGGCCCTAGTTATTTGTCCTTTGTTTGCATCAATTTGTAAGCTAGAAGTAAATCAAGATGATTTGAAGACTACAAAAATAGAGGAAGAGTATAGTTCCTTAGTTGTAGATCAAGCAAGTGAAGTAGTTACATGCATTGTTGACAACATGAAAGAGGCAAGCAAAGATATATATGTGAAAGAGGTAAATTTTTATGAACCATGGGATGTTGAATAAGAGATGAGCTTGAATGATAATGATGATGGTATGCATGATGTTGTTGTTAGTGATGTGTGGTATGTAAAGGAAGATTGATATAACATAGTTCAGTTTATTACAAGTGTGTTTAATTCAACAAGATTGGAGGAGGATGACATTTATACTTGGATAGAGTTCATTGCAGAGGATTATTTTTAGCAAAAAGCATTTGTTCTAGGTAGATGTTGAAAAATAAGAAAGAAGGAAATATATTGGCATTGGATACTTGTTCCAACTAGGTGTTGGAAGAGAAGAAGAAAAATGTCATTGTCAATTGCTTCACTTTGTGAATTCACATTCACAAAACTTTTCCTACCATGGGTGTCTAATGTAGTAGCATCTTGCATCATTAAAAAAGGGGCTATAATAACAAATTATTTAAAAAATAAATAGAAAAAATTGGAGGAGAGTGAAAGTGACAAAAACTAGAGGAAAAATAATTTAAAAATAAAATAAATAGAAAAAGGAGAAAAAGAGAAATTTCTATTTTCAAGGTGCATAGCTGGCATAAATATAAAATTAATAAAAATGGTTATCATTTTTTGAAATATAAGAGGAGTAACTGGGGGGGAGGGTGAATCAATTACCACTATAATAAATCCCAAATCCCTTAGATGTCAATTATACAATTCAAATTGATAAAACTGATTACTGCTAATACTTGGTAAACACACAAAAATTGGTGTAACTCAGTAAATGCAAAGTGTGAATTAATTTAGTAGATCTTAAGATGTTATATTAGTAATTACTTGCAAGTATGAAAGAAATAACATGAACAAATGAGACACTAGGATTTAACATGGAAACCCAATTCAGGAAAAACCACCAATGTAACTAGTTACTATTTTTCATTCTTCTAAAGTGATCCCTGTTAGGAGCCAACCCTATTAATGGTTACAAAACACACTGTTAGGTGTGACCTTGTTAAAGGATTTAATCACCCTGTTAGGAGTGGCCTTGCCAAAGGTCTTGAAAAAATTCAATGGAATTGTCACATTGTTAGAGGATTTACAAATGGCTATTCAACCAACTCTATTAAGAGAATTTAGTTCATTGCTACAATGGTTAGAGAGTAACAATGAAATGACCTGATTGTGATGCAACTGAATTTCTGATTACAAATCTCTACTCTAGTTCATACTTGATCCTTCCTGATCAAATAATACTTTTATGCTCCACAAGGATATCTTCTTATCCTTCAAGTTCACTTCCTCTTCTTATCTCTTTCAACTTATTCAACTTGCATCTAACACAATTTGAAATTAGAACTTGGCCTTTTAGTTATACCTTTTAGATTGTTAAGTCATCTCAAATACAAATTAGAATAGCCAATATTCATCACCTTAGTCAGCTATAATCAATAGATAAATTAATATGCAAAAATAATAAAACCTTTGGTAGTCAACCCAACTCAGTAGAAACTAATTTTGAAGTGATTTCCTATGTTAATTAATAGAAGCTTGGTTAACACTACAAACTTACAAAATTCCTTTGGTAACCAAGTGAACTCAGTTAACACTGGCTCTGCTCAACTTTTCTTTTGTTAACCAAGTGAGCTCAATTAACACTCTTTTCTACTTAACTTCCCTCGACGCGCGAGTGAGCTTAGTAGAAATTGCCTTCTGCATAGAGTAAACTCAAGAATGCTCGATAGACTAGGAATACTGTCTTCATTGACCAAGTGAGATTGGCATGCATTGACTGTGAATTGATATGACATTTGTGTACCATCAAAGACAATACAAAATTAATCAATTGTATGCAACAGTCATTTCATTTATCGAGGTGCATAGGTGGCACCTTAGAAGTTTGTGGAAAGTTCCTTAAATCATGCATTGAATATTTGTTGTGATCCACAAAGGAAATGTAATTTTCTAATTGGCCACATTATGGTGCTTAGTTATATTTGGGTGGGAATTTAATATTTGTTAGGAGGTAGTTGTATTTAGCTGTTATCCCACATTGGTTGTGTTTGTAATACCTTGGGTGGTAAGTTCCTATTTAAGCAAGTCATACAAGCATTTGTAATTAAGCTCTTCAAGTATAAGCTCTTGTAGTGAAGCTCTCATGGTGTAATTTCTTTTAAGAAAGCTTGAAGGTGAAAGATCTTAGTGTTTAAGATCTTGAGAGGAAGTTTCTTCTTGGTGAAGCTCTTCTTTGTGGAAGTTCTCTTGGTGTGAAGATTCTTCTTGTGGAAGCTCTTATTTGAGAGTTCTCTTATGTTGAAGCATTTTTAAACTTATTTTGGAAGAAGTCATATCTATGATGTCATATTGTTGATGTTGTAAGAATTTCCAAGTATAACAAAAGAAAGCTTTGTGAAGAATTTTGTCATCTCTCTGTCTACATATTGTTGTGATTTGGTTATGAGTTAGAAAGGGTGATGTGGTCCTTCATCAGAAGACTATAGAAACATTGGCCACGGATTCTTCTACTAGTCATATGCTAGTAGAAATTACAAAACCTCAAAAGGAGGGGAATTTTCATGAGTTAACTATGAGTGATTTCCAAATTAGAGCTATTGACGTAGATGATTCCATGGTCAACATATGGAAATCAAGAATAGACTAGAAGAACTAAGGGCCCATTTGGTTGCAAGAATTGCTCAATATGGAATTCAACTATGCTATAATAAGCTCTCTTCTAGAATTCACCCATTCTAAAAATAAATTCTGGAATATGATTTATAGTTGTTTGGTTGTCCTAGAAGAGGAGTCGGTAGATGACTATTCCATGTCTGGTTGCATCAATAAAATGAGAATTAGACAAAGTTTTTTTTCTAAAAAATCTTAATATGAATTTATGAAAATAATTTTTTTATTAATTTTTAAAAGTTAAATTAATTTACTATCCTCTTTATTTTTCATGCCCAAAAACTATGAGGGAAAACACACACACACACAAAAAAATTTTATTTTTATTTTTTTTAAATCCCCCCACTTGGCCACTTGGCTACTTGGCCACCCTACACCGTAATGCAATGAGCTTGGGTGGACCCGAGGCTCCTAGCCCAGTCCCTAAGGCCTGCACTATGTAGTACTTATTCCTCTCCCTCCCAAAACATGAAAGCCAAGCCTCCATGAGCGATGGGATGGAGGGCTGGGGGCTTAAAGAGTTGAGAAATAAAGGATTTTTTTTAATGTTTGCATGGGAGTTGACCTCCGTCCTTCCACTCCCAACTACATCTCCAGCTAGGCACACCATTGGAGGGTAATAACTGTGACAGTGGGTTGTGTACTTACCATGTGCTAGTGTCATAGGATGGGTGTAAGGGGAGTTAGGTGGGGATTTTGGAGAAGGGGGAGGGTAGTAAAAGCTAAAAGTCTATTAGGTGAATTTTTAGAAAAAAAGATAATTTTCAAGTGTAACTATTGCCTTAAAAACAAAATTTATATATTTTTACATATAAGGAATTGATAATAGATTTTAAAAAAAGAAAAAGGAATCAAAGGGGAATATGCTCTGTTGTCAAAAGGATTAACTTTTGTAACCCCATACAAACTCCAGAGAGCAAATTTTTCCTAGGGGTGAACTTTTTTTTTTCAAGCCATGTTTTTTTCTAAGAGTTTTTTTTTTTTGAAAGCTATTTTTTTTGAGTCAGACATTTTAATGCAAGGGTATATTTTTGTCAATTTATGTTTTCCAATTAATCTTATAACAAGGCCATATGTTTTCTCCCAAATTGGATTTTATAATCACTTATTTGGCATAAGAAGATTGAATCATTTGCATCTATCATCAATGCAAAATTATTTGTTTCCAATAGTCACAATATGAATCGAATTTTCAAATACCATACTTTCTTCCTTAGCATAATTAACCTTGAAAATTTTGTAATTAATCATCAAAATTTAATCTATTTTTCCACACACATATACATGAATTGAAATAACATAAGTTAAAATGCAAAAGGGTTTCTCAATCTTTTCTCTTCTATTAATCTACCTAGTTCAAAGCTCCATTGAGAAAGAACTAGTAAGAAAACCCAACATCCTTGCCACTACATCAAAATTTAAATACATTTTTAGATAATGTTACAATACAATTTGAATTCTCTTCTAGGTCTTTCACAAGAGATCCTTTCCAATATCTTCAATGCATCAAGGGAATCATGGGAAAGATGAAAACTGAACTAGAGGTAAAACAACATAATATGATGAACAATTCAAGCATGCATCCCCAACCTAGTTTTGCACAATAGGTTCAACATTGAACCAGACTAGGGGGGAGGTAGATTTTCTCAATAGGAGACGTCAATCACCATACTATAACATAGCCCTTTCGGGGCTTAAACTCAAGAACTTTTATTCTTCTACAAATGCCCTTTTGAGTCCAATACAACAAGGATTTTTATTCCTTCCCTTCTTAGAGAATTCAAATTTTCAAACATGGTATGTGATGACAAGTAGGGGCCCATAACACCCTACCTTCTTTCTCTCTTCTCACCATGCGAGGAGACTCTACACTATTGAGGTCCAACTAAGGCCTTTCCCTTATACATGGCGACTTCTTCCCTATTCAAGGGTGAGTAATGCCAAAAAAATCCCCATGAAATCCCCTCAAAATTTTAAAGCAAAGCATAAGAATTTCATCAAAGAACAAGTTAAGATCTCACCCAAACAACCTTAACACACATACAAGCAATACAAAGAACAACACAATGCCTTATGCATGAATCAAAGTAGGAAAAATATGAAGAACATGATCAAAATGGAGAAGAACCCTACCTTCACAAAAAGTTATGGTAAAATGACAAGTTGAGAAGAGCTTTTCTTTCCTTTCCTTCTATCTTGAAATTCTCTCTAAAACTAGAGATTGGGTAACAACCAAAACTTCTCCAAAAATGCATCTAATATCATCCTAATTCAACTAGACTTTAGGTAAACCTCAAGGTGGAGTTTGAGTCACCAACTCATGAAGGAGACAATCAATTTTCGCAATCAACCAAAAGTAGAGTTTTTGAGTGACCATAAAAGTCAACCAAAGAGGTTAGGGGAGTGGAAAATACTCCCAACCCATACCCTTACCCCTAGGATACTTAAATTTAATGTTTTAAAGTCTTAAAGACTTAATAGGGACCTATAAAAAGCTAGGAGAAAATAGTAAAACCATCTAACAACCTTCAAAGAAAGACAATGTAGATTAGCACAAATAGCAAGGGGTTAAGTTCCATCTTTCCTTTAGGTTTCTCAGCTAAATATCCTACACACTCATTGCACACATCAATAGTTCAAGAAATCACATGCATATATTCAAATTACATATCAGGAAAGTCATATAAATTTAAAACATCCATCCTTCTAATGATCAGTTGTTCATATCATTCTATTCATATTTTTTTACTATTAAAATTTGCATACTCGAAGTGTTAGTTTTGCATTCATTTAGTTCATCATTATACATGTTCAAAAAACATTAAATGATGAAATCAAATATATGAAAGTAAAGCATCACACATCATAAAATAGCATAATAATGTTCAGTGCATCAAATAATATCCTGAAATATCAAGTCATGAGTATCAAAATAATAATGTATCAACCATGCTATAATGGGTTGGGGCGAGGCCTCACATCCTCCCCCACTAGACATGAACTTCCTCTTGGAGTTCATAAAAAATATATGGGTACTAATATTGCAGTCATGCTACATCCTCCCATGAAGTTGTGACCTCATCATGATACTCCAACTAGACCCTAACCTGGTCTTGCTCTCAACCTTGAAGTGCTCAGGTCTATCAGGCAATAATATGGATAGGCTCTAGCACTAACTAGCCGTCCTAATCCACTTGTAAAATATGCTAATCTATAATATGAGACTGATCATAAATGTATCCTCTAAGTACTAAGATATGAAACACATCGTGGATGCATGACAGGCTAGGTGGCAAGGCTAAATGATAGGCAACTGGTCCTATCCTCTCTAGGATCTCGAACGGTCCAACAAATTGGGGTGCCAACTTAGAGCCCTTTCCAAATTGAATCAGACTCTTATGCAGCCACACACTCAAGAAAAATCTATCTAAAACCTGATACTCTAGATCTATCCTCTTTGTATCAACATACTTCTTTTGCCTATCTTATGCCTCTCTCAGGCGCTATCTAATCAGGGTCACCTGCTACTCCATCTCATTTACTAACTGAGGACCAATAGATACTCGATCCTCAATCCTATCCCAACTCAAGGGCATCCTATAAGGTCTTCTGTACAAGGCCTTGTAAGGTGACATGCCTATGGAGGAATGTTGCCCATTTTTATAGGCAAACTTGAAAAGATGTAGGTATTCCTCCCACTTGACTTAATGGTCCATCATGTACATACATAACATGTCCTCTAAAACTTGATTCAATCACTTAGTCTGCCCATTAGTCTAAGGATGGTACACTGTACTAAAATTGATCCTGGTGCCCAATACTACCTACAACTCTCTCTAGAAAAAAGAAGTGAACAAGGAGTCTCTATCAATGATGATCTTGTGAGGAACACCATTAAATCTGACAATATCTCACAAAAATACATGAGCAATGTTTTGTGTTGTGTATGTAGTATGAAAGGGAGAGAAGTGGGAAACCTTGGTCAACATGTCAACTATCACCAAAATATCATCATGGCAATGAGACGACAAAGGGAGACCAACAATAAAATCCATAGATATAGCATCCCATTTCCACTCTGTAATCTCATGAGGCTGAAGGAGCCCACCGAGATGATGATGCTCTACCTTCACCCTCTAGCACTTGAGGCATCTCACAACTATGTTAGCAATCTACACTCTCATGCCTGGTCAATGATACCACTATCTCAAATCTGCATGTAACTTCTTAACACCGGGGTGCACTACATAAGGTGCTTTGTGAGCCTCAAGTATAATGAGCTCGTTCAAACCCTCGATGGAAGGTACATACATACATCCTCTATGACACAAGATTCCATCAAACTACAAAGACTACTCTAAATACTTCCCTTCCAAGGGTCTCTGAGCATGCACCACCTGACTAACCTCTGCATAAATGTCATCTACTATCAAGTGTTGTAGAATCTGCTATCTCAAGTCAGTGCTAGTAGTCATAGATGAAAGTTCATGGCACTTTCTACTTAAGGCATCTGCAACTACATTCTCCTTTCCCTTGATGTAATGAACATCAAAATCGTACTCACAAAGGAACTCCATCCACCTTCTCTATCTAGCATTAAGATTTGGCTGCATAAATATGTATTGGAAGCTCTGGTGGTTGGAATGAAGCTCAAATCTATGACCTAGAAGGAAGTATCACCACCTCACTAAAGCATGAACCACTGCTACAAGCTCTAGGTTGTGAGTAGGGTAATTTAGGTCATGAGTCTTCAACTTCCTTGACTCAAAGGAAATAGGTCATCCATCCTGCATAAGGACTACCCCTATACCATCCAAAGATGCATTAGTGCACACCACAAAATCCACTGATGGATCTGGTACTACAAGAATTGGTGCACTCGTGAGGGCTCTCTTGAGCTCTTAAAAAGCTCTCTCACACTTCTCTATCCACTCATACTTCTTTCCCTTCCTCTAGATAGATGTGATTGGGTGTGCCAATCTAGAGAATCCTACAATGAAGCGTTGATAATAGCCTGCTAGTCCCATAAAGCTCCTCACCTTAGTGACATTGTTGGGTGCTGACCAATCCATGATGGCCATAATCTTTGATAGGTCTATTGAGACCCCATTGCCTAATATGGCATGAACCAAATAATGTATCTCAAGTCTAAAGAATGCACACTTCGACAAGCTACCAAACAACTAATTCTCCCTCAACTTTTGTAATATCTATCTCAGGTGCTCTTCGTGCTCCTTCTCATCACAAGAATATATCAGGATGTCATCTAGGAAAATAACCACAAACTTATCCAAAAATGTATGAAATACTCCATTCATGAGGCTCATGAATATAGCTAGAGCATTTGTGAGGCCAAATGGTACCATGGTGAACTTGTAGTGACCATACCTAGTATAGAATGTAGTCTTAGGGATATCACTATCCACAATCCTCAACAGATGGTAACCTAACTTAAGATTAATCTTTGAAAATACTTGGGCACCCTGCAACTGATCAAAGAGATCATCAATCCTGGGAAGAGGGTATCAGTTCTTGATGGTTACTTTTTTCAATTGTTGATAATCAATACACAACCTTAGTGATCCATCTTTCTTTTTTACGAAGATCAAGTGATCCATCTTTCTTCTTTACGAAGATCACTGGTGCACCTCAAGGTGACAGACTAGGTTGAATATGCTCCTTCACTAAGAGTTCCTCCAATTGAATCTTTAGTTCACTAAGCTCATGAGTAGTCATCCTATATGGTGCTCTTGACACTGGCTCTGCTCCTAGCACAAGATCAATATGAAAATCCACTGCTCTAGGTGGAGGCCTACCAGGGAGCTCTAAAGGAAAGACATCTACAAACTCTTACAATATTGGAAAATCATCGAGGGATGGCTCCCCCTTTAAATCTTCCTCCCTATTGCTGATGGTGATAGTGAACAACTGACATCCCTTTTACATGCACTGTCTAAGCTGCATAGCAAAAACCATACGAAGGGATATGGGTCTCTTAAACCCAAGGATCACTCTAGAGATACCATCCTCATCCATACATTCCACCCTTTTCTATTGACAATCCATCTTGGCACTATGGGCATAAAGCCAATCCATGCCAAGAACAACATCATAAGAACCTAGAGGGCTAATTCATAGATCAGACATCATGGACATGTCTCCAATCTAAATTAGACAATTATGCACCACGAAACTAACTAACACTCTGGCTCCTGAGGCTAATTCTACCTCCCAACTGACATCCTGTCTAACTGCCACTAGCCCACAATGCTCCACAACATAAGGAGATATAAATGACTTAGTTGCTCTGGAATCAAATAAAATAGTAACCATGTTACCTTGTATAATACCTGAAGCCTTATAGTCAGCCTAGTGGTTGTCAACCACTGCAAAAACTCTGCGGGATCTACCCATGTCACCAACTGTTGGCTCTAAAAATGCCCCTCTCTAACCATCGGATGACTGTCCCTATGGACACTATCTAGCTATATGACCCATGCCACCAAAAGTGTAGCATGGTCCTTGTGTGTAAGATTGTGCACCCTATGATCTAGATTTCTATGGGCCTCCTGGCCTGCTAGATCTACTGAAACCACCCCTAGAAAACTGCTGAGTCTTCACTAACTATGACTGTGGGGCCTATACTTTTTTATCCTAATTGGGACTCTTTGAATGGTAGTGCTTGGGCTTGGAGCCCTGATAACCCTATGAGGGTTTTTGCTGCTATGACTATTGGCCCTTAGAGGACCCTATTATGTAGTTTTGATTCCCCTTTCAAGGGGGTTTTTGCTGGGTAGAGTTTCAATTCTAAGATTGATAGCGTGACTCCTGTCTACACTGAGTATCCTCTAAAACTAGTGCTACCTCAACTACCTATCTAAAAGTAGTAGGGAAAGCTAAACGGACTAGACCCTGGAGTGAGAAATTCAGGCCCATGATGAATCGATGCACTCATTATTTCTCATCCTTCATGTACTCGACATATGGAAGGAGCTCAAGAAATCTACTCTTATACTGAGCTACTGTGAGACCCCTCTGATATAGAGAATGGAATTCCTCAATCTACTTCTACCTAAAGTGCTTAGAAAGGTACCTCTCTCTGAATCTCTCTAAGAATGACTCCTATGTGAGGGTATCCATGCTCACTCCTATAATCTCCTCCTGATGCCACCAATTGGAGGCATCTCCTCTCAGCTGATGAACTGCTACACGTGCCTTCAAATTACTCCCATAAGGATGTAATCTAAAGCACCACTGAAGACTCTGTAACTAGGCCTCTGCTACTATCCCCTCTGTGGAACCGGTAAAGAGTGGTGGTGTCAGTTGTATCAACTCTCTAATATCATCTGCTATATGTCTAGGAGGTCACTCAAGTGGTGGTCCTCTCTGATGTATGGACTCACCCTCATGCTCACCCTATCCCTCAACCTGCCTCGATGGGGGACTCCTACTCCTTTCTCTACCTCTAACCTCACTTCCTCTGGGATCTCGTGCTTCCCCTTAGGGAATCTGCTAGCCAAGTTGTACTATAGGTGCTATCCTCTACTAGACTATGCCAATCAAAGTTTTGAGGGCATCCAAAATGTCTTGATTCAGGCTTAGTGGTGGTGTTGGTGGAGGTGGTGGTGGTCCATCCTCTTGTCCTGCTCTACCACCTCTCACCCTATGACCTTTTCCTCGATGGTTTCTTCATGTAATAGGAGACATCCTACACAATTTAAAGTTTTAGTTAAGTTTAGAAGCATAGTTATTTAAGGTTCCTAGTGTTGAAACATGAGCTCTGATACCAAAATATCATGCCCAAAAAGTACGAGGGAAAACATACACACAAAATTTATTATTATTATTATTATTAATTTTTTAAATAATTAAATTTAAGTGCACTAATTTGATAATGTTAAGTTTAGATAAAAACAAAGGCACTCGGAAGACGGATACACGATCTCCTATCGATACTTTAATATTACAACTAAATAGAAAATTTTATTTAAAGTTTTGAAATGAAAAAAGCAATAAAGAATTACTAACCTTTAACTAAACTAACCTATTCTACCACTAGCTACCCAACTAACCTAAGGCCTAAAACCCCCCCGACTTGGCCACTTGGCCACCCTAGACCATAATGCAATGAGCTTGGATGGACCCCAAGGCTCCTAGCATAGTCCCCCAAGTTTGCACTACGTAGTACTTGTTCCTCTCCCTCCCAAAATGTGAAAGCCAAGCCTCCATAATGTGAGAAATGGGATGGAGGGGTGGGGACTTAAAGAGTTGAGCAATAAAGTTTTTTTTTTTGATGTTTGCATGGGAGTTGACCTCAGTCCTTTCACTCCCAACTGCATCTCCAGCTAGGCGCATCATTGGAGGGTAATAACTGTGGCAGCTGGTTGCATACTTACCATGCACTAGGGTTATGGGATGGGTTTAAGGGGAGTTAGGTGGGGATTTTGGAGAAGGGGGGTTGGTAGTAAAAGCTAAAAGTTTATTAGGTGAGTTTTTAGAAAGAAGATATTTTTCAATTGTAACTATTGCCTTAAAAACCAAATTTATATATTTTTACATATAAGGAATTGATAATAGATTTTTTTTTTAAAAAGGAATCAAAGGGGAATATGCTCTGTTGTCAAAAGTATAAACTTTTGTAACCCCATACAAACTCTAGAGAGAAAATTGTCCCTGGGGGTGAATTTTTTTTTTTCAAGCCATGGTTTTTTCTAAGAGTTTTTTTTTTTGCAAGCTATTTTTTTTTTGAGTAAGATATTTTAATGCAAGGGTATATTTTTGTCAATTTATGTTTTCCAATTAATCTTATAACAAGGGCATATGTTTTCTCCCAAATTGGATTTTACAATCACTTATTTGGCACAAGAAGATTGAATCATTTGCATCTATCATCAATGTAAAATTATTTTTTTCCAATAGTCACAATATGAATCAAATTTCCACATACCATACTTTCTTCCTTAGCATACTTGAACTTGAAAATTTTATAATTAATCATCACCATTTAATCTATTTTTCCACACACATATACATGAATTGAAATAACATAAGTTAATATGCAAGAGGGTTTCTCAATATTTTCTCTTCTATTAATCTACCTAGTTCAAAGCACCATCGGGAAAGAACCAGTAAGAAAACCTGACATCCTTGCCACTACATCAAAATTTAAATACATTTTTACATAATGTTACAATACAATTTGAATTCTCTTCTAGGTCTTTCACAAGAGATCCTTTCCAATATCTTCAATGCATCAAATGAATCATGGAAAAGACAAGAACTAACCTAGAGATAAAACAACATAATATGATGAACAATTCAAGCATGCATCCCCAACCCAGTTTGTACAATAGGTTCAAAATTAAACTAGACTAGGGAGGAGGTGGATTTTTTTAATAGAATATGTCAATCACCATTCCAAAACATAGCCCTTTCGGGGCTAAAACTCAAGAACTTCCATTCTTCTACAAATGCCCTTTCGAGGCCAATACAACAAAGATTTTCATTCCTTCCCTTCTTTAAGAATTCAAATTTTCAAACATGGTATGTGATGAAAAGTAGGGGCCCATAACACCCTACCCTCTTTCCCTCTTCTCACCATGAGAGGAGACTCTACACTATTGAGATCCAACTAAGGCCCTTCCCCCATGTATGGCCACTTCTTTCCTATCCAAGGGTGAGCAATGCCAAAACAATCCCCATGTAATACCCTCAAAATTTCAAAATAAAAAGTATAAGAATGACATCCAAGAACAAGTTAAGATCCCTCCCAAACAACCTTAACACACATACAAGCAATACAAAGAAAAACACAATGCCTTATGCATGAATCAAAGCATGAACAATATGAAGAACATGATCAAAATGGTGAAGAACCCTACCTTCACAAAAAGTTATGGTAAAATGACAAGTTGAGAAGAGCTTTTCTTTCCTTTCCTTCAATCTTGAAACTTCTCTCTAAAATTAGAGATTGGGTAACAACCAAAACTTCTCCAAAAATGCATCTAATATCATCCTAACTCAACTAGACTTTAGGTAAACCTCAAGGTGGAGTTTGAGTCACCAACTCATGAAGGAGACAATCAATTTTCGCAATCAACCAAAAGTAGGGTTTTTGAGTGACCATAAAAGTCAACCAAAGATATTAGGGGAGTGGAAAATACTCCCAACCAATACCCTTACCCCTAGGATACTTAAATTTTATATTTTTAAGCCTTAAAGACTTAATAGGGACCTATCAAAAGCTAGGAGAAAATAGTAAAACCATCTAAAAACCTTCAAAGAAAGATAATGCAAATTAGCACAAATAGCAAGGGGTTCAGTTCCATCTTTCCATTAGGTTTCTCAGCTAAATATCCTGCACACTCATTGCACATATCAATAGTTCAAGAAATCACATGCATATATGCAAATTATGTATCAGAAAAATCATATAAATTTAAAATATCCATCCTTCTAATGATCAATTGTTCATCTCATTCTATTCATATTTTTTTACCATTAAAATTTGCATACTCGAAGTGTTAGTTCTGCACTCATTTACTTCATCATTATACATGTTCAAAAAGCATTAAATGACAAAATCAAATATCTGAAAGTAAAGCACCACACATCATAAAATAGCATAATAATTTTTAGTGCATCAAATAATTTCCCAACATATGGAGTCATGAGTATCAGAATAATAATGTATCAACCATACTATGATGGGTCGGGGCAAGGCCTCACATCCTCCCCCACTAGGCATGAACTTCCTCCTAGAGTTCATAAAAAAGACATGGGTACTGAGATCGCATCCATGCTGCATTCTCCAATGAAGCTATGACCTCATCATAACAATCCCACTGGACCCTAACCTAGTCTAGCTCTTGACCTTGAAGTGCTAGGGTCATAAATATATATGTTTATTGTTAAAGAAGTCAAAAGTTAAAAGTTTAAATCATAAATATTTGACAACATTTTAAATTTTTTAAAATTATATTTCAAGAATTTGATTATAAATACTATTGTACGCATAAAGAATATAAATTTTAATCTTAAATATAACTATAAATTTGAATATAATATCAAAACTAAAATTATTTTATTTTTGGGTAAGTTCTGTCAATGATGGATAGCCTTAAGTATGTGTGAAGGAAAGTTTGAAGACTATTCCCATCCTTATCAAGGGAGATGCCCACCATCTCTCCTTTTCTATGAGCATAATCATTTTATTTTTAATTTAGAAAAAAAAAAATACGATATTTGAACATAGTCTTATTTAGAAGGCTAAAGATAAGATTTATTTGTAAAGATAATTTTAAAAGAATTTTATACTAGATATCAAGTCCTATATTAGTCATTTTGTCATTGATAAAAATCCTTATATAAATTATAGCTATGCATTTTTTCGCATATGTTCTCAACAAATAAATGCAATTAAAAGGTGAAGAAGACATCAAAATTTCAGCCTACTGATTATTGCAACACTTGCAGTCTACTCCATCATCGTGCATTGTAGTTGTTGTTTGTGCATCACTCCACATCCATCATGTCCCTACAATAGAAAATATTATAAGTTCCTAGTATAATAATTAATTATTCAATGTGCTAATGTCTAACAAAATTAATGGTATTAACAACCTTTTTCTTATTCAGGCAACACTAAAATCTATGCCTAGAATTTTTTGATGTGTTAGAGATTGCTAACAAACAAGGGCCAACACCACAATGACATGTTGGCACTTTAATTAAAGACGTCAATTGTGTAACACATCAAGAATACATTAATTATATGAAAATACACATACTTTAATAAAAGTATAAATCACTATACAAAATCTTTATAATCATAATATTGTTATTATGATTTAACTATGTGATTTTGAGTCAAACTCATTGACCCATCTTTATAATCATTTTTAAAAGCCTATTTAAATATTGATTTATGTAATTAAATCTACAAATTTATAGAATCAATGTCTTAAATCCTTTCAAATTAGTTTCTAAGGAAAATAATTGTTCTTAAAATTGATTACTTTATTTGTATAAGTAATTATTTAAAAAAAAAAAAAATTAGTTTCCAAGAATTTTAATTACAGAAATTTTTTTGCTAACAATCATATGTAATCAACTTTAACTTGTTATTTATTTTTGGTTAAAACTAGACTCTTCCATATCATATCCACTATAGAATCCAAATGTCACATGTGAGTAAAGGTGGAGATTAAATTAATAAAGGTAATTTTTTTAATCTATCTCTTGCAAATATTATAAAAGATATACAAACTTTCTTATTCTAATGCTTTACAACAATGAACAATAGTTTGAAGGTCAAGAGTCATGTTAGTCTTTTTTTCCTTATTAGAATTAATTTCAAACTTCTAATATAAGACTAGATTCTCTTGAGAGTTTCCTTGACAACATGGAATGCTCATTCATTAGGCTGGTATTGATTTTTATATGAACTTAGAATAATGGAACTGGTGAAGGATGTTTTCAGTCATTATTTTTTCATTGATGTCAAACTTGCTACTTGCAGGAATGAAAATTGTTTAAGTGATCCAAATACTATCAATTGGTTGATTAACAAGGAGGAGGCAATCAATAAGATGTAACTAGAGCACCTATAAAAAGGTTGAAGTTATGATGTTATAATGAAGTATAAGGATCAGCTAAGCCATTGATGAAATAATGTATTGATGACATACTCTAAGACACAAGGAATAGACACACTAAGCCACATCAAAGATGTAAGATTTAACTAAGTCATTTGTAGAACTTGACTAAGCTCATTTGTGAGTGCCGAGCAAGCTAGTTAAAGCCAAGAAAGTTTAACTTTAGTTTGTGCCAAGCAATCCTTCAGGTGCTGAGTAACACAAAAGGTGCCAAGCATTAGTAAATGTATTGGAAGTTGAGTAACACAAAAGGTGCCAAGCATCAATAAATGTAGTAGAAGTTGAGTAACATAGAAGGTGCCGAGCATCAGTAAATGTAGTAGAAACTAAGTAACACAGAAAGTGTTGAGCATCAATAAATGTAGTAGAAGCTGAGTAACATAGAAGGTGCTGAGCATTAGTAAACCAATGATGCCGAATTGCTGCATTATTGATAAGACAAAAAGATTTGCCAAATCAATAATGATAAGTTTGTTACATTGAATTTTGTGAATTAGTTGGTTAATAAGGATGATGAGTAGATGTCACAAAATTTCATGTAAACCATGCAAACTAGTTTTGAGCGAATACTGATGGACTTATCATGAAGTTTTTGGAATAAACAATTTGGAGGGAGAATAATATCGTTCTCTCAGATCAAATCAAATTGATGAATGAGAAGATTTGAGTGAGAAATGAAGAACATAACTTCTTTATAAGGAGTTACAAGTCAGAGATCAAAGTGTGGTCATGTGAAGAAGCCAAGAGAAGGCTAGTGTGAAGTGTCAAGAAGAGAACATAGTGAGGAGTAAGCATAGAGCATCAAGATTATGAGTTGATCAAATGACCATAAAGTGCATTGGCATAACGAGTGGAAGAGCTCAAGGAGACAAATCTTGAACGGTGGACAAGCTGTCAACACTACAAGGAAGAAAAGCCAAGCAAAGAAAAGAACTAAAGAGAGATCTGAAATACTTTCTTACCATTGTATTAGACATTGAAATCCTACATTGCTAGGTTAGCTTAACATTTAGGTGGATAAGCCTCAAGAAAATGATAGAAGATCCCTAGGAGAAGGATAAGAGATCCTCAGGAGAAGGATAGGAGATCCTTAGAGAGGGATAAAAGATCCTTTTGAGAAGGTGACTATAAATCCCATGGACTTTGGTGGGCCTAAAAAATCTATGTAAATCCTTTGATAGGGTGGCATTCTAAGTTGAATGTTTTTAAATCCTCTAATAGGGCACACTCCTAACAGGGTGTAGAAATCCTTTAACAGGGTCACATCTGATAGTGTGTAAAGCCTTTAACAGGGTAGGGCTTTAATAGAGCAAACCATCAAAAGTGGTTGAAATTAATTTTGTGGGTATCATCTCCACCCTAGTTTTACCTTCTTATTCCTAGAGGGTTTCTAGGTAACCAAAATCCTTTGTGTTATGTGGTGATGCATGTTTACTTTTCATGATTGTTTAATGGTTAATTGCATGCATGATAATTTCAATTATATGCCATTAAGGATTTAAGAAGAAAGTAAAAAGGCTAGTACTTATGATTCACCCCCATTTTATTAAAAAAAAAAATTTATTAGACATTATTGGACCTTGAGTAACTAATTTACCCCCCCTCGCAGTTATTCTAAAAGAATTCTAACAATTGGTATCAGAGCCCACTACTGATTTGTTTCAAGGTACTAGCAACAGGAAGATAAAGATGTCAAAGAGAGAAGTTCCCAAGCTAAACAAAGACAACTTTGCTGCATGGAAAAGTCTGATGAAGTTGTACCTTGGATCAATAGGTGACTATGCATAGACCTCAATCAAAGTTGATAATGTAGACCCTGCAGGACCCCTCACTCCAGAAGACATGAACAAGAAGGAGTACAATCAAGCGATGTTAGAGATTGCTTCAGCACTAAGCTATGCCGAGTATGATGACATTAAAGAATGTTATAATGCACATCAGATGTGCAAAACATTATCAAACATCTATGGAGGAGATGATAATGTCAAAAGAGCCAAAAGAGAGAGCCTAAGAGGAAAGCTTGATGACATGAAAATGGAAGAAGGAGAGAATGCTACTCAATAAGGTGCAAGGATGAAAGAAGTGGTAAGTGCCATAAGAAGCCTAGGAGGAAAATTATCAAAAGAAATAGTATGTAGCAAATACTTGAGAGCTTTGCTTCCTATCTATGCTATAAGAGTATCAACCATCCAAGAGCTAAGGTGTGTACCAAGAAACACATTTTCATTTGAAGGAATAATTAGAAGACTCATTGCCTTTGAGCTATCCAACTTTGACAACTACAAGCTAGAAAATTTGGAATCTGCATTCAAAGCTAAGATGACAATAAAAGACAATGAGGAGGTGCAAACAAAGAAAAAGAGTGGAAAAGGAAAGTATGTATCTAGTGATAGTAGCACTGATGAAGATGATGTAGACCAATTGGAGACATTACTAGCAAGAAGATTTCATAGAGGAAGAGGCAAATTCAAAGGTAAGCTGCCAATCATTTATTTCAATTGTAATGAAGTTGGTCACATTGCAACTAGATGCATACAAAAGAAAAATTACAAGGATGGAGGCAACCTCAAGAACAAGAAAGAGGACAATAAGGACTACAGAGGTAAAGGCAAAAGATGCTACATTGTTGAAGAAGACTCTAACGAGAATGATGAAGTAGTCTATGTGGCTATGAAAGATGAATCAGATGAAGATGAAGCAACTAACTTGGTAAACCGCATGAACAAGAATAACAAATAGATCATTGACAGTGTCCATGCTCTCATCACATGACTGAAGATAAAAGTAAGGTCATTACTTTTATTCAATATGAAGGAAATTGATGCAGGAGCATCCAGAGGTATAAGGGCAATCCTATGTCACCCAAAAAATGTACTTAGACATAGTTTTTGTTTCATGTGTTTTCATTTTTGGACACCCGTTTGGGTCAAATAAATGTTCCAACTCTCATAGTTCCACTATCAGTGTGCTAGAAAATCCTAAAAAATAGGAGTATGTAATTGGACAATCATTTTGGTAAACTAGAAAGTGTGAATTGGCCAAATGAATGTAGTTGTGATTTAGAGCATTTTAGAAAAAGAATCAGGTCAAAAGGCCCCACGGTTTGAAAGTTATTGCAGTTTTTTGGATTTTGGAGACCTCCTAAGAATGCTTCAAAGTCAGGTTAGGGGCATTAAATGACCTCAAAAAGGGTAAAGAAATGGGTGATGAGCAAGGCTTGTCCATAGGGCTATAGAGTGCTTTGAGAGCTTTCCAAAAATGTAAACAGTTTGTCAATTGGAGCTACGGTTCAAAAGTTATGCCTCCCGAAAGTTCGGTTACCATTTCTGGATCCTTCTAGAGTTACGCCAACTTCTAATGTATCTTTTGGAGCCTTCTATTTGGTCAGTGGATGCCTACTAGCACTTTCTAGAATGTATTCCTAGTCCTTAACCCTCCAGGGTTTATTTAGGGAGATTCCTGGCATTGTAAAAGGCAGTTTGGAGTGGAGTTTGAGAGTAGGTACTAAAAGGGGAAATTATCTCCACATTTATGCTATTGTAAGCCCTTAGGGCATGTTTTGAAGTTTATTTTCTCTGTACTGAATGTACTAGCTTATTTTTTAGTTAATACAATTTCCCTTTTCTGTTGTGTCCATTCTGTTCTTGGGTTGTGTCCCCATCAAGTGGTATCAGAGCTGGTTTTCTTAAGTGTGTAGACAGAGTGCCGACTGTGAGGCAGTTTGCACCAGGACTGTGTGGTTGTGGGTTCAAGTTAGGAGATGCCTCCATGAAGAGAGTATGGCAGAAGGGCCAAAACTATTAATCCTAAGGATGTTAGAGCCCTCTTAAGGCAGGTACAGGCATTGGAAGAGGAGCTCTGCAGAGGAGCAAATGTTGCCGTAGGCAACGACAGTGAGGATGACAATAAAGAAGAAGAAATGGGACCAGAAGGGGAATTTGATAGGGAAGTTCTGAATCATGTAGAGGAAAGGCTTTTTAGGGCCATTACTAAGTTTGGGAAAAGACCTACAATTGAAGTGAGTGTATTTTTAGGAAATCTGAAACTAGATGAGTTGATCGATTGGATCAATGAACTGGAAGAATACTTTGAGTATGAGGATATCAGGGACCCAGATAGGGTTAAGTTTATAAAGGCCAAACTGAAAGGCCATGCCAAAATTTGGTGGCAAGAGGTTCAATTGGAAAGAAATAGAAGAGGAAAGGAGAAGATCACAAGATGGGATCGCATGGTGGGCAAATTGAAGAAGCAGTTCATTCCTGTGGACTACGAGCTTGATTTGTTTAAGAAGATGCATGGGTTAAAGCAAGCAGGAAGACCAGTCCAAGAATATATAGAGGAATTTTACTGACTCTTGATTAGAGCATGGCATGTAGAAGCAAATAAGGAGAAGGTTTCTCATTATATCAATGGGTTGCGACCTAGCATCCAGGAGTAATTAAGTCTGGTAAGAATGACCAGCATTGAAGAGGCATACTAGTTTGCCCTACGAGTTGAAGAGAAGCTGAATAAAAGGTTTGAAGGAAGACAAAGAGGGCACAGTAGATCATTTGGAGGCCACAACGAAACCCAAAAGAAAAATGAAGATGTGGGTACTAGCAGGAACCAGAGGAATGAGGGTTTCAATTGCTCCCATGATCAAGACTTTTGAAATTAGAGAGGAAGAGGTAGAGGACATGGACAAGGAAGAGGCGGCTTCCATGGTACCTATTTCCATTGTGATGAAGAAGGTAATCGTGCCTTTTAATGCCCTCAATAACAAGGAAGGATAGATAGGAGAGCTAAGGGCCAAGCTAGGGTTGCTCATGTGGATGAGGATGCACAATCATCACATTCAGAGGATGCAGAAAGAGGAGAGACCTTGGTAAATGAAAGAGTCCTACTAAGTGGTGAGATTGAACCAGGAAAATGGAGGAGTTTGTTCCGTACCAGATGCAAGTGTGAGGATAAATGTTGTGACATGATCATTTATGGTGGTAGCACTGATAACTTGGTATCAGAAGAGATGGTCTCTAAGCTAAAGCTCAAGAGGGAGAAACATCCCTAGCCCTATCGAATTGCTTGGGTAAAAGATGATCATAAGGTCTTGGTAAGTGAACAATGTTTAGTGAAATTCAAAATTGGGAGTTACCATGATGAAGTTCTCTGTGATGTTATTCCGATGGATGTTTTCCATCTATTGTTGGGTAGACCATGGCAGTTTGATAGACATGCAGTACATGATGGGCCTGCAAACACATACTCTCTGACAAAGGATGGAGTTCACCACAAATTGAAGCCCATGAAAAAGGAAGGTGAAAAGGTATGTAGTAGTGCTAGGATTTTTCTTGTTGATGGAGGGAAGTTTTTAGATGGCATGAAACATCAGCAGATGTGCTATGCTTTGATTCCTAGGAAAGATAAAGAAGGTATTAGTGAAATACCACTTGAAGTTTCAGATTTACTAGGGGAATTTGGAGATATTATCTCTGATAATGTTCCAGATGGATTGCCACCAGTAAGGCAAATCAGTCATCAAATAGATTTGATTCCAGGAGCTAGTTTGCATAACAAGGCTGCTCATAGGATGACTCCTACTGAAACAGAGGAGCTAAATAGACAGGTTCAGGAGCTTTTGAGGAAGGGCTTGATTTGAGAGAGCCTGAGTCCATGTGCAATACTTGTAGTACTCACACCAAAGAAGGATGGAGAGTGGAGGATGTGTACAGATTCTTGAGCTATAAATAGGAATACCATCAAGTACCAGTTTCCTTTGCCAAGGATGGATGATCTTATGGACTGCTTGAGTGGAGCTTAGTACTTCACAAAGATAGATCTCAAGAGTGGCTATCATTAGATATGGATTCGAGAAGGAGATGAGTGGGAAACAACCTTCAAGACCAAGGAGGGTCTTTATGAGTGGTTAGTCATGCCCTTTGGATTGACGAACACCCCAAGCACCTTCATGGGGCTCATGAATGAGGTACTTAAGAAGTTCTTGGGAAAATTTGTTATTGTCTATTTGGATGATATTTTAATTTTCAGAAAGACTTTGGAAGAACATTTACTACATATTCGTAGTGTCCTTGAAAGGCTAAGGGAAGAGAAATTGTTAATTAATCTGAAGAAGTGTATCTTTGCAAAAAGGGAGTTAGTCTATTTGGGGTTTGTTATATCACCCGAAGGTCTCAAAATGGATCCAGAGAAGATAAAAGCCATCTTGGAATGGCCTACCCCAAGGTTTGCTACTGAGGTAAGATCATTTCATGGTCTGGTTAGTTTTTACAGGAAGTTTATTAAGAATTTCAGTGGCATCTGTGCACCCCTAACTGATACAATAAGAGGGGATAGAAAAGAGTTCAAATGGACTGCAGTAGCTGCGAGAAGTTTTGAATTGCTAAAGAAGAAGGTAATAGAACAACCTGTGTTGGCACTTCCAAATTTTAGAAAGGTTTTCTAGGTGGATTGTGATGCTAGTGGCAGTGCTATTGGGGCTGTATTAAGCCAAGAACATAAGCCTATTGCATATTTTAGTGAAAAATTGAATGATGCAAAGAAGAAGTATTCTGTTTATGATCAAGAGTTCTATGCAATAGTTCAGGCCTTAAAGAAATGGAGGCATTATTTATTGCTAAAGGAATTTGTTTTGTATACTGATCATCAGGCATTATAGTACCTAAATTGCCAAGGTAAATTGAATTAGAGGCATATGAAGTGGGTAGAATTCTTGCAGAGTTATACATTTGTGTTGAAGCATAGAAGTGGAAAATCTAATAGGGTTGCAGATGCACTAAGTAGGAGATAGTTGTTGCTTACAATAATGCAGGTTGAAGTAGTTGGGTTTGATGAACTCAAGAATTTGTAACATGAGGATCTTGATTTTGCTGAAGCATGGAAAGCTTGTAAAGAACCTATTGTTGTAGATAGAACCAAGTGGTTAGACTATTTGATTCAGGATGGCATGTTGTTCAAGGGTAGTCAATTGTGCATTCCAAGGAGTTCCATGAGGGAAAATTTGATTAAGGAGAAACACAGTGGAGGGATGACAATACATTTTGGTCAAGATAAGACCATTGCCATTCTTAGAGAACATTATTTTTGGCCTCAAATTTCACAGGATGTGAAGAAGTTTGAACAGAATTGCCAGGTTTGTCAAGTTGCCAAGGGGTTTAGTCACAATACCAGCCTATATCAGCCATTGCATGTTCCATCAAGGCCATGGGAGAACATAACTATGGATTTTGTTCTTTGATTGCCAAGGACATAAAGGGGTAATGACTCAATATTCGTGGTGGTTGATAGGTTCTCCAAAATGGCACATTTCATTCCATGCCACAAAAATCATGATGATGTCTGTATTGCAAACTTGTTTTTCAAAGAGGTGGTAAGACTACATGATCTTCTAAGGAGTATAGTTTCTGACAGAGATACTAAATTTGTGGGGTATTTCTAGAGGACATTGTGGAAAAAGTTGAGAACAGACTTGAAATTCAGTTCCACGCATCACCCACAAACTGACGGCCAAACAGAAGTGGTAAATAGAAGTCTGGGCAATTTGCTGAGATTTTTAGTTGGGGATAAGCCCAAGGGATGGGATTTGATTCTACCACAAGCAGAGTTTTCTTACAATAACTCTATAAATAAGAGTACTAGAAAATCACCATCCCAAATTGTATATGGGAATAGCCCAAAGACTGCACCAAAATTGAGGAAGATAGAGCAAGGGGAGAGGACAAGTGTTGAAGCAGAAGAATTTGCTGAACATATCAAGAATCTATGTGAGGAAGTTCAGGCACACATTACCAAGATGAATCAAGAGTATAAAGCTAGGGCTGATCAAAGGAGAATACATAAGGAATTCCAAGTAGGGGATCTAGTCATGGTGCACTTACGAAAAGAAAGATTCCTAGCCAGTACTTACAAGCAACTGAAAATGAAGAAATTTGGCCCCTACAAAATTTTGAAGAAACATGACTTAGGAAATGCATATGAGGTGGTGCTACCAAATGGTATTCACATTTCTCCCATTTTCAATATTGCAGATTTGACAGAGTATCATGATGATGGTGTAGATGAGGAGCTGGTGTCGAAGCCATGTCCAATTCTTGCTTCTAAGAAGGAGGAGATAGAAGACATTCTAGATCATCGAGTGGGTAGGAGTACCAGAAACAAGCAGTATGAAGAGTATTTGGTCAAATGGAAAGGATGACCAATCAAGGACTCAACTTGGATTTCAGCAGCTGAGGTTTCCCATTTGGGATTTCCTCTACCATTCATAAAGTGACAAGGTCACTTTTCAATCTACCCTGGGTGTCTGATGCGGGAGCATCCAGAGGTATAAGGGCAATCCTATGTCACCCAAAAAATGTACTTAGACATAGTTTTTGTTTCATGTGTTTTCATTTTTGGACACCCATTTGGGTCAAATAAAGGTTCCAACTCTCACAGTTCCACTATCAGTGTGCTAGAAAATCTTGAAAAAATAGGAGTATGTAATTGGACCATCATTTTGGTAAACTAGAAAGTGTGAATTGGCCAGATGAATGTAATTGTGATTTAGAGCATTCTAGAAAAAGAATCAAGTCAAAAGGCCCCATGGTTTGAAAGTTATTGCATTTTTTTTGAGTTTTTGAGACCTCCTAAGAATGCTTCAAAGTCAGGTTAGGGGCATTAAATGACCTCAAAAAGGGTCAAAAAATGGGGGACGAGAAAAGCCTATCCATAGGGCTATAGAGCGCTTCAAGAGCTTTCTGGAAATGTAAATGGTTCGTCAATCGGAGCTACGGTTCAAAAGTTATGCCTCCCAAAAGTTTGGTTACTGTTTCTGGATCCTTCTACATTTGCACTGACTTCTAATGCAGCTTCTGGAGCCTTCTATTTGGTCGGTGGATGCCTACTAGCACTTTCTAGAATTTATTCCTGGTCCTTAACCCTCCAGGGTCTATTTAAGTAGATTCCTGGCATTGTAAAAGGCAGTTCAGAGTGGAGTTTGAGAGGAGGTACTGAAAGGGGAAATTATATCCACATTTATGCTATTGTAATCCCTTAGGGCATGTTTTGAAGTTTATTTTATCTGTACTGAATGTACTAGCTTATTTTTTAGTTAATACAATTTCCCTTTTCTGTTGTGTCCATTCTATTCTTGGGTTGTGTCCCCATCAGAAATAGTGTTAGATTTGGTAACAATGCACCATGTTAGATCAAAGGGAAAGGTAGTATCAAGCTTACTAAAAAGATATCATGTGATAATGCATACTATGTTGAAGGCCTAGATTATAACTTGTTAAGTGTCTCACAGTTAGGCAACATAGGATGCAAGGTTGAATTTGAAAATGGAGTTGCCAAGATCTATGATTCTCAAGGAATTCTAATAGGAAAAGGTGACCAAACTAGGAGTAATTTGTTCTACCTAGACATGGAAGATGCTTCTTGTCTCATTGTTCAAACTAATGATCTATGGTTATGGAACAAGAGGCTATGTCATGTAAATTTTGACAATCTGATAAGCATCAACAAAATGAAGAAAGTTAGAGGTCTACCAAAGTTGAAGAAGCCTGATAACACCATGTGCAAACAATGCCAACTAGGGAAGATGACCAAGTCAAATTTCAAAAGCAAGGCTTATACTTCTAATGAAGTATTAGAGCTAGTTCATACTGACTTGTGTGGTCCTATTGAAGTGCAAAGCTACAAAGGTGATAGACACATAATGCTATTTGTAGATGACTATTCAAGGATGATGAAAGTCATGTTCCTAAAAAAAAAATAAGATGCATTCCAAATGTTCAAATGGTACTTGGCCAGAGTTGAGAAAGTGACTGGGAAGAGCCTAAAATGTCTCAAATCTGATAGAGGAGGTGAATTCACATCAAGAGAATTTGAAGAATTCTGCAATGAAAGAGGAATCAAAAGGCAGACATCAACACCTAGCACTCCCCCTCAGTATGGTATAGTAGAAAGAAGGAATAGATCAGTTATTGACTATGCCAGGACCTTAATGACGGAGAAAAATGTTGGACTCAAGTACTGGAGAGAAGCTGTAAGTACTGCAGTCTACACACTCAACAGAGTTCAAGTCAAGAAAGGTACAAATGCAACGCCTTTTGAATTATTGTATGGGCATTCTCCTAATGTAAAAAATTTCAAAATATTTGGATGCAAATGCTATATATATAAAGATTCAAGAAATGGAAAGTTTGATGCAAAGAGTGAGGAAGGCACATTTCTTGGTTATTCTACTAGAAGCAAAGCTTATAAATGCTTGAATGTTAACACTAACAATGTATTAGAAAGCAAAAATGTGAAATTTGATGAGCTTGCAGAAGTTCAAAGTGTTGAGAATACTAAGAAAGTAGAAGAATACAAGACCTTTGTATACTTTTATGAAGGAATACCTAATAATGGTGAAGTTGCAACTCAAAATGACAATCAACAACAAAATTCGGTATCTGTTGAGTCACAGACAATGAATGCCAAGCAGTAGACACAATCAGAAGCTGAGCTACAGAATACAGAGAATGTTCACTCAAATTCTGAGAACTCTCAACATGAAGGAAATGAAGAAATATCTGATGAAAATGAAGATTCAAAATTTTAAAGAGACAACATGCAAACAAGGAAAGAACTAGTATTGGAAAACTATGTAAGAAGACATCATCCTGAAGATCAAATTATTGGAAACAAAGAGGCAGGACCAATGACAAGGAATAGACTCAGAAGTGAGACACGTCTGCTCAGAAAAATAGAACCAAAAATAGTAAGTGAAGCCATAAAAGATGATGACTGGTACAATGCTATGAAAGAAGAAATATAAAAAATTGAAAAGAACAAGACATGGACCTTAGTCTCAAGACCAACTGACAAGATTGTAACTGGAACCAAGTGGGTATTTAGAAACAAGTTAGATGAGAATGGTGAAATCACAATCAACAAGACAAGACTAGTCTATTAAGGGTATGCACAAGAAGAAGGACAAGAATATGGAGAAACTTTTTCTCTAGTTGTCAGAATGGAATGAGTAAGGACCTTACTAGCATATGAAGCCTTCAAAGGATTTAAAGTCTATCAGATTGATGTTAAGTCTGCATTTCTGAATGGTATACTTGAAGAGGAAATCTACACAGAGCAACCAGAAAGATTTGTTGATGAAAATAACATAAACAAGGTATGCAAATTGCATAAGGCTCTATATGGATTAAAGAAAGCCCCTAGAGCTTGGTATGAGAGACTCCACAAGTATCTAGTGCAAATAGGATTTGAAAGAACTTATGATAACAACACCATGTACATAATATCAGAAGAAGGTAAGGATATCCTTGTATCTGAAATCTTTGTGGATGACATAATTTTTGGAGGAAAGGAAGCACTTCGTAAAAGTTTTGCTGACAAAATGAAACATGAGTTTGAGATGTCTATGTTTGGAGAAACCAAGTTCTTTGTTGGATTGCAAGTACATCAACTAAATCATAGTATATTCATGACACAATCAAAGTACATCAAAGAGATACTCAAGACATTTGGATTGGAAGACTCCAAACCTGTCAGCACACCAATGGCAACATAACATAACCTATCCAAAATAGATGAATCAGTTGAAGTCAATCAAACAATGTATAGATCCATGATTGAAAAACTACAATATGTTGTACATAGTAGACCAAACATAACATTAGTAGTTGGAATAGTGGCTAGATTCTTTGCTAATCCTAAAGAAAATCATCTCATGGAAGTAAAAAGAATAATGAGGTATCTCAAAGGAATTGATGATTTTGGGCTATACTACAAAAAGAATGAGAAGTTTGAGATCAATGCATACATAGATGCAAATTGGGGAGGCAACATTGATGATAGGAAAAGCACAAGTGGAGGAGAATTATTCTTAGGTAAAAGGCTAGTTAATTGGACTAGCAAGAAACAAACATGCACATCTTAGTCCACTACAGAAGCAGAATATGTGGTAGCATCAATCAGTTACACAAACATTGTGTGGCTCAAACATCTATTGAAAGGAATGAAAGAAGAGGTAACCAAACTTGTGATATTGTATTGCGATAATACAAGTGTTATAAACATATCCAAGAATCCAGTAATGCATGCAAAAAACAAGCATATTGCAATCAAGTATCACTATGTCAAAGAATTGGTGGAAGAAAAATAAGTGAAGATGGAGTACATTCACACAAAGGAACAAATTGCAGATATCTTCATGAAACCATTGCCCAAGGATACTTATGAATATCTTAGAGGAAAGTTGGGGGTGAAGCCCCCAACTCAATCAGTCTAAAACAACAAAGGAGCTATCCTGCATAAAAAAGGAATAGATCATTGAAATATTAGAAGAATAATGTAGAGGATATTAATAGGAGTAGAAACTCCAAATCAGTCACAAGTATGGTGACAGAGGGAGAAAACATGTGATGCAAAGCTTATATTTAGCATGTTGAAGATGCTAAATCTTTGGCATTTATGTCAAAGAGGGAGATTTATGAGAAACTGATCAATGAAAGGTAAGAGGGAGATGTATGAGAATGTATGAAATGAGAAATGAAAGAGGGAGATTCAGAAGAGATAAGAAAGTGATCAGCAAGTAGCTATGAAGGAAGGATCAAGAATATAGAGTAAGGATGCAGCTATTAAGAGGGAGAAGTAGAGTAAAGGATTTAGTTTATATGAGCAAAAGAGGGAGACATGATAAAAAAAGGAAGATATGTAATGACAACAAGTTTTCTATTTGCTATATAATTTTGGTGGTAACTAAGTTGATCAGCTCAATGAATTGATCAATTTCAATCAAATGTATGAAAACTTTGAAAAATTATTAACTCCTTTTGATTCTATAGTTTCTATAAGTGGTTGTATTGTTTATTTTGTATTTAATTATCATTTTTTATGCTATCCATCGACCCCTATCAGTTTGGTATCAGAGCTAGGTGGAAAAAATTGCTAATTAAAGAGGAAGCAATGTTTTGGTGCTGCTAAAATATGGAGGATTTATTTGTGTTATAGAAGAGACAATTGTTTTGAAGAAGACCATAAAAGAAGTGTTGAGCAACTATGAGAAAAAGGAAAGAGGGCAAGTTGGCAAGAAATAAGATTATTGAAAGCAATAGAATTAGTGGAAATAAAACTTTTCATGAAGATTATGAAGAAACCAAAGTGTTTGTAAAGCACAAAAGAAAGGATAGAGGAAAGAACAAAAGGTATGGTCATTTGAAAATTCTACTATTCTCATTAAAAGAAAAGAAAATATATGACATGGAATCAAGTTTGATATTTATGTAGGGCTTATTTTAAGTTGTTTGAAGATTTAAGTAAAAATCTAGAAGTAAAAAGGCATTTAGAATTATCTAAAAGAAAGAGTAAGGTCTACTAATTGTTGATTTCAATGGGAAAAGATGGTAGAGTTCAGAAAGAGAAGATAAATAAGTTAGAAGTAGAATTAGTGATGGTGAAGAAAGAAAATGCAAGATTATTGTGTGAAGAAGATATTTTGCAAAAGGAATTGGCAAAAGTAAGAAATGAAATAGGAGAAGAAAAGTCTAAATTGTTAAATGAAACTAGTGTCTATGTAGAGAAAATTGAAGAGCTAGAAAATAGATTAAATTTTTTGGAAGAAGTACATAATTTGTAGGTGAAGGAAACAAGAAAACTTAGAGATCAAAATAAAGAGTTAGAAGAAAAGTTAAATTTGTTTGATGATGCTGAGAAAAAGAACAAAGTTTTAGAAGAAAATTTAAAGAAATTGGAGGAGAAAAATAGTATGTTAAAGAAGGAATTGTCTACTCTGAAATAAAAGAAAGAATGTTTGAATGTGAAACCATTTGTATGTGATGTATCTTGTGATGCCCTAATTTTAACAAGGCAAAACACAACCAACAATTTTATTTTTTTTGAAAGGTGAACTAAAGATAATATGTGTAGCTCTATACTTGTTATGAACATTCTATTGAAATATGGAGTGCTTGGAAAATAATTCATGTTTTCCTTGAGGGTGTTAGAAGATACTAATTTGATCATTGAGTTTAGAGATGATAAAGTTAATTGGAGAAAAGGAATTTGTTTTCGTTGGAATCATGCATTTCAAGTTTCCACGGGGGTGCCAATATTTTTTCCTAACATTAATTGACCATCTAGGTTATGACATAATAGCTAGGAGATGCAATCATATCAGATTCACATCCTATCCTCAAGGTGAGACATTATGTATGTAATTATGAAACATAATTTCTGCATCAATGTTGTTATAATGGTTCCATAGTTGCTTTTATGAAGTATGCTTATGATTGCCCTAGGTAAAAGACTATATCTCATTACATTCTATGTCCCATTTTGATCCTAAATTATTATAGTAGGACTATTTTGATGAAAATCTTGCACTATATTGTTTCACAACTTCAACTAGCTAGATGTTTGCAACTAGGTATTTTAAATTGTTTATCATCGATTCATTATCCAAATTCTATAATGTATTACTATCTATCAATCCTTTATTATTTATCCTCCACCTTTCTATATAATGATACCTTCTAATAACTTCTTTATCCAAAACTAATATCTCTATTTTCATTATTTTTATCATTTTATTTTATTTTATGATTTATTTTATTACTTTATTTTATTATTTTTATTTTCTTATTTAATAACTCGACCTCCAATTTATTATTACTAATACTTAACTATGATTCTAACTTCATTTTTAGTTAATACTAAGTTTATATACAATTTAAATTCTTAATAATTAATACACTTGACTACCATTCTATTCTATATGGTGATCACCTAAAGTATTCTATTCACTATCTAATCCTTAACCCCAAACATTATTGTTTACCTCATTAAATCAGTAAAAGAACCTACATAATAATTTAAATCCTACACACACACACACACACACACACACACACACACACAATTTTTAACTTTACCACCTACTCACTAAACATCACCCCCTAGCCCCTCAACACATGATTAAATATATTTCCTTGTTTTCCCCAACCTACATCTAATAGCTACCCAAAGTTTTCTTAAGTTCCTATTTAATTACTCCATACTCTTAAAGTTGATCTTGTCATAAAATTCACATGCAAAATGGGTGAATGCACAAAGTTGGGTCGCAATTCTGCGGAAGTTAAATTTGCAAAATGAAACTTCTTAGAAACGGGTACCCGATTTTAAAAACGGGCACTCATTTTTGGTTCAAGTGCCCGACCCTAAATTTAAAAAATGGGCACCCATTATTTTTAAAAATTGGGTACCCGTTTTTAATTTTCAAAAAATGGGTACCCATTTCTCAAAAAATTAAAAATTTAAATTTTTAAGAAACGGGCACCCATTTTTAAAAAAATCAAGTACCCATTTTTTAAAAGTAAAAAATGGGTACCTATTTCTTAAAAATTCAAATTTTTAAGTTTTCGATGGATTCTACATGCCGCCTTTAGCTTTTCAAAATGGGTACCCATTTTTTGAAATTCAAATAACAAGTGCCTATTTGTTACAACATGAGGCTGGATTTTTTTTTCTTGCCTCGAATTTTGGTTTGGGACAGGCTTGGTGAGACCAAGCCTATGCCTTGGCCTCTTAAGATTTGGCTAAGGCATTGAACTGACAAATTCATACCTTGCCATAATTTTTAGAGGGTCTTCCCGATCAAGTTGTTTTATGAAACAAAAACCCATTATAGCTCTCACTGTCCTGATTCTAAAAATATAAATTTTATAGATTTATGTTTTTATTTACTATTTTTTATTTATTTATTAATCAAAGGTGGTATCTAAATGTAAAATAGCAACGTTCACTAAAATTTTAATAACTTTTTTATCTTATATTTTTTCTTAAATTAATTTATATGTCATCAATCTACATTCAATTCTTTTGAAGTTAAAAATAAAAATAAAAAAAGTGAAATTTTGATCAAATTATGGTGTCCGTACACGAGAGGTTTTTAAAATTTTCTTTTATAGCCAATTAAAAATTAATAAAAAAAATATTCATTAAAAAATTAAAGAAAAATATTCTCATCAATCTTTGGTGTATCAGGTAACTCCATTTAAAAGGATTCACAAAAATTCATTCATTTGTGTCAAATTATGGTGTCCATACACGAGCATGGTATGGTCCTGAAATAGGCATTTTGAAAAAGTGGTTTTTAAGGATCCATACCAAAAAAATAATCTATCATATGGGTATACAAATAAATTACATATTCAAAAAGAAGATTCCAAGCACTAAAATTTTTATTTCTAAAGTTTTTCTATATTTAATCTCTAAATGGCTCAAATTTTGGCATCAATTGACAAAATATTTCAAAAACAGGAAAAACACTTCCACTTTTTGGCCAAAAGTGAGACCCAACTTCTTGCACTGGCCCAAATATCAACCTTTATTATTTACAAATCTCTACCCCACCCTCCCCCCAAATCAAATTCCTAACCATGGATCACATGCTTTCTTTTCTTCTCCCTCTAATAGGATTAGGAAAATATTTTACTACCTTCCCCATAAAGCACCTAATTCCATGATTTGGTCAACATGGATCCCAAAGTACCTCCTAGAATTGACATGATCATTTCCATCTCCTAAATACCCCTCCCACTTCCCAAGCACCTAACTTCCTTCCCTAGATGTGATGTGGTTGGGTGAAAGTAAGAATTTAATCTTTCTAAAAATTCAAACCTACTAGGTGCCTAGGAAAAAGGTAGGCCTTATGTCCTGTCAATAGTTTCACTATCATTGTCCCTTTCCTAGGAGATCAAGGTGTGACAAGATAAGGTCACCTAGTGGGGACCATAGGCCCCTCTTTCCATTTTTAATATAGTATTTTTGCAGGTTAAAGGTAACGCCTAGATTTATAGGATTTACCAATGTATAAATTTGGTTGTAAATATATAGGTATTTTTGGTTGCTTTCAAGTGTTAGATTTTATATTTCTTTTATTTTATTCCACTTTAAATGTAAGGAACACTCAAATGATTTCACTTGAAGGTGTACTCTTAAATATCACCCCAAGGTGAGTAGACACAGGTTAGGTGTCTAGGTAGGTCCTTAATGTATTATTATATTGTTTTCTCTTGCTATAAGGTGGCTACTTTATTGTATTTTTATCAAAAAATTCTTGGTATATGCTCTTAGAGTATTTTATTACTTTGTAATTTGGGGAAGGAATTATTTTCTCCCCCCACACATTTTCTAGAGAGGTAAAATGTATACCTATAGAATGCCTTTCCTCATAGATTTGGACTATGTATTCTTTTTTCAAGATAATTTTCTTTTAATCCTACCATAGAATCTTAGTGAGCATGTTTGATGATGTGATGGTGTTAACTAACCTAGGGAATTATTAGATCCTGAAAACCAAATAATCTAACTCTCAAGCACATAAAATGAACTATCAAATTGTGCTAACTTTCTTCCATTTCATAACATATAATTTTACAATGGAATCATCAATATTAAATCAACTATATTAAAAGAATTTTTTCACACAACAACTATGAAATGTTCCTAATAGATCATTTATAGATCATCATAAGAAGGATGGTCTCATTTTATAATTTCTCCCTATTACATCAAATCACATAATGCGGAGACTTACAATGAATATTTCCTTACAAGTAAACTATATACAATTTCTCAAACTTTCCTTACACAATTTCAACAATACACAACAATAAACAAATCCTTTTTTCATCACAATGAAATAACAATGGAGACTTATTATCAAAACACATTTTGAGATGACATGGAACATTGGCCTCTCTCTACACACTTGTTTTTTTTATAACATTGCCAAGGGTGAAACCTAATAGCTTCAAGGAATCCATCTTCACAAAACCTACAAACACACAAAAACTAGGAACCATGAAGGCTTACCTCCCATCCTAGGCTTCTATGAAGCCACCCATCGAGTAGGGGAAATAAAGTCCAAATAGAATACACATGCACACCACTTTTCAATGCATGAAACACATCACATAACACAAAACAATCTCATCCCAAAGTTATCTCATAATGGTTCACCAATGGAACCTTGAACATGGGATGAAGGTGTACTTTCAATTAGGAGACTTACCATACCTACAATAACAATTTTCATGCGCTTTCAAGGCTTTCACAAATCAAAAAATTTATATGCCCTTTTGGGGCTTCCACAATCTTCCTCCAAACATACTACCATCAATTATAACTTCCTTGAATCCCATACTCCATAAACTTCCTTTCTACATCATCTTTCCCTTATCACCCCCAAAGAAAGATATGAATGAATATGACATACAATGGAGCCCATATTCCAAGGTTCTCAACTATATTTCAAGCCCAACTAAACCCTTCACCCTAGACTTCTCTCCCCTTCCCAAAGGGTGAGTGAATCCCTCACACCCATAACAACAATTCACATTCCAATCAAAATGAAAAGATCAAGAAAGAGAGCCAAGGAAATTACATGAACACAATACACATTCACACTATCACAACACAATACCAAAACCTACCATATAAAGATTCACAATACCATGCATGATCCCATGACAAATACTCCATGCTTGTAGATTAACTATGCCATACTAAAATAAGGAAAAATGAACATGGTTTGAAACACCAACCTTGGTCCAAGCTAAAGGAAATGATAATTGTTTTAGAGCTCCCTTATTCTCCCTCCAAACCCTAATTGTCTCTAAACTTAGAGAGTGGGTGAAAACCCCACTAGTTTGTCCAAGATTCCCTAAAAAGGCCTTTTGACTAACTATTTTAGCAAAGACATCAAGCCACTTCCTCTTACAAAGTTGTCTCCCTCTAAGTTTGCTATATTTGACTTAGTGGAAACATGGGAGAGAACACATGTGACAACTCCAATTTCGAATTAATGGAAGTATGCATGGGTAAAGAGGTCCCCTAGGCTTTCTAGTCACTATCATGGTAAAATTAGGTCCCTAACATGTTATACTATCATATGGGTATCTTATTTTCACAAAAAAGACACCTCGAGACCACCTAATGACCCCTCAAAACACTAGTCAAGTCTAAATTCGAATTTCCTTTGATAATAACCCATCCTACCCCTTGTCAAGTGGGTTTACTTAGTCATTAACAAGGTGATTAATTTAAAGATAAAATGTTTCCATGACCAACCTTAGGTGACATGTCATTAACACACAAAAACCTACAAGTGTCAAGTGACACACTAAAGCACATTACACATCATCATGACATGTTTCTAATGCATTTTGATATTAAAAATTTCACACACAAGAAATCTTACATTTATGAAATAAAATATGTCACAATGAGGCTTTTGAGTCTTCAAAAGATTTGCCTTAGCTAAACCATGTTCACAGAGGTTTGGACCTTGTTTCCCCCAATAATTTCCATGGTTCCACTTCTTGCACACTAAATTTGAGTATTAGTAGTCCAAGGAGGTCATATAAAACACATATCATGAATGCATATAAATTTAAATGTTATGTAATTCATATTAACATGATTCAATTAAATTCCTTTTCTTAATCATTTCAAATAAAACATTCAAAACATTAAAATATCAAAATTTGTACATCAAATTTAATCATAAATCATCATAATAAATTTAATATTTTGCACCACATCATAATCCATTTCCTAAAATGGTGAAATGTTGAATCTATATTGCTAAATCAGCCAACATGAAAATTAGTTCCAATTTCATACCTCATATCAAAACCACGAAAATGTAATCATCACAACTAGGATACTTGATTC
This sequence comes from Cupressus sempervirens, assembly GCA_028749045.1. Taxonomy (NCBI): domain Eukaryota; kingdom Viridiplantae; phylum Streptophyta; class Pinopsida; order Cupressales; family Cupressaceae; genus Cupressus; species Cupressus sempervirens. Next base: position 265,077,611 of record CM053790.1, read on the forward strand.
AATATAGTTTGATTACTTAACACTATCTCATTATTATTATGAGATATTAAATGATAAGGCATATGTCTTTAAAATCACTAATTTCTAGGAATCAAGATGTTTATCAGTCATTAGGTAAACCCATTATATCTTTTAGTCAATAAATTTTATTTTCATCATGTCGAGCTCTACTGAGTAGGCCTTTATCTAAATTGATAACAATTCCTCTCTATAATTATTATTAGTATTCACAAGGTGGGTTTCAATTCATCTTTACACAATGGCCACCTAAAACCAATGTCCTAATATATTATAACATACTATGAACCCATCGACATAGTTTTCTAAGTTATAACATCTCGAGTTTTTATTCCATAGGATCTTAGATTGGCAACCTGATAAAATTTTGAACATGATACTTATGATAATAATGACTACAATGTGTATCAATCTTGATAAGATTTTAGGTCCAATATAAATAAGAAGGATGCCAATCATGACATACCTTAATCCCAAAACCTACTTATCAATATTCTATCATAAGGTGTATCATAATAGTCTATAATTCACATACCATGCATTACATCTCATCTCCTTATGCTTCCTAGTTCTAACCACATTCATTTCATTTAGGGTTTATAATATGGCACTAGGGAAGGGGCCTTACGTATCTTGTAACATAAATGATTTGAGTGATTATGGGATTGAGAAATGTGATTTTGCTGAAGTTATTTGTAAAAAGTAGTTTAATGTTGAACATGAAAATTGTATTGATAGAACTTCTAGCTATTATAATGACAATATTGGTTCGAATATTATGGAAAGAAAGAGTTTTAAAGGTAAAGGTTTAGGAAAGGATGAACAAGGATTAAGGAATCTAATTGAGACTATAGTTAGGCCAAAATATGCAGGTCTTGGATATGATGCAACAATGGAAAGATAAATAAATTAGGTTCAAGAGAATCAATTAAAAACATAAAGATTGTGCAATTTTCAAACTATAATAGGAAAGGGCATACAAAGGATAGATGTTGGGATATACATCCTTGTAATATTTGTGGCTTGAAAAATCATTGTTATAAGACATGTTGGAATAAAGAGTGCAATAAATATTTTATGGTAGGTTGCATCAAAATGGATTGTGGATGGAGATATGGATCAAATTTGCAACGAATTATAGTAATGATCAAAGGTTCATTAGAGTAAAAATGCTTAAGTGTTAGAAGGAATGTAGTAGCATTGGTAAACATATTAAAGCAAGGCATCAAAGAGGCAAAATATTATTAGTAAACCATGTCATTGACATTTGTGACAAATGAGGCAAGATTATCAATGGATCTAGTGAAAAGAGGAAATCATTGGTAGCCAATTTCTTAAGAAATTAAAGGTCATAGCCTTAGGTGATACTATTAATGAAGAACTTAATAGATATGAAGATTATCAGAAAATGACATTTTGACATCAGGCAAAAGAAAGGATTTGGATTTGTATGCAACAACATTTGAGGTTGAAATTAGGGGGGAATGTTGAAATATGTAATTTCCCCTCAAATGAAATGTAAAGACATAATAAAGGATTCTATAATTTTCTTGATTTTTGAATAGGGTTAGGTCAAATTAATATTTAATTTTGTAAAGTTCTAGAGGTCATTTATGTTTAGATATTTCTAGAAAAGTCTATTTGTTCTATGTCTATTAATTTAGATGTTCTGGAAACAATCAAAGACCTCTATAAAAGAGGTACAATGTAATGGTTTTTTATGGATTGGGAAATGAAATGATTCTATAGTTTCTATAAGTGCCCATATTGTGTATTTTGTATTTAGTTATCATTGTCGATCCTATCCATCCATCCCTATCACTACAGTGTGTGATGAGCAAGGAATGGAAGAAATATACAATAGAAATTTTAATCTTGTTTAGTTACACCCAAAAAAACATCAGCTTAAAATCTAACTAAACTATCTTAAGTCGTGGACCTCTTTGAACTTTTGTACAACTAGGATTTCTACTTTTACTATAAATAGTTATTGCCACAAAAAATGGTGCATTCTTTCCCATAGAAAATTGATTTTTGCAAAACATTCCTATTTGAGTAAAATAATGTTAAATTGTTGTTGTTTATCAACTTATTTAACTCGTCCACCAAAGAATTAGGGAGGACTTCCTAATGCCTATTTCACAATATTTCCAGAAAATCTAATGTCATGCTTCTCATTGAGCTTTGATCTAACATGTTTAAATACATTTTTTTTTTCTTGCAAGAAAATCAAATTTACTTTTCCAAGCTTCAAATCTCCTATGAGAAAAAGGCTTCAAGCATTAATCAGGCATCTTTGTCATGCTAGGATTGCATTTTTTTAATTAGGTTTTGAGAAATGCAATGACACATGAATTAGGGAAAAAATGATGTTTAGTTTATTGCTCAACTCCTCTAGGAACCACTCAATTCGCAAGGGTTTGATCAGATGTCAACTAACAAATTATTTGGGTTCCTTACAAATGATTTTTATCTAAGTAGAAATCCCACACCTGCAATTAGAAATTAGGTACATACATTTTGTTTCTTATGGTGAAATTTTTGAAATGGAAATTGTATGAAGTGAGCAAAGTAGGCTCAGCTTAAGGTACATCTGAAATATACTAAAATATTTTATTAATAAAAGTGTACCAATTTTTATGAATTGTAAACATCTTTAGAAAAGAAATAGGATGGTACTAAGGCATCCTGTAAAGTCACTGGTCACGTAAAACAAGTTACACTATGATGATGTTGGCTAAAATATTTAATTATATGATGGAAGCAACAAAATGGATGCTTGTAATCATACACAAACCACAAAAGACAACTATGTGTGGTTAACTCAAGCCGACCATAGAAACAAGAATGTGCATTAATATTATCATTCATATAAACATGTTCAATATCAACTAGAAATCAAGTCAAGGAGAGAAGTATATAATCACACATTAAGAAATGAAAATATGTTTGCAGCTAATAAAAATCATAAGGCATCATAAGGCATGCTATGAAGTAGTCAAATATAAAGGTCACTATAAATCAAAATAGTTTTAACAAAGACTCTAGAGTTCTCCATACTTAAGCTATATGTATTTGATTCTCTCCCTCTCAATCATTCTCAAGAAGCCTTTTTCTCTTTTGGTTTCAACCAAAAAATTATCATAGGCCTTTATCATGTAATCCTCACTAATCCTAGGAATGCCTTTGTGGGCATTATATATTTTCTCTCCATTAGATTTAGAATCCTCTTTATCCACTTTGACAACATAAGGGTTTAACATGCCCTCATGGATCCTATTCATGGCTTCACAAATGGTATCCATAAAACTAGCCATGCTCACCTTCTTCCTCTTTCCCTTCTTTGATGAGGATAGTGATATTCTTTAACTACAACTTGCACTTGATTGGTTGGATTGAGAAAAGTTTTCATCCAAATAACTATCAACATCAACTGGTATACTAAAATCCTCATCACCATCAAGATCAATTGCCTCATCTATAGTGTACCCTTCTTCCATCTTCTGGACCATGGAACTTGTAGTAACTTCTTCCATGTCATTTCCCACAATGAATGCTAACTCATTATAGTATTGGAATGGCTTCCTTTTATACACTTTTACATGTTTGATTTCTTTCCTCTATAATTTCTAAAATAATTGAAATGGTTAGGTATCTTTCAATACTAACTTCACAAATATAAATTTATACATAAAAAAATGAATACTAAATACCATTTTACCTTCAACAACTCATTCCAAACACCATCTTCAACATCCATGCACTGTGTACTTTTATTCCAAGCAAAGCCACTTGTATTTTCTAAATCTTTCGTTAATCCAAATCCCACTTTCCATGTTTTCAATTTATTCTTCAAATTATTCTTGATTAGATTTTGCTTCAGCTCATCATTGAATTGCCTTTCAATGGTCCTCCAAGCTTCCTTTTTGAAAGCACCTTCACCTTTTCTACCAAGCTATACTTTCTCTTGAAGCAACTCAAGGAATTTGTGCTCCATATTCCTAGTCCAGAGCACCCTATTCACAGAAGAAAGTGCATTTCTGATTTGTATTTCTTGAGTCATGCTAATAAACAAAACAAATAGGGGTAAAAAATACTTGACCATATAATATTAGACCTTAATAATGTGTATGGAAAAATGAAAGTATAAGTAACTATAATCAGACCTGTTAAAGTATAATCATATATCAAATATATGAATCAAATTTAAAAGACTACATAAGAAGTTTTGAGACCATAGTATGCATTAAAGATGGTCAAATAAATAAATATCATAGAAACTCACACCAATCAATATACATCCAACCACATTATGTATCCAAAAATTCAACATGGATTGTATGAAATATGAAAACTAAATATCATTGAAGACATGAGTCACAAGACAAAAAAATATGCATTGAATATGGTCAAATAAACATATATCATACAAACTCACACTAGTCAATAACCTTATAACCACATTATGTATCTAGAAATTAAATAAAGAGTACATCAAATATGAAAAAGATGTGTGCTAAAAGTATAATAAGAAAGAAGATATATGCATCAAATTTAAAAGACTATACGAGAGATCTTTTTTGATTCAATTAAGAGGATGCAAGGAGTTAATTAAACACAATACCTACATGTTAAATAAATGTGAGAATGGTTCCCATAATAATAGCCAAACATGCTAAGAAAAAAAACTTATTAATTTTTAACAACCATAACAATGATGAAAATGTCACATATAATTCATTCATTTGAAATACCACACAAGTGTCAATATATATATATCAAAAATATCTACCAATATATATTCTACAACAAAATGTAATTTTCCAACTACAACTAAGCCCATGCTTTATAGTCTTCCTACATCCTCTAAGCTATATCATCTCAAAAGTTTCCCCAATCATCTCTGTCTCGTTGAGTCATCCCATATTTCTCAAGTATGTGTATATTTATCCCATGACAGTCATCCTCTTCACTTTCAACTTCACAAGGAATGACATCCTCTATCGTAATGAAGTTGTGCAAGATGCAATATGCTAAGACAATCTTAGTCTATATCATGATTTGATACAATATTGCATGCCTCAAGATAGGAAAATGTTTCTCTAGAATGCCAAATGTATGCTCTATTGTATTCCAAAGTGATGAGTGTCAGTGATTAAATATCTCTCATGGACAATTAATAAGATTTTCTTTGCAAAACTCCTTTAGATGGTAGCATGTACACCAATAAGGGGCAAGAAATCCAAGTACATTTGAATATCCTCAATAAACCAAATAAAATTTACCTACACAAATGTACCAAAAGTATATTGATATAACCTTGACATGTCTCTCATAAAATCAAAGGAACTAAACATTAACAAGTTGATTGCACATATCGGGGGCCACTACTAGTGGATCTGATATGGACAAAGAAAAGGAAAGAACATGACTATCTACCGTAAACCCTTCCCAACCAACAAGAATGCATTGAAACTTATAATCAAAGGAATACACACCCATAACATTCTATGATAAGTTTTCTTTTCTATCATAATATTTAGCTTGGTTCTTGACATCAATGTTAATTGGTATATGCACCCCATTTATTGCTCTAATACAATCCTAAAAATCACAAATTTACATTCAAAAACTTATTATTATGAGTAATAATCAACATAAAAAATATGTGGCAATAGAAGAGGTACCTTGAAGTAGCAATAAAAATTATCCTTCCTAAGAATTTGAGGAGTGTTTGGCTTTGTAGGTAGCATATAGTCAGCATGGAGCACTAAGATAGCCCTCAAGACCTTGTGGAAGTATCTATTAATTGTCTCTCTTGAGTGACCAAAATTATGAGCAATCTTATGATTCCTCAAATTGTGCCTAGGTGTGTGGAGGAACATCACTAGTTGTTCTTCTAAAGTGATGTTGCAAGAATCTCCAATGATTCCTTTTTGCCTAAGAATAGTAGATAGACAAAAAAAAGGTTGTTCTAGTCATACAAAGCTAGTCATGGGAATTAGTCTCAATTAAATGAATAATATTCTTAGAAAATGAGATTTTATATTTCTTGTGCTTATGCCTCTACCTTCTAGCTTCTTGTATAGATGCAACAATGGCTTTTGCAAGGGAGACAAGAGTAACTACAAGAGAAAGCATGATTCTAGTCCTCCTAGCAATGAGACCATGAATCCTTGGATCATTAGCAAGATCCATCAATGAGCTAGATATAAATTAGTACCAAAGATAAGGAGAGTGAAATCTAAAACAAAAAATAGTTTTCTAACATGAATATTAACCTTTAAACTATAAGCTTTCCCTATACATTTTAATAGGTTTCCCTAAGCTTTCCCTATACACCCAACTTTTTGTTATATTAATGTTTTATTATTACTCATGTTTATAAAGAATTCCAAATGTTATATTGTTACTCATATTTATACAAACTATCCACAAGGTATCCATATACAATATTGATTTCAAAACATTTTATAGTGTCACTAGGGCTTCTTTGAAGTACTATCAATTAATTAATTTCCAAACCATTTATACTCTTACTATTTTAAAATAAGAAATACAAGAGTTTTTAGATATTTTTATAAAAAATATAAACTATTTTTTAGATTTAACATATTTGAATAGGTGAAGATATAGTGAAACTAGAGAGTGTCCCACAAACAAGGAATGTTATTATTACACAAAGTAAGACAATCAACAAAGATAATATAATCATGGAAATGTTAGTTGTCTTTGAATTTCCAAACATTTAAGTTGAATTAAAATTTATAGTAATAAGTGATAATAAATTTTCACAATTCATAAATATCAATAAGATGCTCTTCTTAATTCAATTATATTAATAAATTTTACATCAATATTTTAAATCATTTGAATCATGCGGCACTTCATCTTTTAGATAAATTACAAAATTATAATGATAAGTTCAAACATACATCTACCAAAGATATAAATAATTTGAATAAAAAACATACAAAATTTAATCATTAAGGATAATTAAGAAAACTATTTAGACCAAACTAAACTATTTTAGTATAATTCATTGGAGCCACCTATGAAAAAATGAAAGAGTACCTAAAATGGAGTCTTTTATACTTAAGAAATAAGAAATATGTGAAGGTACCTAGTCATGCTTTCTTCTTATTTCTCATTTTAAGTGTTGGAAGTGTGTGGAAAATGTATTATTCTATTTAATTTCAGTCAATTTTTAAAAATAAAATAGGACCAAATGAGGAGTAGAAGACAAGTCTATTTGGAAAAATATTATGAATTGGGACTAAGGGGTGGGTTGCATGTGGGGAATGTGTTCACTATTTGTTTTTGGGTACAAAATTTTTAAATACTAGTGTTTTTCAAGGCTTGATAATTTGATTGGCTAATCCTTTAATATAGTCAAGAAATTCAATTAAATAAAAGTTAATCTAATTTGTCTAGAAATATATTTATCTACTAGCAATGAGCTAGCCTTGTTCCATGTGATAATTAAAATGAAAAAAGGTCTAGATAACAAAAGTAGAAAGGGCATAAGATCAAATAAAAAATAGTTGTAGCACATATCATTTTATCCTAGCCTCTAAGTATCATTAGCACATAAGATAGATAGGGGAAGAGATCCATTAACTAATAGGTAGTCTAATAATTTTGATACTTTTGTAATAGATACCTATCAATCATCACTTTTAAAAGAGCCCAAAAAGATGAAAACGCATGTAGTAATAGTCAATCATTTTAAAGCTATTTTTAAATTTTTGGTTGGTGATTGACTAAAATTTTATAAAAAATTGGTGTAATTTTATAAAATTACATAGAATAAATTTTCCAATAAATGATAAATAAATATACATGGAAGAAAATAACTCAATTGGTTAAATATATTTAACTCAATTGACTTGCAATATCCTTATATCCCAATCTATTATTCTTGCATTACATGTCTTTTGTTCTGATGGTTCCTATAATCTTATAAAGCATTTATTTTGCTCCAGTAGCCTGTGGGTGATTTGGTGTGCTCCTATTATGGATATTAGTGTATCATACTTTTTTTGAATAATCTTGTGACCCTTTATCACTTGATGATATAAAAGGAAAACAAATGCTTTGGAAAAGGACATGGAATAATCAAATGGGAAATAAAATAAGAAATTTGATTGAGTTTAATTCATTTTAAGTAGGAAATTGTGGAATTAAATTATCTCACATGGTGTGCTTTCTTCCTTTCCTTCCCAATATGCATTGGGATGTTTATGGTGGTCATTGAAAAACATAAACTTAAATATCCATGGTTGAAATAAATTTCAACCACTTGAATAATTAAAAACATAGGAGAATATTGGGATTCTTAGTAAAGATTGAGGAGGTTAACATGGCTATGCAAAATCTATATGTGAATTCTACTTTGGAAAAGAAGGTTTCTTCATACTTTTACAAAACAAAGTATGAAGTCTAGAAAGTGACTCCTACTACAAACAAATTGGACATAATCTAGTCAATTCTTGAATCTCTGGCATCAACAAGAAAGGATGAACAAAAAACTTTGTGTTGCCCAAACCATGTAATTCTAGGCTCCTTCAGAATAAACTAGAATTCAATTGGAAAAAGAAATTCCAAATTCACACAACAAGTACATAGTATTTCTTCAAAAATACTAATAAATCATAACATTGGTTGATTCCAAATAGTACTTTTGTTTTCAATTCAATAAATGAAGGTGGTTTCATTTGTTCACGATTTCTTTCACCATGTACCTACCAATTAGGACACAATATGGTAGCAATTAAATTTGTTTTTAATTGATGTAGGTTCTTATAAAGGAGGGAATTCGATAGCTTTGTCTAATTAGTATGATTGATTATTGATGACATTAGAAATCTGAAATATATAAAAGTGGATATTTTTGTCTAATATATAAGAGGAGAAAATTATAGGTACAAAAATAATCAAATTATTTAAGCTTGGTGATAATGATTGAGAGATGTTAATTTTGTTACAAATGTCAACATATGATAGTTGTCGTAATCGCTCAATGATAGGTCTTTGAATAAGATATAAACTAATGATTTTGTTTAGAACTGTTCAACTTCATTATCACATTCAAATTGAACAAATATGAATATGACTTGTATAAATATAAATAGACAAGAAAAAACAACAATCACTCAAGAAGCAGAAGGATAATTATTTAAAAACTAAGTATGCGAAAAACAAAAGGGCAGAAGATTATAACATTTAGTCATCACAACGAATGTGGAACACATATATATAGGATAAACCAAATTCACCCACCATAGGAAAAAGACATGAACTCAACACCCGATCTTCAGTTGAGTAGATTGGGAAGGGAGAAAATAGTGACGGAGATTGGGTAGCATAGAAACCCTTCACAAAGATCTCGTACTAGTCACTTATATTATTTTGAAGACTCTATAAACAAGGAGATAGCAATTACAACTAGAAAAAAAGGACAAAGGAAAAGGAGCAATGAAAGTAGTTGAATTAGAGAAAGGAACATGAGACATTTTGGAAAACCCTTGGCACATTCACCAAGTTCTCCATTGAACTCATAAATACATCAACATATCTTATATAACACAATCCCTACTATATCTAGACGCATATGATATCATGGTACCTAGAGAGTACAAAGTCCTAGCTACAAATGAATACCTCCTTTGTGCAAATATTTCCTAGCAACACTAGAAATCAAGACTTGCACACAAAATAGAACCCATCATAAATTGCTAATAAAATCCCCAAAAAATACAAACTCCAAATGGCTTAGCAAGAAAAACCACCTCTTATGACTCTGCAACACACAAATACCTCCTACTCATCAACACTAGAAGAAATTTGAATGCTTGATGATTATGAAATAAAAAAAATCCCCAAACAACTTCGAGCAATGAAAGAAGAAAAATTCACAAACTTGACAAGAAATTCAATTAACTTTATAAAAATATGGAATAAGCATAGCCTATTCTTATTCTATGTTTTTTTAGGAATCTCGCTTTGGCCAATTTGATGTCAAATAAGAAGAGTTGAATTCTAATTCTAATTTGTTAGATTGCAAATAAACTTGATATTAGTGAGTGCATGAATTGAGGATTTCTTATTCCACTTGAATTCTTGTAGCCAAATAGGGCCTTAGGGAAAATAAAGATGCATTCAAAGCTTAAAATAAGGAATTGATGGAAATGTTGCACTTGGAAGCACCTCTATAAGCTATAGAAGGAGACGTAATTTGGTCAAATTGGTCATGCTTGGATTGATCAAATGAAGGCCCAAGGTTCCCCCCTCATTGAGAACCTTGGGAACCTACTACTATATATTGAAAAATTGAGAGAAGCAGTTTCCATCCATCAAACCTCAATGCACAAAGCAACAGAGGGTCTGATAGAGAAATTAGTCTTGTTGTAAGAGGCAATGGATATGAAAACCAATACTGCCATAACCCATGCAATTCTCAAAACAAGCCAAGAACCATTGCTTCATTAGAATAAATCACTACAATTCATAATTAAGAGTTCAATAAGTTTTGAAAATGAGCTAAAATATGTACATGATTTAGCGTAGAAAGTCATGGATAAAATATTTGAACATCTAAAGGTGTTGCACACACAATCATATGTCAACAATAACGGTCAATTGATAGACATTGAGTACATGAAAGCTAGATTTTTTGCATTCATGGAAGAATCTAATGATCCATCAAGCTTCTCAATGTAAAACATCCTAGAGATTTCAGTAGTGGACTCTATTATGAGGTGTGCATTGGAGAAGCTCTAGTCAAAGATCTTCAGATTGAAGAATTGACAGAAATGCATGATTACTGGATGATTCGAGTTGATAAAATTCTCATCCTAGGTGTCAATGAGCTCAATAATGTAACTGATGTAATGAAGGCATACAAGGCTACGATTTTGACCCCAAAGAAAAATTGATGCTCTGACTCTCTCTTTTACAAGTGTCACCTCTTCTCTTCCTCAATTGCTAATATTGTAGTCATTTTTAGCATTCTTCTCATAGGCTTGGACTTTGTAACAAATGATGACTCAGTCAATCCTATTTTTAGCTTTCACCTATTTAGAGATTCTCTCTAACATGTAACCATAAAATCTAACTAGTCATTCCTAACAAGGGCCTATAAATGTAACCTTTTGAAGAGTAAATAAGGTCGCTAAAATTATTGTGGGAAAACCCCTATAATTGGGACTATTGTTTGAGACTTTACATTTGCATCTTAATCTTTTCATTCATTTAAGTCTTGTATTTTTCTTCTGATGAGATATGTTGTTAATGAAAACTAAGAGATTGCAAATAAACTTGGTTTTGTTCCTTTCTTTCTAGGTGCTTTACTTCCTTTGTTACAATATTTCTTATTTCCCATGTCACTTGGGCAATCTAGGTATTGTTAGGTTAATCATACTTTCTCTTCTTATGCATCGTGCTTTGGTAGCTAGTTCAACATTGTAGATTCTTGCTTTAAAAGAATAAAATAGATTGCATGATAGATGTTATATGAGCTTAAAAATGACTCATGCACATTCATGACTATGAAGGTTGTGAATCATCACTTAAAAATAACCTAGATTTTCTTGAAGTGTGAAGCCAATCTGGATACACCTCTCATGCTCTATAGTGAAGAGCATACCCCTCAAACTAGCTAATCTACTAAACAAATATTCATTGAAAATATTTACACTACAAGAGAGTTGAACCTTTCAATTCAAGGATCTTTGATAGAGTACAACATTGACCCATTATGTCATTAACTCTTTTGTCTTCCACCATAGTGGGCATATTAGAAGTCAAGGTATCAACCAAAATCCAAGGAAGACAAACTATTAACCAATAGATATATAGATGAAACTAAGAGAAAAATATGTTTTATTTATTTGTATTTTAATTTTAATTTTTTTTGAAAAGATGTTATGTGAAAGTGTGTTGAATATGGGTAAAAATAGAAGGATAGAGTTTTTCTTTCATCTACCTACTAGTAAAAGGCTGGTATTGAATTCTTAGGCATAAGCTATAGGAACACATGCTTGTTTAAATGTGTTGGTTATTGTACCTTCTCTTTGTTATATCTTTGCTAGTTCTACTTAGACTTATGAGGAAAGTAAATAGGTTCACAACTTGCACCAGATTCTTTCTAATCCACTTGTACCAAGTTGCTAGATTTTTTGTACAAGATCAACATGCTGGATTAGTGCAAGAAGTTGGGTCTCACTTTTGGCCAAAAAGTGGAAGTTTTTTTTGCTACTTTTGAAATATCTTGTCAATTGATGCCAAAATTTGAGGCATTTAAAGATTAGATATTAAAAAACTTCTAAAATGAAAATTGTAGTGCCTAAAATCTCCTTTTTAAATATGTAACTTATTTTTATACCCATATGATAGATTTTTTTTTGGTATGGATCTTTAAAAACCACTTTTTCAAAATGCCTATTTTAGGACCATACCACACACATGTATGGGCACCATAATTTGACACAACTAAATGAATTTATGTATCCTTTTAAAAGAAGTTACATAACACACCAAAGATTGATGAGAATAATTTTCTTTAATTTTTAATTGATGATTAAGCTAATTTCTAAAACATCTCATGTACAAACACCATAATTTAATCAAAATTTAACTTTTTCAATTTTTTTAAAACTTCAAAAGAATTGTGTGCAAATTGATGACATATAAATTAATTTCATAAATATGAAAAATTAAAAAAGTTATTAAAGTTTTAGTGAATCTCACAATTCTATGTTTAAGTGACACTTTTGATTAATAAATAATGCAAAAATAGCAAATTAACTCATAACACTATAAAATTTACATTTTTGAAATCAGAACTATAAGACCTATAATGAGTTTTTGTTTTGTCAAAAAATATAATGGGGAAGACTGTTTAAAAATTATGGCAATGCCTGAAATTGTTGAGTAATTGCCTTAGTCAAAATTTGATACATAAAAGCACATGCTTGGTCCCACCAAGCCTGTACCATGTCTTTCCCCAAGGTAAAACCCGATGTCAACAAGAAATTCCTACCCATGGCTTTAGAATTGGTTAACCGATTCTCAATTTAAAAATTGAGTGTTTGGTTCTAATTTAGTCATTGTAAGAATCAGACACCCAATTTAGGAATTGAGTACTTGATTCTTAAGTACCTACTGGGCCCCAAATTCTAACCCATAAAGAACTTAACAATCATTGTAATGATTGATTGACAGTTCCAAGATGCAACAACAATTTTTTGTCATATTATCTTGTTACTTGTCATCTTCTACAATTTGCAAGCTTTGATTAATTTGAATTCAAATTTGGTGCAAACATGTGATCATAATAATGAAGAAAGAAGAAAATAAAAGTTCTGAAAAATGAGGAGATTTCAACAAACAAAGGGAAGGAAGCACAAAGTCAATGAGAGAGAAGACAAAGAATTAGAGAGTTGAGCAATGTTGGGTCTTCAATTTGAAATATTATTTCAGAAGAGAAAGAAATTGAGGATACCATGATGGATGAAGAGGATGAAGAAGAGAAACCAATACAAGGATATTTAGGAGCACACTTTAATCAAACATTCAATATAGGTGTGCCCCAAAACCCTTGAGTTTATTCTCATGATGAAATTGGTGATTTTGTAGAAGTGGGATATGATTTAAATGATATATGTTTTCTTCATGAGAATAGATTGTTAAATGATCATGCACAACAAACTCCAATGGAAATGTAAGCCCTAAAAGAAATACTAAGAAAAAATGAAAATTAATTAAAATTCAAAATAACATTGAAAATGAAATGCCAATTGATTTTTTTTTTTTATATGAATATAGACATGGAAACACTAGGTACTAAACAAACATATTTGAATGATACTGAAGAGCATGAACATAATTTTCATTTTTCTAATGATGTGCTAGATAATATTCAATGATTGGTTTTGTGGAGATAGATTAGGACACATGTTAATAGATTATATAGACAATTTTTTTATAATAAGAAATTTGGCTTCCAATGTTAGTTGATGTTGCAACTATTTAAAGTGTCTAAAATGCAAAAAGTAATGAAAAGGTTATGAATGTATGCAAAACACAACAATAAAAATAAGGTTTAAAAAAAGGTTATATCCACTATTGCAAGTGCCTTTAATTTTATTAGAAATAGAAGGCACTCTAAAGTTAAGAATGCAACATGATGAGAAATAACAATATCTTTAGTTAACAAATCAACTACTTACAAGAGATTTATTGGTAACATAAGCGGATATCTTAATGTGAGTCATAAAAAAATAGAAAGAGCTATAAATATAAGGGTTAACTTTGAATGTAATCTAGCAAATAGTTTGTGGTCTTCTAGTGGTAGACTCCCAAGATTTCATACGAAACTTACTAGTGAAGTCAAATTTCTAGTTGAAAACTTTTGACATGATAATACAAGAGTATCACCTAATTCAAGAGATGTTCTTAAATTGAGAGCTAGCTAAAAAATATATGATCCAAATCCTAAACAACTTTTGCACATGACTCAAACTAAATTGTTCAATAAGAAATTTGATGATACGATGATAACTATTAACATTAGTCAAAGATCTTTTGAAAAATGTAAACCATGGTATGTAAGGATTAACAAGGAAAGAATTACATGTTGTTATAAACTCATGTTCAACTTTTTTACTTTTATGATGTATTTTGATCTATACATAATACCATGCATAGTAAAGAAATGTTGCAAGAATGTGGTATAAAAATATCATCTCAAGCTATAAAGGATTTCATATCAGGGTTGTTTTGTAAGCCACCTAATGACCAATATTTTCTTTTCAATGCATATCTTTTTGGTAAATCATATGTGTGGAAATATTTCTTAGATGAATGTTTGCATGAAAATTCTTTACTACTTTTGGACAACAATTAGTTGATGGAAAAAGTTTCAAAACTATTGTATATCAATTGAAGTATGGGAAGAATGGAAGAAGGTGTGATCTAGTTACAGATAAAGTTAGTTGTCATGCATATATGGATGAGTTTAAGAGTGTGATCACACCAAAATATTTTAAACACTTTCAATATGCTAGATGGCTTGATATATTGAATAATAGCCATACATAACTAAAAAGTGTAGGTTTAAGCATATGGTTTAAGTAAATTCTAACCTTTAACTTTGGTTAGTGTTTAAAATGTACAACATACAATTCAATTACAATTACTATTTAGCTAAAATAAATCTAAAATATGAATATAAATACATCTTTAAAATCATATATTTACATCATATAAATCTTTAAATACTTGAATATATAAAAAATAGGAGCAGAGAGATTAAATTTAAAAAATGAGTTGTTATTAAGGTAATGGCTTACATTAGTATGATTGTGTTTACAATTAAAATTAATGCTACAGAAAGGACTAGGGCTAGGGTATGGATTATAATTCAGATTATATTTAGATTAGGGTCAAGATTAGGCTAAGGATTAGAAGTGTTTTTAAAAAATGTTTGGAATAATATATCTAAATTATAATACTTGATTTAGGTAGGACATTATGGTTTAGGAATATAGGGTTAGGGTTTAGGTTGTGTAGTACCTGCCCTAGTTTACATTTTTCTAGTTACATTGTTTCTATCATTGCTGAACTCTATTAGGCTAGTTTTATGTTGATGGTTAGTAGCATTGTTTTGAGACTATCAAATATTGTGTTATAGATCTAGTTGATATATGATGAGATCACTCAGACTCTACATTTCATGTATGCATGATGACTATTACATTATTCTCAATTTTTGATGATGTTTAGCTAAATGGATTATTATATGTGTGCATTTTTTTATGGATACTTACCCCATACTGCATGTGTATGGTGTGTGTGTTTTTTCTCCTTATGTATGGCATTTCTGATGTGGTTAAGGAAGGGAGTCGTAGTCACCTGCTAGTCGAAATCTGTAATGCCCCGCCAAGGGATCCAAAGAATTTCACTAAGTTTGCCAAACAATTTTTTTTTTTTTTTTTAAACATGAAAGATAAACCATTCATAACATTCACATGATAGCGGAAGCAATAGTAACATCCAACTAATAGTAAACATAACATACATAAAAAATTACATTCTTTAAAGATCCCTTAACGTTGAATCACATATAATCATAACTTATTCATCTAACATCACATCCTTATGAAATAACAATGATACATCCAATGTACTTAAACAATAAACAAATGTCCTTTTTAGTAATTACATTTTAGTTTAGCTCAATCATCCACTGTACATGTTACAAGGTATGAAAAGCTTAAAAGAATAAACATCCATGTAAATAAAGTACATCATCATCCAATATTAATCCATGAAGTAATAACATAATGAAACTATACCATACATGATACATCATCATCATAAAGATATAAACATCCATCATAAAAGATAACCATATATCACAAACATAACTAACTAAGTGCATGGTTCCTCCCAACCGTAAATAGCATCATTAGACCATCATGGATCCTAACCATCCCTCCATGCGTAACATTCCAAAGCACCAAAGAGATCATCAACTATAAACATAGTAGGAATGTCACTCCTAAAAACATCCTACTAGCATGCAAAGTAAAGCATAAGATAACATCATCTAGCATATGCAAATCATCAATATAAGAAACATACCAGTAAATACATCCATCATAAGGTATATCATCTACCATAATGCTCCAAGAACATAATGAAGATAAATACCAACCAAGAATGCTCCAGCCATGGTGTCTCCGATGGATCTCAAATGATAAGAGTGATACAACACTACCACCCGACCGTGTGGAACCTAAATGGTCCACTCCCACCATGCTAAGGAGATAATCTCAAGTCCCAAATAGGCTTTCCAAATCACATAGCATATATCTCTATAAGTCCAAGAATCCTAAAAGTATACTAACTCAAAGTTTTCCATCACACACAAAATTGACATCTAGTTCCTAGAGGCACACAATGACATGTAGGAAACCTACTCTACAAGCGGGAAAGTGTCATCACATTTATCTCGTACAAGTTACCCTAGCAGTTAGCTAAACTCCATGGGTCCATATAGGTCTCATCCAGCCACTAGTATCCTTTCATATTGATGAGGCATACTACGGAATGCAAGGTCACAACCATGCATCTCACTACTCCCATCCTATCCTGTACAAGCGCTCAAGGCATGGGCGAGAACCAAAACAATTATCTTTTTAGGTTCATTTAATCCCCATTTAGTGTGTAAATGTTATCACTTATTAACCAAACTTACAATGAGTTACCCTAGCAGCCACTTAGGGCCCCGACCCCCATTGCAAGCCACTTCTCGACACTACAAGTAGATTACCTACCCTAATGCTCATGGAATCATAAAATCACCACAGTCCTGTACAAGAGACTGTAAAGAAAATCCAAAAGATAAGCCATTAAAAGAATCATCAAATATTCACAATATAAGCATCAAATATCCACAATAAGAATCATCAAATCTCCAAGATAAGAATCATCAAAATCTCCATGAGCATCTGGAAAAACATCCATAGAAAATCATGACCAAAATAGTTCTCTATTGGCAACTGAAGGCATCACTAATAATCATAAGTATTGATTGGTTCTCAATAACCAAAATAAATCACCATATCCATTGGTTCTCAACAAGCAACCAAGAATATCTCAAAATCATACTGATCAAAGATTTCAAAATGGTTGAGTCAAAACATGTCACAACATGACATCATCAGGAAATAAATCCACATTTCAGTCCCATCATGGCGACTAGAAAATAATCCAAGGATAACTAATCAATGACTCAAAAATGATTAGCTCAAGTGTCTCATACACATATATCTCAGCTTCACATATAAAAACATTTCATAGAGCATACGATCACATAACCATGGTTGGGCTTATAAAGATCAAGACCAAATAAGATCAACATGCCAACACATCTCATAACCCCCGAGCCTCTGGTAACAACCTAGGACTAGTCATCACTAGTTAACCCAAAACCCAAAACAAGAAGCATATAGAATACACGATGCAAACACATGTTTTGGTTTTGCTATCTTACATAATTGAATCAAGTGTAGAGGTTTCCAGTTTTCTATTCGCAAGAATATTTTCAAGTGTCTTAAGTTTCATCATTTGACCTACAAGTCAACCCATTTGTTCCCCGATATCATTATCCTTCCATTATTAAGAATTACATTCTAAGAATAACTTAAGGATAAATATTCATTAAACTGATCATCATTGACCTTAATTAAATTGTTCTCTATTTTAACCATGATCCATATTCTAATTGATTAACTCTTCTTTTAAGGTTACTTCAACTTCCAAAATAAATCAAGGATCATTATTCATCAAAATGTAAGAAAGTCAATTACTAGTCTTTGAATAAGAAGATTATAACTTTATTAAAATGATCAATTAAATCAATCAATTCTCATAAGTGCACAATCCACGACCTTTCAAAATTCTAATAGTTCTCAATTAGAAACTTAATTAAATATTACTAAAGTTTGAGTCTTTTAATTTAGTTGTTATCATCGTTGACAACCATATAATATCTAAGGTCATAATTCAAGTCATAAAACTTATCAATTTTGATGTAAATACTTCACAACTTTGCTAGAGGAATCGATATTAGCATATCAATTAAAACACTATTACATAACTTGATTATTAATTAAATCTAATTAACTCTAGTTAATTGATTCAATTAATAATTGCATAACCATAGCAATGTTCCAATTAATACTAGTTGACTAATAACTAACTAGAATTCTGTAAGATAAAAGTCAACTATAATTCAATACCCAAATGATCATATTAATAATGCCTTGTTATTATAGCAAGTTATAAGAAATCTATATTGACCACATACGTCTTGATAATTATTTCAAGTTAAAAATCTATCGCATATAATTATATTGACAACTCAATGAACATTAATTGATTAAAATCAATTTATAATCCAAATCCAAAAATTATTATCTTTTACGAAACTTCAATTAATAAATAATCTCCACTAGATTATTCCTAATCAAATTTGTTGATAACTATTTAAACCATTATTTATTAATAGTTTGCAAGTCCTTACAAGCATTAATAAATAATAAACTTATCAAACTATATTTTCATAAACCCCATTAGCTAATATTTAACTAACCTTTAAAGCATATCAATAATTTATAATATAATAATTCAAATCATAGCTATGTTATAACAAGGTCAAAACGTATCAATGACCCATTGTCCAATATCAATAAAATTTGAGTCACTTAATTTAAAATCATCTCGTAATATAAAATTACCATCTATATATTAATTGTTTTTTTTAATATAAATATATCTCCTTCCATCAGTTCTGTCAACAATCGTTTCTATTAAAATCCTCCATTAATTCATTTAGAACATTCCTATTAGTCTTTAGACTAATTAAGTAGTTATAAATTCTAACTATATTGCTTTATTGAGATTTCAATAACCTGATTAATAACTTTAATTCTTCATTTATAACATTCCCCTTTAACCTTAATTGGATTAAATTCCAATTAAGTAAATGAATCAATTTAAAAACTATATATATATTGTTTATAAATCTTGAATATTAAACAAATCCATTAATATTATATATATATATATATATATATATATATAAACTCATAACAAACTTTAATATATTAAAAATCGCATATGAGATAATTAATATCAAAAGCCAAATGTTTCAATTACACATCCAACGGCAGTCGAATTGTAATGTCGTGCGACTGTCACATATGTGACTTACTGTCGCAGGCATCAGAGCATGTACTTCCCTGCGAGCAATAAGCTCACCCACGACTGTTGTCGTTTTTAACAATACCCTGCGACGTGCAGGTAGGGTTACACCCACGTCGCCTCTGCAACATACCAGTACCTGTAGGTACTCTACGGTTATGACATACGTCACATGCATAGAGCATAAAGTTTGTGGGGTGCGGTGATATAAAATTCACCACCCCTCCCTCCCCCAAAATCAATATGTGTTTTAATTTTTTTATAGTAACATTTTTTCAAAACGCTTCTCCATATCGCGTCCCTTAAAGAATATATCATTAAAGCAATTTTAAATATATACATGTGTATGCATATATATATATATATATATATATATATATATATATATATATGTTTGAAATATTGTAATGCTTAAATTTTGCATATATATATATATATATATATATATATATATATATATATATATATATATAAATAATGAAAACGTATACATAGTTTTAAATAAAAGGGCCTTTCTAGACAAGAATTTTTCCATTGAAATAATTGTTTTCTAAACATATCCATTAATCCATCCAATAAGTCTAACTATAAATCTGAAATCATCATTCTCAATTTGATTCTAATTCGAACCCAAACCTATTTAGATCTAATTTATTCCTTAATTGGATCTAGGGTTTTTCTATTGTTTCCTTTGCAACCAAATAGAATATCTAGATACCAATTTTCAATTATAGATTCAATCACAAGATTATTCAAAAACATATAATAAACATGATGAAGACAGGAAGAAAAATAGTGCAAAGAGAGTATGCGAATATCACGAGTGCACTTGGACACTGATGCTAAATTTTCCATGCTTCAGAAGTCCATAGAAAATCCCTTCCTTCTCCATCATTCACATCCTTCCAAGATCCAAGCCAACCAAAAACCTCCAAGTGACTAGAAGTGCTAGAAGAAGCATAGTAGCATGTAGGAACATATGAACATATGAGCTTCTCCAATACATGTAAGCTTTGAAGCTTCCATTTTAAGCTTGTAGCTTGTAGCTTCCATTAAGCTTGTAGCTTGTGGCTTCCATTAAGCTTGTAGCTTCCATTCAGCTTCTACTTCAGCTTGTCCAAACACCCTAGGAGAGCCTCTATTTAAAGGCCTCTAAGATGCATCTAGAGTGTCTCTAGAAATAGCTAGAAGATAAGTATGACAACCAAGCATGGGTCTTCTCCAACCTTCTAGATGAGTCTTAAGGTTGTAGATACCATGTGCTCAAATAAAATGCTAACTCCTAAGTGTAGACAACTTGTGCAAACTTAGAGTGCAAACTCCAGTGTTGTCTACATGACAACTCTCTAGAATTTGCCAACTCCTATGTGAGCAAACATTAAAATAATGCACAATAATTAATTTAATATTTACTTTTACTCTTTCCAATTTTAATTTATTTATTTATTAAATCTCATGCACTAACTTTAATAATTTCACTTTTCAATCTTAATATATTTATATTTTAGTCACATAAAATTTAGAATCTTTTATTAATTTAAATATATCTTCCACTTTTAAATTTCATTTTCCAAAACTTAATTGCTAAAATATTTATTAGCTTTAATAATAATATTATTTAGTCATTTATTTAAAAATGAGCTCCAAATATATTATTATTAAAATAAATATTGTCACATTCCAAATTTAAACTTTAACTTTTTATTTTCAAATTTAATTATTTTATTTAATTAATTTTCTAATTAATTAAATAAAATAAATATTAAAATACCATATTAATTTTCCATTTAAATTAAACCATCAATTAAATCTTTTAATTAGGCTTAATTAATAGAAAATACATCAAAGACTCATAAGGTAGAAATATGAAAACCCATCATAACAAAAATACATACAAAATCAACCAAGGGTTAATATCATGAATTACGTTATCCAACGTATTCGAAGGGTACTCAACTCAGATACTTTCCCTAATTTTCCAATTAGAACAAATGGCATAAAAGGGTTGGGATTTGGACTTGAGAATTTATCTCCCCTCTCTTATCATTGAGATAATATGATAGGGTACACTCATCCTGACAATTCAAGGAAGTCGATACCCGGTACCTGCAACCTGCATAAAAACCACGCATGTACAAGCACAATATATACTAAACTAAATAGGCAATGGCAGGAAGTGGTGCATCATGTAGATCCTAACTAGTAGGTGACTACGACTCCCTTCCTTAACCACATCAGACACGTCATACAAAAGTAAACACGCAAAGAAAACACGCACACCATACACATGCAAGTATGGGGTAAGTATCCATAATAAAACACATATGATAATAAATAACTGAAAGCAATGTAATAATCATCATCAACAATTGCAAACACTAAAAATAATCATCATACATACATGAAATGCAAAATCTAAGTAATCTCATCACACAATAAACTGAATCCATAGCACAATATCTGATAATCTAAAAAGAATGCTACTAACCATCAACATAAAACTAACCCTAAAAGAGTTCAGCAATGATAACAAAATGCGAGCTAGGGGTAGCCACTACAAGATCTACACAATGTACCACTTCCTACCATTGCCTGTTTAGCTTAGCATATATATATTCTATGTACATGTTTATTCAGGTTGCAAGTACCAGGTATCAACTTCCTTGGATTGTCAGGATGAGCGTACCCTATTGCACTATCTCAATGGTAAGAGAGGGGAGATAAATTCTCAAGTCCAAATCCTAAACCCTTAAACCATTTGTCCTAAAAAGGTAGGACACGTATCTGAGATGTTTTACCTTCTGAATGCGTCGGATGACGTAATTCATGATTTTAACCCCTTAGACTAATTTTGTATGGATTGTTCTATGATGGGTTTTCATATTTTATTTTGGAGGTCTTTGGTGAATTTTCTATTAATTAAGTCTAAAATTAAAAGATTTAATTAATGATTGAATTATTTTGAAAAATTTAATATAATATCATGATATTTTGATATCTTCTTTTTAATTAATTAAATGGGAAATTAATTGAGTAAAAGAATTATATAAAAGAAATTAAAATTAATAATAATAAAAATAACAATAAAATAATAAATAAATAATAATAATAAAAATAATAATAAAAGAATTAAAAATAAAAGTTATAAGTCTACGTAGGAGTAAGCGCACTTCTTGATTGCACATATGTCTACAACGTAGGAGTTAGCACACAAATTAAGCACATGATGTCTACAACCTTGTGACTCATCTAGAATGTTGGAATAGGCTCGTACTTAGCTGTCAATGCTTATCTTATCTTCTGGTTGTTTCTAGAGACATTCTAGGTGCTTCCTCAGAGGTCCTTATATTCAGGCACTCCAAGTAGCTCGAGGAGTATGTTTGGCTAGATCCACATACGTTGGAGAAGGAAGGAGCTTGCTCTACAGATTCTGAGGAGAAGTGAATTAGCATCAGTGTCCAGGTAGACACTTGTGATTTTACATATGTTATTTTCACTTCTTCCACTTCTTGTCTTCTTCGTGTTTTTTGAATGCTTTTTGAGGATTCCATGCGTGAATGTTCCAGTTATATTTAATCTTGTCATGGATATTTAATTTTCTATATGAGAAAACCCCCACATGCGTAGATCTCAAGAATCTATGGGACTAGGGTTAAATGATTATGGACAAACCTATTAGAAGGATTAAACAGGTAATTCTAAAGGATGATCATTATAGGGGAATTCGTATTTTACAAAAAAAATTGTTTAAAAATTATATTCTGCAAGCATTATTGAAAATGTTTTAAAGAATATGTATATATATATATGTATATATATATATATATATATATATATATATATATATATATATATATATATATATATATATATATATATATATATATATATATATATATATATATATATATATATATATATATTTATAACTCTGAAAAATAAATGTTTATTTAAATATATATATATTTAAAAAAAAAAAATTAATTAAAAATCTTGGGAGGGATGGACCCGTACCCCAATGATCTCATGAAAAATTAAATTGCAGGTACCTACATATCACAGTGTACCTGTGATGGAGTTAATGTTTGTTTTTAAAAAAATTAAAATTAAATTTTTTGGGAGGGGTGGGTTATACCCACCCCTTACCCCATGCTCACCATAGGGTGGCCGACAACACTATACCTACAATTGTAGGCACTGTGACAGTTGTTGCAGGCCCTGTGATGGCAGACAGGTCCTCATGGCCTTTTTGTCTTAAAGGTGGTGGCCTTTTAAAAAAATGCTTAGTTAGGTTTAATTTAATTTAGTTTTTTTTTTTAAGTTATTCAAAATATGAATAATTATCATTGCTAATATTATTGTATTTAAATAAGATATATTAAATGTTAATTATAATTTAAATAACTAATCAAGTTTTAATTATTTAATGGTTGAACAATGGCTAATTAAATTTTATTTAGTTTAATTAAAGTTTTAATTTGTTTTTTTTATTAATTGAGGTATAGTTAATACTAAGAGGAAACTTATATTAAATTTTCTATTATTCTAGTGAAATACGATGGGGGAGTTATTTTTCAAAATATCATACATACAATATATCCTTACAACATTTAGAAAATTGTTTCTAAGAGTTACGAGAAAAACTTTTATCGATCAAAACAAAATATGGATTAGGATAAACAATGTTCTTCACTTGGTATTAACTCCTAAACGGAAATGGTGAACCCCATTTTTAAAAATTCAACTAAGTTATTTTAACAAATCGAAACATGTGCTTGCTTTTTGTGTTTCGTCCATGCTATCTATTTTGGTTTTTTTGGGTTGACTAGATTGTTGAACAGTTATAGGACATCTACCAGAGGCTCGGGGGTTATGATTTGTGATATCATGCTAATATATTTTGATCTCAATCTTTTTAAAAACCCAACCATGGTTATGTGATGGCATACTCTATGGTGTGTGGTGGTTTACTAATTGATATTTTTTCCAGTCTTCTATGTAAGCTGTGATATATGTGACCATTTATGAGTTATCGATCAATTGTATTTGGATTACTTTTCAGTCACCTTGATGGGACTGAAGTGTTTATCTGATCTTGATGATGTCAAGTTGAGACATGTATGACTTGACCACTTTGGAAGTCTTTGAACAATGTTATTATGAGATTTTTTTTGTTGCTCAATGAGAACCGATGGACACTATGATTTTTCATTGTTGTTTTTTAGTTGCTCATAGAGAACTGATATGTTATTATGATCTTTATGATACCTTCCAATCGCTTGTATAGGACTGAGGTAATTCCATGATTTTTTGATTTTATGAGCTTAGGGTAAGATGTCTACATGTAGTGTCGGGAAGTGGCTTGCAATGGGGGCCAAGGCCCTAAGTGGCTGCCAGGGTAACTCATTGTAAGTTGTTTAATAAGTGAAAACATTACACTAAATACTAACTTAAATGAACCTAATAAGATACTTGTTTGTTCTCGCGCATGCCTCAAGTGCTAGTTCAGACTAGGATGGGAGTAGAGAGAATGCTTGGTTGTGACCTTGCATTCCATAGTATGCCTCATCAGTACGAGAGGATACTAGTGGCCACATAGGGATCACTAGGGGACCAAGGTCTATAGAGAGACTACCAAGGTAAGTCTAGCATGATCCATGTGATGACACTTTCCTGCTTACATAGTAGGTTCCTACGTGTCTTGTGTGCCTCTGGGATTAGATGTCAGTTTATGTTTGAACCTTTGAGTTAGTATACTTTTAGGATTCCTTGACTTAGAAAGTACTTGTGCTAAATGATTTGATTACCTATTTGGGACTTGAGACTATCTCCTTAGTGTGGTGGGAGTGGGCCATTTAGGTCCCATGCAGTCTGGTGGTAGTGCTTTTTCACTCTTACCATTTGAGATCTGTCTGAGACACCATGGCTGACGCATTCTTTGTTGGCATATATCCTCATTCTATTCTTGGATTATGATGATGGACATGTATCCTTATATTGATGATTAGCATATTATAAATGAGGTTATCTTATGCCTTATTTTGCATGATTAGATTTCTTATGTATATGTTGTAGCATGTTAGATTTCTTTCTGCATATGATGTAGTATGTTTTAGGAGTGACATTCCTACAATGATAATACCGATGATTTCTTCAGTCACTTGGGATGTTACACAAGAAGGGATGGCTAGGACCCATGATGGTCTAATGATGTTATTTATAGTTGGGAGGAACCGTGCACTTAGTTAGTTATGTTTATGATATATTGTTATACTTTACAATGGATTTTTATATCTTCTATGATGTATGGAATATGTTTTCATTTACTTTATTTCACTTGCATCATGGATTAGAATAGGATGATGTACTTTATTTTCACACATGTATATTCTTTTATGTCTTTCATACCCCGTGACATGTATAGTGGATGAATGAGCATTCTGAAATGTAATATACTAAGGGACATTTGGAACCAAAGTATATTGTTTAAGAACATTGGACTTTTCATTATTATTTCGTGTACTTGTGGTGTTAGATGGAATTAAAATTAGTTATTTTAAATGTGATCCAATGTTAAGGGATCCTTAAAGAATGTAACCTATTATGTATGTTTATGTATACTTTTAGATGAATGTTGTTATTGTTTCCACTACTATGTGTATGTTGTGAATGGCTTAACTTCATAATTTCAAAAAAAAAAATGCTACCAAACTTAGTGAAACTTTAGGTTAATTCTTTTGGACCCCTTGGTGGGGCATTACATTTGGTATCAGAGCCAAGTTTCTACATTGGGAGCTTTGGGTATTTTGGAACAAAACAAGGACTTTGAACTATCATGTGTATCTCTTTCAAAATTTAAACTAGGTGAACTAAGATAGAACTTAAACTGTTACTTGCATATGTATCACACTGCAACACTTAGCCTTCAAAACTGAAAATTCTATTTAAACTTAAACATAGGCAAAACTAAAAATTGAACTTAGTCTATTTTCAAAACATGTGTTTTTTTTGCTATACAATAGCAGGCATTATGGTTGTAGTAGTATTTTGCATCTTGGATGTTGTTGTATGATGGTATTTGGGATGGGGTCTTTTGTTAGAGGCTATGGTAGAGGTCGTGGAAGAGGTCGTGGACATGGTAGAGCTATCAGTGTCCATGAGACTATCTGTAGAGGGCCTACTCAGGAAGAGAGTGGGGGAAAGCACGTTAGTGACTAGCAGGAAGAGAGCCTTAGAGGGGGCTAAGCTGAGTCTAAGGAGGTTAACTTGAGATAGATGATGTAGACCATTCTTGATCACCTACCTCCTATTCATGATCAGCATAGAGCACATCAGTCAAAACATGAGCATAGGTCTAGGTCTAGGAGCCCTCAATAGGATCGATATAGATCCATTGTATCTACTCAGATGAAGGACCTTTCGAGATCTAAGGTCAAGCCCTTTAATGGGCATGGTTTTGGATATGCAGCCAAATACTGGCTTATTTCCCTTGACATGATTTCTTCCATCCAAGACTTTGATAGTAATGTTAAGGTGAGATTTTCCATTACCAACCTAGAGAATTTTGGGGCCACTTGGTGGATAATTGAGGAAAATAAGCTGGGCATAGATATGAGTAGTGTCACTTGGGAGCTATTCTTAGAGAGTTTTCATGAGTGATTCCTACTAGAGGAATGGAAGAAACAAAGAGTAGATGAGTTCCATAACTATTGTCACTTAGGTTTGCACCCTTGTCCAAAGCCTATGCATGAGGACAACCTAGTGAAACATGGAAATAACCTCCAAGCTGTGGGACTTGAACTGTGAGGTTGAGCCTTTAGAGAAGGCTAGCTTCCTCTTACTATCAAGATGCACCTAACTACCCTTGGAGAGGAAAAGGGAGAAGGAGAACAAGAAAGCAAATCTACCTAATCTAATCTAAAGAGGTGATGCACCAAAATAGAGTGTTCAAACCAAACTTTGCCCATATATGCACTATTGAACCAGAATGAAACTAAGGATATACACATTCAGACTTTCTTTAATCTAATAATCACATGCAGATCAAAAGACCAAGATGAATGACACAAGGAAAGAGAAGATTCACTTATATATCATTCATAGGCCAAAAGAGATATAGTCATGCAGATTATAGACTTCCACAAAACAATGGCGAAGGAAAAGAGTTTGCACTTTCATACCAATGGCTGAAGGAGATAAAGTAGAGAATCATATAGTTTAGAGGTACATGGGAATTTACACTAAGAATTGTAGAGCAATAGAAAAGAACAACAAAGAATGATCGACCTTTTCAAAATTTACAAAAAAATGCATTTATAGTTCAAGCATAACTAAGATTTTTTTCCAGCTGAAGTGACTTCACAGCTACCTGCCATTAAGTCCTGTAGAGACCAATCAAGGGGATCTAAAGAAAATTTGATCTTTTGGTGGATCTAGATGCAATGATTTCTGATCCTAGTTGGAATACAGCCTTGAGAAGATAGAAAAAAAACCATAACTATGCTTTGACCAAGTAGATGGATCAACTGGGGTTTGGTGGAGTGTTCTCCCTTGTCTCGCATTCACTTCTAGTGGTTGGGATTGATCATGAAGATCAGATTTGTGAAAAAAACCTTGATTTCCCCTATTTCTAGTTCATAAATCAGCATGATTAGTAGGTCAACCAAACTCTGCATCTAAAATGGGCCATGTGGGCCAATAACCTCCTTTTATTTTGCCACCTTGCAGGAGTCTTACATGGTTGACCACCTTTCTTTACTAACTGCACCAATTCCTTGCAAACTCTAATCATAATGGTCTCAGTAACTACTAGCCTTCACTATTAACACCTAGCATTACCTTCCTGGGCCCATGAAGACACATGTCCCTGAGTCACTATTTTACTATTCATATATATCATGTAGTTTCCCATAGCGCAATAGTGCTTGTTGTGGATCCAGACAGATGTAATGATCGTGAAGACTCATCGAATTACTATACTTTTCCCTTAAGACCTCTAGGCCCATGAATCACTTGGCATCTAACTCAGCAACTATACCACACTGAACAACACCTGCATCTAACTAGCAATCCATAGAGAAATTGGTCCCACAGAGACACATGTTGATAAAGCATATTCTTGCATTGTTTATCTTGCCTACACCTTGATTTTGCAGGAAAGCCTCAGCCATGGATTAGATCACATCAGATAGTGAGGGCTCATCAATTATCTAGCTACAAGGAGGGCGAGCTAATGACATCATCTTGAACACATGCCTTCCACCCATTTTCTCACATTTTATAACTTCCTCATACTTTGATAATGTTGATCTATGAAGATTTGATGGTGCCCGTAACTTGTGCTTTCTAGACCTGCATGACTACACTCTATGAAACCACCTAGATGCATGTCAACAACCCACTTTCCCACATTGTTAGAAGGTATGAAAAAGCTCAGAATGTGAGGAAGTGGGCACCAATAGAATTGATAGCTTAACCATCCCTGTGGCCCACAAGATAGAAATAGACCCACCATCCATGTGTCGCTAGGTTGCTAACTTGCATTGTTTAAGAATCATGCACTTTCATATCGTGAGCAAGCGCCAACCCTTGATCCCTGAAGATCTGACGATGAGTAAGATGCATTGAATGGACTGGCCCACATTTTGCACTATCATCACCCAAGCTAATGAGAAATCAACAAACTACCAATCGTGTCATTAATTTTTACACTCATTCCTAACACATCACTGGTTCAAGGTTCACGCTGTAGCTTACAGAACAAACCTGGCCCCACAAAGACATGCATCAACAAATCGCTATCTCACTATACATATCCTTCAAGAAACTTCCCATAGAGAGATAGCGAAAGCCATTGATTCAAGGTCAATCCAAGGGTGAAGAAACTACATTAGGCATTTTAAAGATTGGTGGGTCCCATACTCGTTATGTTGCTAATAGTGAGATGCTTGAGTTTTCTGATAGCGAGGTAGCGAGTGTCGATGGCTTTATCCAAACTCGGTGCTAGAGAAACAAAACAAACCACCTCTACCAAATTGGACCCACTGATCCATGTGGAAAACACTCACCATCTTGCTATGGGTAATGGTCGAGCATTTTCTCATAGTGACATGGCAAGGGCTGTAGATCCTGAGAAGATCCAACGGCAGGAGAGTTGTGGGTCCATAGAAATGTTAAAGTGCAATTACTTAGGAAATAAAGAAATAACCTAAGGTTTTGATTGTTGATTTTTTGATATTTCTAGGGCATTAAATAATATTAAAATAGAAGTGGCTGTTGGATAGGCTGGGGATACAAATTTGAATTTTTGGCGGGAGACAAAAAATGACAACAATTCTGGCGACTCACAGGGGATGCAAGCCAGCTATGCGTAAGACCAGTGGCTTGAAGCATCCATTGGGTTAAAGAATCAAAAGATGTAGATCCTATGTATACAGTGAATCCCTAACCCTACCTCTAAGAGGGAAACCCTGAAACCCTTGTCTCTGCAACTGGGACTAGAGACCAAAACCTTCATCTACAAACTTAAAAATTTCAAAACTTGCTATCTCACGGAGACAATCCTGTGCTCGTGCACTTCTTGGAAAAGTAGGTAAAAAATTGGAAATGAAACTAAGCTAACTATGTACATGGAATCTCAAACCCTCAAAAACATGGCTTGAGATAGATCCCATTGACTGTGATGGGAAAAATCTCACTATCAGGCTTGCTTAACTAGAAAGTATTGGCTTGTTTGCAACTTTCAATCAGATAGGGACCACTCCACAGTGTGTCAAATTTTGAGTGCCTCCTTGGTTTCACCCTATCTACATCCCATTTCAAAATTAAATCACCTTCTCTGAAAGTCTTGACCGTAACCTTCCTGTCAAAACTCTTTTTTACTTGTCATTGATGTGTTTTTAGGGTCTGCATGGCTTGATTTCTTTTCTCTTCTAGCTCCATTAGTTCTGCCATTCTCACTATCATGGCATAATCTTTAATTAGTTCCAACTAATGAGCTATCTCTAGGGATGGGAACTCTAATGAAATTGGAAGCCTTGCCTCTCTACCATATACCAACACAAATGGTGAATTCCCTATTGATCTTTTAGGTGTTATCCTGTCAGCCCCAAGAGTAGTCTTCAATTTTTTATGCCAACACCTCTGATTGTCTTCTATTGTCCTTTTTATGATCCTAATCAAGTTCTTGTTGGAGGACTCAGCCAAACCATTACCTTGAGGATAGTAATTTGAGGATGTGCTCAAATAGATATTATGATCCACTGCCCATGCATAAATCTGAGCTCCAACAAAAGAATTTGCATTATCTGAAATAATGGTTGAAGGGGCACCAAACCTGGTCACAATTCCATCAAGGAAGTCAACAACTAAAAATTCAGTGGCATCCTTCAATGCAACTACCTTTGTCCATCTGGTGAAGTAATCTATAGTAGCTAAAACCCATTTGTGACCTGAACTAGAAGCAGGATTGATAGGGCCCATGAAATCTAATCCCCACTGAGCAAAAGGTTGATCCACCTAGATAGGATGAAGGGGAAGAGTTGCAAGCCTTTTCTTGCTAGAGAAGAAGGCACATTTTTCACACTTCCTTACATACCTATGACAATAATGAAACAGAGATGGCCAGTAATAACCAACCCTCATGATCTTCATTGCGGTTGTCCTTGCTGAGAAGTGTCCACCATCAGAACCATCATGAAGCTCTTTGATTTTTCTTTCAACCTAGTCTATATTAAGGCATCTTAATAAGGTTCTATTAAAATCTCTCCTAAATAGGATACCATCAATTATGACATAAGGAATTGACTGTAGCCTATACTATCTCCTTTTAGCTTTGTCTAATCCCTGAGGGTATCTATTGCCTAGCAAGCAATTCATCATATCATCCATCCAATTCTTTGGGTCGTCATTTCTTACCTCTTATTGCTCTGTCAGTATCATAGCAACTTCCTCATCAGGTTCCTAAGATGATAACATTTGTTTACACAACCCCCTCCCTCTTACCAGTTTGGTAATCTAAATGTCAACATCATATTCCATTACCTTTGTAATCCAACTAGCTCTTTTCTCACTAACATCTTTGTTCAAAAGGAAATCCTTCACACTAGCATGGGGTACTAACAAATGAATCTTACTATGAGACAGGAGGTGTCTAAACTTCTTTAAAGCTTTGATGACTACAACGTCCTGCTTCTCTACATAGCTATATTTATCTTCATATTCCTTAAGCCCTTCACTAAAGAGAGTCTTTGAGTCAAGGCAACAGAGATACTTGACTCACCACCTAACGTATAAAGAATGAAATCCTTCTCAAAATTTTGATTCATGAGAGTAGGGGCTAAGGCTATGGCTATCTTGATCTCTTCAAAATGTTCCTTCCCTTCCTTGGTCCATGCAAAGACCATACCTTTCTTGAGTATAGCTGTAAGAGGTTTCACCATGGTAGTAATATTAGGGATAAATCTTCTGACAAAATTTATCCTACCTAAGAAACTTTGCAGCCCTTTCTTGTGTTTAGGAAGAGGGAGGGCAAGTATTGGTTTTGTCCTCTCTGGATCAATGGTTAAGCCATCCTTAGATACAATGTGTCCTAATAATTTTCCTTGGTTAGTAGCAAAGACACACTTTCTTGGGTTAAGGGAAACCCCAACCTCCCTGCATCTTAAGAATACTTGCCTGAGATGACCAAAATGATCATCTACATCCTTTGAATACACAGTGATATCATCAAGGTAAACTAAGACAAACTTGTCAATCAATGTTTTGAAGGCCATCTCCATTGCCTTCTGAAATGTAGCACCTGCATTGGTTAGCCCAAATGGCATCTTACAATAAGCATAGGTACCCCATTTAGTGGTGAATGCAGTCTTGTATCTATCAGACTCTTTAACCAGCACTTGATTGTAGCCAAAAAATCCATCAAGAAATTAAAATCTCTTTGAACCACTAACCTTGGACAAAATCTGCTCCATAGAAGGGAGAGGATGGTGATCTTTAAGGGAAGCTTGGTTAAGGTCCCTAAAGTCCATGCACAATCTAATTTCTCCATTCTTCTTCCTAACAAGGACAAGGTTTGCTACCCATGATGAGTGTTTGATGGGAAAAATTATAATGCCTCAATCAATTTGGATAACTCTTTTCTCATTAGGGGTTCAATCTTGGGATTCACTGGTCTCTATTTTTGTCTTACTGGTTTTACATTATCAACTAAATCTATGGTATGCTAAAACAACCTTGGGTTGAAACCCTTTAAGTCATCATATGTCCAAGAGAATACATCATTAAATTCTTGACATAGATAAATAAAATTTTCTTACTCAATTTCGGAACATACCTTCCCCATATTTAAGGATTTTCCATCAGCAATCATGATTGGAGTGTGATCATCTTCATTAGCAGCTAGGTTCATGGTCCTACCTCTTGTTTGATCATCAGGATTAAAACCACTCTCTAGAGTAATGAGACCTTTGGGCAGCTTGTTAGAACTAAGGTGAATAATCTGTTCACCATATTGATCCTGCAACCTTGACTGATTTCTGCCTGAAAATTCTGCCTCATTCTACAAGAAGCTCACAATTTGCTCATCAGACTCAAACACTTGCCAATGGATGTTGTTATTAGGGATAGCAGGCCTTACTACCACTCTAAATTTTTGCTTCTTCTCATCCTCAAGATTCCCTAGCATATCATAAGATGCACCTATTGCTACAAGTCTATCAGCATGTCTATTTTCCTTTCTAGGGATGCTTTGAATATTAAATGCATTAAAACCTTCAAGCAAATCCCATAACCTATGTTTATAAGACTTGAGCAAACCATTCTTGGTGGTATTCTAATTTCTCACTTGGTTAACCACCAACTCACTATCTCCATGTACACTTAAAGCTTGGATTCCTCTTTTTTGAGCAAGTAGGAGACCTTGAATCAAGGATTCATACTCGGCTACATTATTAGTGCAACTAAATTGGAGCCTAAAGGAGAAGTAGTACCTTACTTGTGTAGGAGAAATCATCATCACACCAGCTCCTAATCCATTTTTATTCCTTGATCCATCAAATTATATACTCCATATCCCACTCGCATCTTCTTTAGTCTCCACAAGATTGGGAACTAGAGCATCCCTCTCCAATATACAATATGTACTAAGACCTATCTCAAGGATTTCTGATGTAGAATCAAATTGATATGCATCAGCCCATTCATCCAAGAAAAAATCAAGTATCTCGGCTAGGGGAGTGGTGGGCTCATTCATTATGTCATTCTCATCCATCTCTAGGATAGGGCAATTCATGCTGATGAGATTAGGGGTGTAGGGCTTAGTATGATGGAGGGCTTGAGGCTCTACTCTCACTAATACATTTGGTAGTGTTTTGCGACATCAATTTGCAATGTCAATGTGTATTTGGCATTTTTTTTTGTCTTATAACCCAATGACGTCACAATTGTGACATCATTAGGATATAAGACCAAAAAAAGGCATGTTGCTCACAATGTTCAAGAGCATGCCCAATGAATGAGATCTACCAGCTAAGTGTAAAAATACCTTAGGGCTGGATCGATGATCAGTCGATCTCCTAGCTGAGGGAAAAAATCCATTAGGGCCAAATCAATGATCAATCGAGCGCAGCTTATCTACCTCTGAGTAGAGCTTATCTACCCCTAAGCATAGCTTATCTACCTTAGAAGAGTCATCGAATGAATGGAATGAATGCAATTAAAGGGAGCATGATGGTAGTAGCAAAACGAGTTTAGGCCAGCTTGCATTTCTTTACTCCCTTTGATTCTCTCTATTTCAACATTCATATTTTGCAATCCCCTTCATGTTGATTTCCCTCGTAGGATGCAAGGGCATTTCTTGTTTCTCTCTTGGATTTTGAAGAGTTTGTTTGGTTTCTTGTTTTCGCCTGCTTATATGTACATTCATCAAAGCATAAGGGATTAGTTATAATATGCAGAGCCATTTTGGAAGGTCACGAGTAGCTTAAAGATCTTTATTTGAGTGAGAATGATATGATTGATATTAGGGCTTTGGCTGCTACAAAAGTGGTTTCTAAAAAACCCAATTTCAGTTGTCTTTTCATTTCTCAAAATTATACTACTAGAAAAGGAGATGAGATAGTCAAAGACATGTTCAAAATACACAATAAGGATGACTCTATACTTGCAGAGCTTAGTAAATGTGAAATTTTGGGCACATGCTCACCAGTGAGTGATAGTGACATTAAGTCAAAGGAGGAACTAAGAGCACAGAAAGTGAGGCATGCTAGTAGTGACACTGAGGGGAATCAGATGAAATGGAAAGTAGGCATAGATGGTGATAGTGACGCTGAGGAGAATCTAGAAAAAATGGAAGGTAGGCATGGACAGTGATAGTGACAGAATGACAACATTTTAGGGTAGTTATATTCAATTATGATGCTCTCTTTTTTGTTTAACTTCTTTGGTAGCTTCCAACAAAATGAATTGTTTAGTTACACCGATTAGGTAATCTGACTTACAAAAATATTACTTTATCGTTGAGATAAAAATATATTAGGATTGTTTCTTTCTCATAGTTATAAATAGAATTTTAATGTCAGTGCTACCCAGAGGCATGTCCCGGGTATTTTATCAACTGTCTTTGTCCTAGAAATGTCCTAGGACTTGTGGAGGTCTAGGAAAAATTTGACTTTGACTCTCATAGTAATACAAACTCGACATATGATATCTATTAATATTTATATTTTAATGTTCTATTATTATACATGTTTTCATATGAATATTTTAATTTAATTTATATTGGAGTCACACTATGTCACATTGGGGAAGTGACTCCATGTACCTTATATATTGCCATTGAAAGTATATGACTAGATTAGTAGAGCTCTTGAATATGATTTTAAGTTGTTCAATGTCTATACCTTTGAATTATTCTACTTAAGAACCAAAGATCTTATTTTTGATAGTACTTATGGATGTTGAAGAACCATGGAGACTATGTAATGAAATAACCTTAATATTATGTTTCCAAATAGGGTCTTCGGATCATTTTAGGTATACTAAATGGGTTCTAGAGAAGTTTTAGAATAATAAGGAAAGTCTATTATTAAGTTCATCTTTGCTTGCATATTTTTCCTCTCCATGTGAGCGTTGGAGCTGGACACTTTTGGGGAGTTGGTATCAACCTCTCACTCCAGTGGACTTGTGTCATCCAGTAGCTTGACATCAACAATTTTGGTAGACATCAACTCCCTTAAAGCCAATGGATTTGTATTGTCATTTGATACAAGCAAGCAACTTTTTGGTTGTTTGTTGCATCCTGCAACTAAGACAAATGTTGTTAGGGAGGCCTAGTGTTTAGATGCATATACCAAAAAAATGGCTATGATTTTCATGGCCTTGGACAAGAAAATATGGTTAAGATTTTGTAAGGGATGCAATGAGAATTTTTTTTTTATGTTGATAAGTAGGGGAGTTTTTTGCACAACTCAAGTTGTGATATTTCTATCAAGATTCAATTTTGTAGTATTTTGAGTCAAAACCCATTGACCCGTGTTTCATGATATGTTTCAAACAAACATATCTCACGAGATATGTCATGATTAGTGGACTCATGAGATATGTTTGTGTGAAACATCTCATGAAACATAGGTCAATAAGTTTGACTAAAAATAGTACACAATGGAATCCTAATAGCAATATCACAATTTTGTTTATGTTGTGGGGAAATTTGCAACATCCTAGTTGACAAGGATATTCTTGCACAGATAGCTAATTTTTTGCATAGCCTTTCAAGGATTTTTAATATGAAGAAAAATACCATTAAATCCATGTTTTGGTTTATTGCATTCAAATTTTTTTATATATTATTTACTTAATAATTCCAAAATAGAGATAACAAAATTAAGAGCATGCCAAGAGAACTAGCATGAGCAATTTGTGCCTCTAATATGCAAGAGCGACAATTCTACTATGTAAGATTCTACTAAAGAAGGAAATATAAATAGAAATATAATTGCAAATAAATAAAATTTTGATTGGTGATTTTTATATATTCACTAATAATTAAAGCATAGGATATACAT
This sequence comes from Cupressus sempervirens, assembly GCA_028749045.1. NCBI lineage: Eukaryota > Viridiplantae > Streptophyta > Pinopsida > Cupressales > Cupressaceae > Cupressus > Cupressus sempervirens. The sequence goes on from CM053790.1 coordinate 265,114,465, forward strand.
TGAAAAGTTCCAAACTGGGTTTCAAGTCCATCAATTCAATCCACAAGAACATGCTCCACTCCCTATTGAGCATAATCATTATGTACATTATAGATTGTGTGAAGATCAAATGCAAATTGCATCAGGGTCACTTTTGCATGAAATAAAATAAAAAAGGCCATCTAATTATATAATAAGAGTTTGTAATCAAATCGTCAATGTTGCCATTATGGGCATATGGAGCTAAAAGAAACAATTGTAAGTGTTTTTAAGGGTAGATAAAGGATTTGATTAGTGACTCAGTTGTTGCAAAACAAATATGGAGAAATATTATTTCTAAATGAGTTGGGTTAGGGTCTACTATGCCTCTACATCAAAGAAGGGTAGTTTGATGGTTATTTAGAGAAATGAGAAAGTGTTGTATAAACATGCTATTATCTTTGAGAATAGAATTGTTGATAGGCATTGAGAATGGTATTGGCAAGGTCTTGAAGTTGAAAAGGTCAGAGTTTCTATGAGTAGGGGAACATACAAAGTGAAGTTATAATGGAAAAGGTACAATGATAAGACTATGACATGGGAATGCATGGGCATTGTAGAAGCCTAAATGTAGGGTCAGTGTAGATAGATGGGATTAGTAGGATGGAGAGTGATTGAAGGAGACATTGAGAAGAAATATGTTGTCATAGGTCAATTGAGCATCTGAAGAAAGTCCATCCAAGGCTCTGTTAATTTAGATAGCACTGAAGAAAATTAACATTCTGCTTTTTCATGACTATGAAATTTATCTCAATTTTTTGACTATGTTCAAGAATTATTTTGTTTTCTTGCAATTTCAGGTATGGATTTTATGATGAATGTCTGAGAAAATATGGAAATGCAAATGTATGGAAGTATTTTAAAGATCTCTATGATTACTTAAATATATGCATTTAAATATCATTTAAATAGCAAAAATGAGTATATATCAAATCTCTGAACCAGATAATAACAAAGCATTATCAACAACAATATGTCAAAAAATCAATAACCAGATAATTTATGTGCTTTTTCATGACTATGTTTGACTCATATAATTGTGATCTCTCTAGCACTATGATGTCGTTTAATATGTCTTGCTAAAGCTTGTAAATTTTATTCCTTTTGCCATGTCATATAATATGTCTTTCCTTGTAGCTTATATGTTTTGAAATTGTTGTTAGGCCTTGTAGCTTGTATGATTTGATTGCTGGAGAGCTTCTACAGCTAAGCAAGAAGGTCGTTGCATGAGTTATATAGCCATGCGTTTGGGTATGAAAATTGCATATTTTTTAATCTAATGTATATTTTAACTAGACTTTTAGCTTATATGTTTGGAAATTGCTGTTAGGCCTTGTAGCTTGTATGATTTGATTACTAGAGAGCTTCTATAGCTAAGCAAGACGGCCATTACACAAGTTATATAGCGGCGCGCTTGGGTATGAAAATTGCATATCTTTTAGTGGCTTCTTATTGATTACAATTTGAACTGCATAGATACAAACAAGGCTACTATCATGGGGGTGGTACATACTATTAAACCAACTTATAATCAATGACTCCAACATACCATTTAGTCAATAAATTTGTGGCTAACATTTTTATACTTGATCTTTGACACAAGGGCACAATATGGAGCAACCGCCCAGAGGGGATGCTGGCAATGTTCCCAGCTCATCTACACATGAGTAGGTAAAACTCATTGTAATTGTGCAAACTAGATAGAAGTAAAATGTTATTTTTTTAATGTCATTTTCTTCATTGTTTTGTAGTAATTTTGATAATACTAATACTATTGTTGTCATAGAGGGCCAGTGGTCAGAGGGAGGGAAAGGAACCTACAGTCCCTCAGCAGCTCGCCCTTGAGGAGGACCCATTTTATATTGATTTAGCAGAGACCAATGACCCAATTGGTTCAATTAGAAAGTTTCTAAAGAAAATTTGCAAAGAAATTATACGTTTGGCAAACATTAAGCCTACTACTCAGGAAATAAAAAATAGGGCATCTGAATTGTTGCACACCTCTGAAACCTTAAAAGTAAGTATTAATGAAATTTTTAATTATAAAAAGAGTTCAATGATGGTTTTTATGTTATGCTCTTTTATGAAATTAATTAAAATATGGATGCATTGTCTTTACAAAGTTTTTTGCATGATTTCAAGCCCCATTCCCATGATGAGGGTGTTGTAGGTGGTTCAGGTAGATCGCATGTTCCATTCCCCACTTGTGTTTTCCATTGAATATAGATAGGAATTATCATAATCATTGACAATACATGCAATTAGGACTAAATTTATGCACGCACTCTATATTTATGCATGCTCTAATAATTTATTCTTTAGGTTTAGATCCTATGATGATGCCACCTCCATCCAAGACAACCACAAATCTCTTTTCGACTGCTGAGTTGACAACATGCAGCTTATAGGCATCGACTGTTGCACCATCTACTGGTACACAAATCCCTCTTTTTCTCTCTTTTTTTATGTGTTTAAGTGTTATGTGTTTACGATGTAGATTATAATGACCCCCCTTTGGTAGTCACTCAACGTTTAAACTTCTTCACAATTTTTTTTACAACTATTTATTTTATACGCCTTTGGTTTTTATAATTCACGTGAATGATTAACCAGACATACATGTCTATGATCTTTGAAATCAAACATTACTTTTTCGTGTATTTTTCACATCTTACATGAATCATCACCTTCTTTTGACTGTTACAATTGCCAACTCCTATTCAATTGCTATTTCAATGAGTACACCAAGCCTACACAAATTGTATTTGTTCATTGCAGCCTAAAAAAATTTACACTAACCACTAAGCCTGCATAATTATTCATCAAAAGAGGATGAATGCACATCATAAAATCTACACTTCCCTCAACACATTTATGAGAAAAAATATGGTTCCATCTATTATTTTGTATTCTTTAAATGATAGACCTTATACAACTTGATATTTGCATCTTAATGAAACAAATAAAATAATAATAACATAAAGTATCCAAAATCATAACAATGCATAGTGGCAAAAGGGACATCTGTGATGCTTTTAGAAGATGAAAGTTTTCCAAAAAACATTAAGGAAAAGCAAAAGAAACTAATAAAATGAGGCATCAAGTGCTTAGGGCAACCTCTGGACTTGCAAAATGCTGTCCACATACAACAAACATAGCTGAATTATGTGCAATGTCAGAAAAAAATAGCTAACACTAAATTTAACTAGAGATTAAAGGTCTTGAAAGCTAAAATTGCATCATTTCTCCCCAATATCATAGTCATTCTCTGCAAATCTTATGCCACTCATAAGCTAGATGAACAAGAGACAAACACAAGCACTACGATCTTTCCATTGCATGCAAAGATTAAAAATATTGTAATTTCCTAGTTACTTTTGTGGGATATTTGTTAAATAGTTCCAAAACAAAATAATATTTGAATGCCAATATGTTGACATTCATTTCCTTCCACAATATAGCTAAAATTAAAATGCTAATGAGATTATGGACATGTAGATCCTAACTTCTTTGTAGCTAGTTTTTTGTCACAATAATTATTTTCTTGCCTGCTATTAGTAACTTTAGGTTCACGTTGAAATATACTGGCTAGGTATTTGAAGGAAAATTTGGATTTAGTTTCCAATAAATCTTTGACCACCATGATAATGGAGTTTTGGGTTTTGTGCAAAATGCTAATATTTTGTTTATTTTGTGGTTTTCTAATTTTTTGAATAAGATAGAATGCATAGAAATATCAATCTATTCTATAAAAAATTGGTAGAACCAATGATTGAAACAATTTCTTATGAAACAATTTTGTGACAAAGACTTATGAAACTTATGAAACTTTTTGCAATAGGAGCTGCAACATCATTCCCTGGATGTTCCTATGTTCCTAGTATAGGAACGGTGAAGGATGTCATATTGATCATCAATGACGATGAAGGCATTCCATTAAAAGTAGCCAAAGTTCCAACTACTTTAAAGTTATTATTCTATAGTGATATAATACTAATTTATTTTTTGATCAGTCTTCATCGACTAATGATCCCATGATTGTTCTGTAGGGAATGATGTTTTTTGGAAAAAATTTGGGGATGAGTGTTTGCAAATATTCGAGCCCACCATGCATACCTAGTGGAACATCATATCCTAACTAAAACCCCAAACCACTATTTTGATTTCATATCACTGCTAGAATAGTTTTCCTTTTCATCCATTTCTTGAACTATATTAAAGGTAGCTTCACTTCATTTATGAGTCTAACATATTTTATTTTACTTAAAAGGTGGAATCTCCAAGACAAAAAGTAGAAGGATGATCTTATAGAGAGCATGACCCAAGTCTTTGGACCTCATGCATTTGAGAGAAATAAGCTCCTTGAAAAATCTGGTTTATGTTTGAAGTATATCAAGGACCAGTACAGAAAAAATTTATAGGATAACCCTAGGTACAAGCATCTACCCTATGTTCCTGAGGCTGAGTGGCAGGCTCTGATTTTGGATGGAAAGTATAAAGCTGACAAGAAAAATGCAATTACACCAGTAGAGAGTACACCAAGGTATGTGATATTGTTGAGAATGTAATTATGTACTAATTAACCTCTATATTTATACTATCTAACATATTTCAAAATTTTCATAGATTTCCTGACACAACAAAGGCAACAAAGGCAAGACTAGAAAAGCACAGGACACACAAGCTCGACTCTGGTGGTTTTTTGAAACTTCAAGGACGAGTTGTAAGTATTCCCGATCCTCAAATTTTGCAACTTTTGTATTTCCTTTTGATATTTTAACTACCCTCCATTGGTTGATGAAACAATACAAGTAAAATTCACCATACCATGCAAAAATGTAGGGGTCAAAGTTCAAGAGATGCCTCACAGAAGAGTATAAGAGAATTGGCTTCCAATAAGGCTATAGAGCCATGGCTGAATGACTATGAGCTAAAATCAGTGTGGAAGGTTCTAATAATGATGAATCTGAGACACAGGTAAATAAGCTAAATGAAATTTATTTCAAATTGAATACTTTACCAATTAGTCTATTTGATGTTAAGTTCCAATATAAAGTAAGTGTATCTATTTTAAGCAAGCAATGATAAAAATGCATAGGATGTTGGAATGCAGCCTAACAATCCTTCTACACAATCTGTGAATGCTGAAGGTTCACATGATATGCATCCCAGTGGTGGAGGTATACATTTTTTATTAAATTTTTATATGTAATTGCAATTGGTGTTTGGATTAACGTAACATTTTGTATAGCAGCTGTAGAGGATCGAGGGGTCGATGTTCATGAGTGTGTTGACATTGAGTCCAGACAAAATGATGTGGTCAGATCAGGCAAAGAGTGCCACAATTATGTTATTTAAAATAATTAAATACTTGTAAAAATTATAATAAATTATTTTTAATTTAACTCTTTTATTTGTTATTGCAGAGGACCCCCCTTTGCAATAGCATAGGAATTTGAGATCATCAAGAATAGAGAAAAGAACTGATGAGGGGGGAATTGATGATGACACTGATGCTCCTCGTAGAGCTTACATAGAAAAAAGAAATAGAAAGAAACAAAAGAAATGATTGTCATCTACATACCTTAATTGATAATGATTGAATTTCATGTCTCAATGAATTTAATTATGTGCTAATGAATGTTCATGAACTATGTGTTAATGCAAAATATTGATGAATGTTACATGTTTACGAATCTAATGTGTTAATGAATGTTATCATGTGATATTGATTGAATGTTACATTTTATTAATGGTTGAAAGAATGAATGAATGTTAGATGTTAACAAGGAATGTAGAGTGATGTTAGGGGGAGGGGGTGGGGCCAAATGAGCTTCCACCTTCATGTGGTTGGCCTTGTTTAGTAGAGAATATTAAACTATTCTCGAAACAAAGTGAAGCTCAATAAGATGTAATTGAAGCTCAAATTGGCACAAATAGGGAGTCAATATGATGTAAGGGGTCATTTGAAGTCATAGGGTGTCCTAGGAGGAGTTATGGGTGGATGGTAGTGTTTACATGATGTAATAGGCTATTAAAGCCCCTAAATGATGTAAAATGCACTCAAAGTGCACGATCTTGTAAAATTGCCAACATTGGCAACATAGGCCAACTTAGGCTTGAATGGGGTTAGTTAAGGTTATAGATGTGTGAAGAGTGTTTTAAAAGGTCTTTTAGAGTCATTTAGGAATGAAATTATAGTTGTCATAAGTCTTTAGCCGAGAAAAGGTCACAAAAGATAATCAAAGGTAATGATGTTAAAAAAGTTATAAAAATTGTCTATTTGCTGTCATAAGACAGTTAAAAGAGCAGTTGGCGTCCAAGCGGACTTTAGTTTAGTTTTATGAGTTAGTTAGATGGAAAAAAATTAGAAAAGAAATGTCTTTATAAGACACAAGGGCAGAAGTTGAAGAGAGGTGTATGTAACAAGAAAATAAATAAATCAAAGAAATCTACTATTCACTGTCACAATGACAATTTCCTAATTGTAAGATTCAACTTGGTAATCCAATAAAGTTCTTTATATTCAAGATTTATTGTTGTTGCTCCTTGAAAATATTGTCATGATTTGTTAACTCTTGGCAAGGACTCTTGTTAACTCTTTTCTAAAGTTTAAAACACAAATCACAAATGCTTTATTGGTGTAAAGCATGTTATGTACTATTTGTATTGCTAGATAGTATAAATTATCACTCAAAAGTGGAGACTGCATTCCTGGTAGGGTATTTGGAGCGACATGATTAGTGGAACATTGCTACAAACAATAATTCTTTTGATCATCACATGGAGGATAGACTATAACAGAGAGGTATTACCATATTCATATTAGTGATCTAATTTTAAATAAAATTGTTGTTTATTTCTCTCACTTGAATATCACTAAACTGCTTATTGCCATTTTTGTTTACTTTTAGGCATCGGAAGCAGGAGATAGGATTAATGTGTGGGGAGGTTTAGTAGCTCCCATCACAGACAATTGAATGGAGGTTTAGTAGCATAAATCTTATTTTTAAATTGCCATTTGGTAGGCACTTGCCCATTGCACAACTATGGATGTAGTTACCTTAAGTATTCCACACACCTAGAACTCTTTGCTCTTTTTTCATATTGTTTGAAGCTAATACTCAGAAATCTTTGACCTCTGCTTGAATCAAACTAAATCATTCTAATAATGCAAATACAGAGAGGGTTTTAAGTATCACAAGGGCAAGAAATTGGAAATAATTATGACAGTATTCCCTCCTATGTTGTTCTTGTGTATACTGTTGAATATTCAGCTTTAAATGCAGACTTCATAAGCCTGGTGATAGGAATGCTTCATATCCCAAAAATGGCCAAGTTTCAGAGTTAGCTAACTTTTTTTTTTAACCTTTTCCTCTTCTTTGCATAATAGAGCAATGAAATTGAGGATACTATGTGGGTAAGTTGGATACCAGTATTACTTCTATCAGCTCTTTGAATGTATTATTTGTGACATGATTACTATCAGGTTAACTCATTTGTGATTGTCTTCATGTTTTAGCTAGGACTATTAGCTAAGGCTCGATACTATTTGCCACAATTTGAAGGGGAGAAAATAGTCATTTTATCACAGATCTGTGTTTTCTTTTGCCCAGGCAATTCACAGGTCTCCTGTTAGAGTAGTATTTTGTTGAAATATCTTATTAATGGGTATTGCATGATGTTTTTTGAGAACAAATTTTGGTCAATGAAGTTAATCTTCGATATCAAAACATGATCAATCAATAGGTAAGTACCCTTTCCCATATGAATGCATATCTTCCCTCACCTTGCTGACTAGAAAATTTTTGTGAGGAGAAATACAATGACACCCACTAATTTTGTTATGAATGTTGGAGTCAGGTTTTGAAGTTCAATGGGGTGAAAGTGAAAAACATACAACATCTTCCTCATCTTGTTGACTGTAAGTGCCTCTTGTAGCCAAATAATCTCATTATTCCCACCTCCATAAGGTAGCAACTTCAGCTCTACAAGAGCTCTTGTTTATATTTGAATAAAATTGCAACTTAACATTCTCCATATGATGCTACTTATCACAGGATGCCCTTGGACAATTTTGTGTATCCCAAGGGAAATTTTGAGAACCTTTTTGTTATTGGAATGTCACAACTGGTGGATTATTGGTTGAGTATTGTTGTGGATTATTGGTTGAGTATTGTGTAGAAGACCTCGCTTATCTTCATTTCCCATGGTCTAAAGAATGAAGCAAAGGAGATGATTGAAATCTAATAACAATATTTCAACTGGGGCCTTGTAATTGTATATTTAAGAGGCAACCTACTAATATTGTTTTAATTATGTTAAAAAAATAATTAAACATTTAATAGTACAATATATGTTAAAATAATTTTGGAGCAATTTTCAATTCGTGGTCCTAAATTGGTGACCATCCATAAGAAACATTTAAGCTTCCTATTCAATTTTCACATCCAGTGACAAAAAACCCTTGGGCTTTCAAAAATATTAAAGGACAAAAGCTCTCTTGGAGTTCCATTACTAGAATTGTGAACAAATGTTGTCATCTCTATCGAGGACATCTCTGCATGAGCATTGCATTGGAGCATATTTGACCAGTTATCTTAAGTTTCAGATATAGAGATGCAGATTTCTTGCAAAACAACAATGAGAGGGTGTTTTCCATTAAATGGAACTTATTTTCTAGTTAATGAGGTATTTTAGACATTTATTAATCAAGGCACATCTTCTATTGTAAATTTCATTATGTAGAACAAGGTCACATTATAATATATGACTGTAGCACCAATCTGTGAAGTCAACCAATTCAACAAATTAAAGATTTATTATTATGTAATCTAGATTAGTGATCGCAATTTTTAACATTTATCAATAAACTTTAATGTGGTTTAGATTAGCAATTTCTATTTAAAATTATATGGGTATTTTTCTATGTATGGTGCTTTATGATCATTCAACATGGTGCATCAACTCCCTTACATAAGTCAATATATTTTTAGAAAGGCTTGTGAGGACCCCCTCCCAATTTAAAAATGAGTTAAAATAATTACTAAAAGAAAAAAAATAGCTGAAGCTCATGACTTTTATTTTAGGATTACAATTATTATCTAATCCTATCTGATGAGATTGGAGGAGTGAAGAGAAAAGATTATGAAAAAACCTTCTTGTACTCAAATATGGCATAAGACAACATTGTCTTGCAAAATCTAAAAATCTACTAGGGAAATATTTGTGTGTGTCTATTTTTAGAGTATTCATTTAATGAATTGTAACACTGTTTACATCATAGAATTTCATTGTAACTAATGACCCTTGGTAGTTGCCTCACAATTTCAATTTTATGATTGATGTAGAACTTTGCCTCATTTGCAAATTAACTTTTTTTTGCACCATGATGTATTAAAGAAAAATGTGCCTTACACTCAGTACTTCACAAATATTTTTGTGGTTTCTGACAATGGAAATATTTACACCAGATAACCTATAATTATAGATTCTCTAAGCTATGAAAAGAACTGGAAATAGAAGTGAAAAGGTCCCAAGATGAATGCCCATCAATGACTGGGAATCCAAACTCTCACCAATGATCACTAGAGATTGTTCACCTTGTTTAATATATATTCTAAAAAATGTGTTTATTCCTTACAGGTGTTTTTTAATCATAGAAAAAGCTTACATCCAATGGAAGTTCCAAGAAATTGGATTTGGAATTTGTGACAGTGCATTGTATACTTTAGTACGTCAATTCCCAGTATATTTAGAGGCAATTTTACATCCATTTAAAACCTGGAAAATACTCCTAGTTTCTCTACTATCTAAATTGTAGTGTATTTTTGTACTGCATGTTATCAGGTCTTGATGCAGAAGCAATCCAAGAGTGTTTACGAAAAGGTACAAATATTTTCACGGCTTTTATTATAATTTTTGGTTTATACATGTAGCATTGGTGTTTTTTATTTTAAAATTGAAATAAAACTAAGTTTTTTTTACTCTTTGAGGAGTCTTGAACTCTTGATGTAATGTCTCCTTTTGGGATTTCTCTAATTTTTGTTGAAGATTGCCAATTCCATTAGAGTAAGAATTGTAAGATGGTTAGAGATGGAACTTTATCAATAAAAATATCTTTCTACAAGATAATCCCTGACTTAGGGCCTACAACACCAAAAAGGAAACAAGAGCTCAAATATGCATTCATAGACTAAATATATTTTTAGCATGATATCATCTTTCTTAAACATTTGTAACTTGATTAAGAGAGTTCCAATCCATAACAACATGCAATGTGCAGTATTTTTCTTTCCTAAAGGTGGATGGAAATATTACTAGGAGGGTGCCCTAGCCCAACCCTAGGCCCAAGGGTGGAAGCCTGTTCCACTTGGCCCCATGCTCCATGGTGTTGGCATACCTGGTAGCCTTACCATGCCCCCTCATCATAACTTCTCTACCAATGTGGATCATCCCTTGCAAGATAGTGCCTTTCTATTGGGTAACCCATGCTCATAATACCACAGGCCTTATCTAGTGCCTTTGCATGATGTAGCTTGTGCCCATTCCACCACACGCTTTCCCTAGTGCCTTTGTATGATGTAGCATAGTTCATTCAACTTGCAGGCCTTACCTTATCTTGTGAAGAGATTATATTAATGTAGTTGGGATATAGATAAATATAATACTAATTTTTATCATTCATTCGTATGTGGTAATTATGGAAAACTTATGAATAGGCAAAAGTATAGAGTCTGATGACAGTATTTATCTATATTACACAGTTAGTATGATCAACAAACAATAGGCCATTTGCAAATGTACATATTCCATATATATACAAAATTTCACAGTAATTACTCTATATTGAAGAAACAGTTATATATATATATATATATATATATATATATATATTAGACATTGCTTGGAATATATTCCACCATTCCATATATTTTCGTATAATTATACTATCTAGCAAGTAGAATGGAATTTCTTACAACCATATTACCTCATGAGATAGGAATGCCATTGGGTTTGGTCTTTGTCCTTGTTATCAGTTGTACTTAATTTCTATCTACTGATTGTCACTACCAGTTGCTTCCTCTAATCTTTCTCTTTTCTATGTTTTTCTTGTGTGTCTTTTGATCCTTGTAGTGTTTTTATCTTAGCTATTTCATTCCAGATATCATCTTGCTTATTTACCAGATTATTAAGCTCTTATAGAGCCTTTCTGCTCTGAGAATTAAATATCAAGGGCTGACCTATTTTTTTAAAGGATTTCATTCATTTGCAGGATTCTCTTATAGTTTTGTACTGACATGTTTTATAATCCATGCTGATTCTTCCCCTCTAAGACAACAACTATTCTCTTTGCAATATATCAGTGTGGGGAAGCAAGGAGAGGCAATTGTCCTGAGGGTTGTGAATAGTCATTAAGCCAACTGTGATTATATTCATTATACATAATCAATAAACTTCTATTGTTTATATTTTATTTAGTATTTTATTTTTAAATAATAATATATTATTATTTACACAATTAATATTGTATTATTATTATATTTTGCTAATTATTGTTATAGTAATATAATATATTATCAATAAATAATAGATTATATTGTTATTTATTATGCATTATTATCTATTATCAAATCTTTTCACATTCAAATCTTGAGAACCTTTTTATTTGTTTGCTATTTTTCCAATTTCATCTTTTAGAGATTTCACAAAATGCATGTGAGAGGATAGGATATCGTAAAAAGTGTTTGGAGCAAGAGGACAACACCTGATACCACTACTTTTATGGTGAAGAGCAGATTTAAATGCATAATTCATTGTCTGCTCCTACATCACAGAAAAACTACAATTTTCTTAATCTTCTAACTTGTCAAGAATGCCATGTTTTATCAAAATATCTCCTTGGAAACTTCAATTTTACAGCTCTAGTCACTTCTCTTCCACGAGTACATTTGAGATCTAGAGATTAATTTTTAACGCTCAACTAATTTTTCAATATTTCTATTCAATCTTTGTTGTGGGCATACTTGAGATATGGGGAGTAACCCATACTTCAAATTTTAATCACCACTTGCAATTTCTTCCTTGAGCGCACATTAGATATGGTTGTGGATTTTGACCTGAAAGAATTCTTTTTCATGGGAAAACTAGCACCCTTTAGTGCATATTAGAGATAATGAAGGACTCTTGGACTTTTTGAAAATTCTTTGATCATTGTGGGTTGGCAGTCTAGAGAGCATTTGGGATATAGAGGGATTTTTTTAAACATTAACAAATTCCCTTAAAGAATCCATGCCCTTGGGTGAAAATGAGAATGGTAGTGGACATTCACTTTTTGAAAACTTCCTTGGCACTAGAGAATCAAAACTTACAAGTGCTTGTGCCATCAATGCATGTGGAGGGAAATTTCTCATACTCGGCCAATTTTTAACATCTCCATGCCCCTCTTGATCAACAAGTAGCTTTTTTGACATTCTCATCTTCTACCTTGGGTGCATTTGAGAGGGTGTCAGGGAATTTTCCAAGACTTCACCATTGTTTATTCATTTCTACTTTCTCTATCTTCAATGTATATGTGGGGTCATGGAATTTTCAATCACTTCGCCAACTTTCCAAGTGTCTATCATCTTGAGAAAAATTTAGCCACAGTGGAGGATTTCCCTTGTGAGGAAAAATTCCTTGATATCGTGGAACCCCTCTTGGATGCAAATTGGGCATGGAGAAGAACTTTTGGAAATTTGGAAAAATCCTTGACAATGGTGAATCTCATACCTTTGGCAATGATTTAGGGTGGAGGAGGATTTTCTCTAGACTTAAATTTTTAAAGCTTGCATTTTTCAAAAAGATCAATTGTTTTCTTAGACTTGGCCAAATTTAGATCATCTGTCTCAGCTACTCTTTTCCCAGATTTAGAACTAGCCAACTAGATTTGCAAGGGAATATTATATTCAGGATTTGGATAGCTTTGTTGTTGATTTATAAAGTAATAGTTGTTGATCAAAATCATTTCATTGTTAGATCTTGAGTGCCATACTTTGAAAAAATTGTTATCATCATAAATTGCTGCCAATATTTGTACACATCATTGTTTGTAAAGCATTTATTAAAAACTTTCAGCATTTCGGGGGTTTGTTGCAGAGTTCTTAGTAACAAATGAACCAAGAAATTTTTTTTTTTGTTTTACTTTGTCTGCCGTCATAATTGCGACAGACCCACTAACGGGGTTGTCGTTGCATCTTCAGGAACCCTATCGCAATTGCCAGGGATTCAGTCATAGTTGTGATGCCTACCTTAAGCATTGTGATGAGATTTTTGTAGATGCGATGGCAACCTTGTCGATGTACCCATCGCAATTGCGATGGTATCTAAGGAATTGTGATGGGTTGATGCCAGAATAAGGTGATTGCATTGCGACAGATAGGCGTCATAATTGCAATGGTAGAGGATAGACGTCATATTTTGCGGCTAAATAATAGCAATGTCTATTACTATTGTAGTTACAACACATAGCTATCGTAGTTGTGACACATAGCCATCATAAATTGATGCCAAATGTATTAGTGTCTAATTGAAGCTTTGGCTCCATATCTTGTTCTAAAAAACACATATGACTAGTCAGAAGATATGTAACCACCTATTTGGGTAGTGAAGTCTCTTGATAGAGAGATGGAAAATTATGGCTTGACCTTAGCAACAGAGATATCTTGGGTTACAGTACAACTAGGGCATGCATGTAAGGCCATCTCCACATTCCTAAGGATCCCTATAGTCTTGATAGTACTACCATGCAATTGTAATACATCCTTAACAATGGGCTCATATTTCATTCCCAAAGCATCAGCAACACACTTAGGCATCACTGAACTGCTAGCCCTTGAATCAATCATGCAATTATGGACTAGTTTGCCCCTTATAATTAGAGAAACATGGAATGGAGAGGGTCTAACCTTTTCACTTTTTTCTACCTCTCTTGATGGTTGTACTAGGCTTGTGGAACTTTCCATACTAGGTGTCTGATCCTTCGATTCAATTCTTTCCAATTCTTGCTATAGAAACCTCTTTTGCATGGGTATAGTAGCAACAACATCCCACGTGGAGATATTCATATTTGTCTTCTTCATTTTCTCTACCACATTGAATGACATAGCAAGTTTTTCGATAGAACCCTTGGGAGCTGCACTTGTATGAGGTTGAGATGGAATAACTTGAGGATCACTTACATCCTTCCTGCCATGATGTTGCCTTTGCTGTTGAAATGTACTTGATTGATTAGTTGCTGCTTGCTCATGAAATATTGCATTTGAAGTGAGGCCTGATTGGGAGGAGGAGGGACAACATCTTCCATAGCTCTTCTCTTGCTTCTAGTGTTATGAGCAATGGAATCCTTGTTTACATTACAATGCTCCTCCATTTGATGAATCATAAAAGAGCAATCACCCTGTCTTTGCATATCTGAGGCATCTTTTACTTGGTCCTCCTTGTATGATTGTTTCATTGTAGGTTCTTGGACTGTCAAATCCATAAAAGATTCAACCTTTTGACACATACAATAGGCATAGGAGTAGTTACAGGAGGGACAAAAATCTTGATCTTGAGCCATATTGTTTTGAGGGACTATGGCCCTACTTTGGTTTACATTTGAGGTTGAAGCATGGCCACCCTGCCTACTCTGATCAAAAGAATTGTTCCAATGATTAGGATTTGGAGGCCTACCACCATTTGGAGTTTGATATTGCAATTGATGAGGTTTACTACCTTGAGCTTTATATCTTTCTAAAGTCACCACCTTATTGCTCACTTTCTGCATCATAGAGAAATTATCCTCTAGCCTCTTTGCTTGATCTTCTAACTTCTTTCCTTGATCTTGCAATTTTTTATCAAGGTTCTTCTCTCTTTTGTCCATGTTCTCCATTAGAGATTGCATCATCTCTTTGATTTCATCTATCCCATTTGAGGATTTAGAAGCTTGAAGGAATAGGACAAGGGACTGTGATGTAGAAGTTGTGGGAAGGGGAACCATTGCTGGTTGATGATTTGGAACATCAGGGAAGAAAGGCATAGAAGGCCTTGGAGCTATCTTACCTCCTTAGATAAATATATTTTTTGCCCTTATCGCTATATCATAAGCGTTAGGCAAGGTATCTCCTCCCATAGTTTGAATTGTAGTGGCAATATCACTATTAAAAGCTCTAAGGTAATGCAAGAAGGCATTACCAAGGGTAGGTTTCACTGTAGTAGGTATTCTATCCCATGTCTTTTGAAATCTATAATTAAAAGTAGTCATACATTCATGGGGCCTCTTTTTATAGTAGTCAACTACTCTAAAAGTGACAAACAGTTACTTTTATCCTCAAAATGTTTGCACAATCCTACTCCTAGTCCATCCCAATCTGTTATAGAACCATGAGCTAAACCTCTATACCATTTTAGTGCTTTTCCTTTCAAGGATGAGGCAAAGAGCCTAACTACAACATCATCCTCTATAATACCATGGATATTGCATACATTTGCAACCTCTTGAATGTGTTCTGAGGGAGAGATAGAAGTTTCACCAGTAAACTCTAGTATACTTTTAAGTGCAGATATTGGTATGTCATGTCTTTGGGCTAATAAGAGAGGACTCCCATCATTAAAGGTGGCAAAAGTATGAGCTCTAGGAAATTCCATATAGACAAGTGATCCATTGATGTGTATTGATGGCAGTCTAGGCTGAGATCAAATAGTAGGAGGAGTAGAGATAGATCTTGTAGGTGTATTTGTTACTATTGCACTCCTAACTAGTGATAAAGATACTCTAGTCTTCCTTCTTCTAGGGTTTGAAAATGAAAGCTCTTGATACTAAAACTTACCTCTAGAAGATGCCCTTGTTTAAGCTTTGGGCATGAATCAATACAACTTTGGTCTGGAACGAGATATGTATTTAAGCTCAGAGTCACCAAGTACTTTTAAGAATGAAACTTTTGAAGGACTGGACACTGAAGCCAGTACTATCTCCTCGGTATTGATCTTGAAATCTTCTCTTTTGACACCAGTAGGCTTGAAGTTTTCTAAGATGTTGTCCTACCGAGCATGCCAAAAATTGTTGTCACTTAGGTTTGCATCCTTGTCCAAAGCCTATGCATGAGGACAACCTAGTGAAACATGGAAACAACCTCCAAGCTGTGGGACTTGAACTATGAGGTTGAGTCTCCCAAGAAGGTCGACTTCTTCTTACTATTAGGATGCACCTAACTACTCTTGGAGAGGAAAAGGGAGAAGGAGAACATGAAAGAAAATCTACCTAATCTAATCTAAAGAGGTGATGCACCAAAATAGAGTGTTTAGACCAAACTCTACCCATATATGTACTATTGAAATAGAATGAAAATACGGATATACAAATTCAGACTTGCTTTAATCTAATAATCACATGTAGATCAGAAGACCAAGATGAATGACACAAGGAAAGAGAAGATTCACTTATATATCATTCATAGGCTAGAAGAGATACAATCATGTAGATTATAGACTTCGACAAAACAATGGCAAAGGAAAAGAGTTCTTGCACTTTCATACCAATAGCTAAAGGAGATAAAGTAGAGAGTCATATAGTTCAGAGGCATAGGGGAATTTACATTGAGAATTGTAGAGCAATAGTAGAGAACAATAGAGAATGATCAACCTTTTCAAAATTTTAAAAAAATTGCCTTTGTAGTTCAGGAACAACTGAGATTCTTTCTAGCCGAAGTGACTTCACAACTACCTGTCATTAAGTCCTACAGAGAACAATCATGGGGATCTGAAGAAAATCTGATCTATTGGTAGATCTAGATGTAATGATTTCTTATCCTAGTTGGAATAGGGCCTTAAGAAGACAAAAATGACACCATAACTATGCTCTGACCAAGTAGATGGATCAACTAGGGGGTGGTGGAGTGTTCTTCCTTATCTCACATTCATTTTTGGTAGTTGGGATTGATCGAGAAGATTAGATTTATGGAAAAAACCTTGATATCCCCTATTTTTGGTTTGTAAATTAGCATGATCAATAGGTCAACAAGACTTTGCATCTAAAATGGGCCACGTGGGCCAATAAACTCCTTTTATTTTTCCACCTCATGGGAGTCTTACATGGTTGACCACCTTTCTTTACTAACTGCACCAATTCCTTGCAAACTCTAATCACAATGGTCTTGCTAACTGCTAGTCCTCACCATTAACACCTAGCATTACCTTCCTGGGCCCACGAGGACACATTTCCCTAAGTCGCTACCTCACTATGTATATATTGTGGAGTTTCCCATAGCATGATAGTGCTTTCTGTGGATCCAAATAGATCTAATGATTGTGAAGACTTGCCAAATTACTGCACTTTTCCCTTAAGACCTCTGCGCCCACAGATCACTTGGCATCTAACTCAACAACCATACCAAACTAAACAACAACTGGCATCTAACTAGAAATCCATAGAGAAATTGGTCTTGTAGAGACACGTGGTGGCAAGGCATATTCTTGTATTATTTATCTTTCCCGAACCTTGATTTTGTGGGAAAGCCTCAGCCATGGATCATATCACATTAGATAGTGAGGGCGCATCAAGTATCTAGCTATGAGGAGGGTGGGCTAATGACATCATCTGGGACATGTGCCTTCCACCCATTTTCTTGCATTTTATATATTCCTTGCACTTTGATAATGCAGGAATGCGCCAACCTTTGATCTATGAAGATTTGATGGTGCTTGTAACTTGTGCTTTCTGGACTTGCATGACTACACTCCATGACACCACCTGGATGCATGTCAACAACCCACTTTTCTGCATTGTCAAAAGGTCTGACAAAGCTCAGAATGTAGGGAAGTAGGCACCAATAGAATTGCCAGCTCAGCCAG
Source organism: Cupressus sempervirens (assembly GCA_028749045.1). Taxonomy (NCBI): domain Eukaryota; kingdom Viridiplantae; phylum Streptophyta; class Pinopsida; order Cupressales; family Cupressaceae; genus Cupressus; species Cupressus sempervirens. Next base: position 265,132,351 of record CM053790.1, read on the forward strand.
CCACCTTGTTCACCCTGCAGCCCACAAGACAAAGATGGACCCACCATCCATGTGTCGCTAGGTTGCTAACTCACATTGTTTAAGAATCATGCACTTTCATATCGCGAGTAAGCAGTAGCCCTTGATCCTCGAAGATCTGATAGTGAGTAAGATGCATTGAAGGGATTGGCCCACATTTTGCACTATCATCACCCTAGCCAATGAGAAATCGACCAACTACCAATCGTGTCATTAATCTGTACACTCATTCTTGACACATCACTAGTTCGAGGTCCACCCTGTAGCTTATGGAACAAACCTGGCCCCACAAAGACACGTGGTAGCAAATCGCTATCTCGCTATACATATCCTTCAAGCAACTTCCCATAGTGAGATAGTGAAAGCCATTGATCTGAGGTCAATCCAAGGGTGAAGAAACTATATCAAGCATTTTGAAGATTGGTGGGTCCCATACTCGCTATGTCACAAATGGTGAGATGCTTGAGCTTTCTGACAGTGAGGTAGTGAGCGCTAGTGGCTTTATCCAAACTCGATGCCAAAGAAACAAAATGAACCACCTCTGCCAAACTGGGCCCACTGATCCATGTGGAAAACACTCGCCATCTCACTATAGGTAATGGTCGAGCATTTTCTCATAGCGACATGGCAAGGGCCGTAGATCCTGAGAAGATCCAATGACAAGAGAGTTGTGGGTCCACATAAATGTTAAATCATAGTCACTTAGGAAATAAAGAAATAACCTAAGGTTTTGATTGTTAATTTTTTTATATTTCCAAGGTGTTAAATAATATTAAACTAGAAGTGGCCATTGGATATGCTAGGCATACAAATTTGAATTTTTGGCAAGAGAAAAAAATGGCAACATTTCTGACTATTGTCACCTACGTTTACACCCTTATCCAAAGGCTATGCATGAGGACAACCTATGAAACATGGAAACAACCTCCAAGCCATGGAACTTGAATTGTGAGGTTGAGTCTTTGGAGAAGGCCGACTTCCTCTTACTATCAGGATGCATCTAACTACTCTTGGAGAGGAAAAGGGAGAAGGAGAACATGAAAGCAAATCTACCTAATCTAATCTAAAGAGGTGATGCACCAAAATAGAGTGTTCAGACCAAACTCTGCCCATATATGCACTATTGAACCAGAATAAAACTAAGGATATACACATTTAGACTTGCTTTAATCTAATAATCACATGCATATTAGAAGACCAAGATGAATGACACAAGGAAAGAGAAGATTCACTTATATATCATTCACAAGCTAGAAGAGATACAGTCATGTAGATTACAGACTTCCATAAAACAATGGCGAAGACAAAGAGTTCTTGCACTTTCATACCAATGGTTGAAGGAGATAAAGTAGAGAATCATATAGTTCAGGGGCACATGGGAATTTACACTAAGAATTGTAGAGCAATAGTAGAGAACAATAGAGAATGATTGACCTTTTCAAAATTTACAAAAAATTGCCTTTATAGTTCAAGCATAACTGAGATTTTTTCAAGCTAAAGTGACTTCACAACTACCTGCCATTAAGTCTTGCAGAGAACAATCATGGGAATCTAAAGAAAATCTAATCTTTTGGTAGATCTAGATGCAATGATTTTTTTATCCTGGTTGGAATAGGGCCTTGAGAAGATAGAAATGACACCATAACTGTGCTCTGACCAAGTAGATGGATCAACTGGGGGGCGGTGGAGTGTTCTTCCTTGTCTCACATTCACTTCTAGTGGTTGGGATCGATCATGAAGATCAGATTTGTGCAAAAAACCTCAATATCCCCTATTTCTAGTTCATAAATCAGCATGATCAGTAGGTCAACTAAACTCTGCATCTAAAATGGGCCACATGGGCTAATAACCTCCTTTTATTTTGCCACCTCGCAGGAGTCTTACATGGTTGACCACCTTTCTTTACTAATTGCACCAATTCCTTGTGAACTCTAATCGCAACAGTCTAGCTAACTTCTAGTACTCACTATTAACACCTAGTGTTACCTTCCTAGGCCCACGAGGACATGTCTCCCCAAGTCGCTATCTCTCTATGCATATATATCATGCAGTTTCCCATAGCACGATAGTGCTTGCCATGGATCCAGACAGATCTAATGATCATGAAGACTTTCCAAATTACCGCACTTTTCCCTTAAGACCTTTGGGCCCACATATCACTTGGCATCTAACTTAGCAATCGTACCACACTGAACAACACCTGGCATCTAACTGGTGATCCATAGAGAAACTAGTCCTGCAGAGACACGTGGTAGCAAAGTGTATTCCTGCATTATTTATTTTGCTTGTACCTTGATTTTGTGGGAAAGCCTCAACCGTGGATTAGATCACATTAGATAGTGAGGGATCATCAAGTATCTAGCTATGAGGAGGATGAGCTAATGACATCATCTGGGACACGTTCCTTCCACCCATTTTCTTGCATTTTATAACTTCCTTGCACTTTGATAATGTGAGAATGCACGAACCTTTGATCTGTAAAGATCTGATGGTGCACGTAACTTGTGCTTTTTGGACTTGCATGACTACACTTCGTGACACCACCTGGATGCATGTCAAAAACCCATTTTCTCGCATCTTTAGAAGGTTTGACAAAGCTCAGAATGTGGGGAAGTGGGCACCAATAGGATTACTAGCTTAGCCAGCCACCCTATTCATCCTATTGCCCACAAGATGGAAATAGACCCACCATCCATGTGTCACCAGGCCACTAACTCACATTGTTTAAGAATCAGGCACTTTCATATCATGAGAAAGTGCCAGCCCTTGATCGTTGAAGATTTGACAGTGAGTAAGACCCAGTGAAGGGACTGGCCTACATTTTACACTGTCATCACCCTAGCCAATGAGAAATCAACCAACTACCAATCATGTCATTAATCTGTACACTCATTCTTGATGCATCACTAGTTTGAGGTCCACCCTGTAGCTTATGGAATAAACCTAGCCCCACAAAGACACACGACAGTGAATCGCTATCTCGCTATACATATCCTTCAAGAAACTTCCCATAGCGATATAGAAAAAGCCATTGATTTGAGGTCAATCCAAGGGTGAAGAAACTGCATCATGCATTCTAAAGATTTGTAGGTCCCATACTTGCTATGTCACTAATGATGAGATGCTTGAGTTTTCTAATAGTGAGGTAGCGAGCGTCGGTGGCTTTATCCAAATTCGGTTCTAGAGAAACAAAATGAACCGCCTCTACCAAAATGGGCCCATTGATCCATGTGGCAAACACTCACCATCTCGCTATGGGTAATAGTTGAGAATTTTCTCATAACGACGTGGTAAGGGCCATAGATCCTGAGAAGATCCAATGGTAGGAGAGTTGTGGGTCTATAGAAATGTTAAAGCGTAGTCACTTAGGAAATAAAGAAATAACCTAAGGTTTTGATTGTTGATTTTTTGATATTTCCAAGGCGTTAAATAATATTAAACTAGAAGTGGCCGTTGGACAAGCTATACATAAAAATTTGAATTTTTGGCAGGAGACAAAAAATGGCAACAATAACCTCAAGCAATATTCTATGACTATAACAGAGTATGAGCACAAATTCTATGAGCTCATGTCCTCTTCAAGATTTAGTGACAACTAAGCTCAATTGACACAACACTTTATTAGAGGTTTGAATAGTGGTATAATTGGGGATGTCAAAGTATTTGAACCTAAAACCATCGAGGATGCAGGACGACGAGCCATCCTTGTAGAATAAAGTGTCAACCTTGGCTAGGGAAGTTTTATGGGAGTGCCTGCAACATTAGGATCTAAGGACAACCATAACTTTGGTGGAAATAGGAAGCCTCCTTTTTGTAAGGGGAAACAGTATCAGTAATAGTCTCAGCAGGCACAACAGCAAAAGGGATCATACCCTCAAGCTCAAGGTGGTGGCAGAGGTTATAATTACAAGAACAACCGCAATGCTTGATGCAATAAACAAAATCAGCACACTCAGCCCACTCAGAGAAGTTAGTCTTTTGTTAATAGGGATAGCCACCAGTAGTCAAATGCACCACCTATAGGGAGATGATCTAGAAAAAGTATAGGATGTTTTACATGTGGGCAGGTTGGACATTTTGTAGCACACTATCCATAGTTAGCACCTTAGTATTTAGGCCCTAGGCCAATAGTATTAGAGCCTATAGTTGGAGATGCAGGTAGAGCTCATAGAGTGTTTGTAGCAATAGATCACCGTTAGGTAGACCATCAGGGGATAGTGGTTGAAACTACAGGAGCTATTTGAGGTACACCTCTTTCAATCTTTTTTGATTCAGGTGCTACAAATTCTTTTATTTCTCCATCTTTAGTTGCTAAGTGTAAGGTGGAAGCGGTGAAGCAAGATCATGGTTGGCAAGTGGAACTAGCCTCAAGCATTAATGTCTCCACAGATTCTATAGTTTGTAAGTGTGGGATTAGCATAGGAGGATTTGATACTCCATTTGACCTTCAAGTTATACCTCTTGGTTTGTATGATGTGGTTTTAGGAATGGATTGGCTTGGCTCTCATAGAGCCAGAATAGACTGTAGGAAGAAGATTATTATGTGTCAAGATGACCAAGGGAAGGATGTGAAGATTGTTGGGATACTGAGGCCTATATCTCTACGGATGATTTTTGCTATGCAATTGAAGCAGAGTTTTCCTAAGGGATGTTAGATATTTGTGGTTACAATAAATAAGCTTGATGAGGAAGATCCTATGGGAAAGACTTTAGATCACTTGATTTTACAAGAGTATGCAGATTTTTTCTAAGTGAGATTCTGGTCATGCCCTCGAAAAGGGAAATCAATTTTAGCATTGACCTCATTCTAGGAGTGAAGCTTATCTCTAAAGCTCCTTATCGTATGACTACATAGGAATTGGGTGAGTTGCATCTTCAGCTAGAGGAACTTTTGGCCAAAGGGAGCATTCGACCTAGTGTGTCACCATGGGGAGCTCCAGTGCTCTTTTTGAAAAAGAAAGATGGTTCTTTGCAACTTTGTATTGATTACAGATAGCTAAATAAGGTGACAATAAAGAACATGTATCCTCTACTAAGGATCGATGACTTATTTGACCAAATCAAAGGAGCTACAGTATTCTCCAAGATCGACCTTAAGTCAAGATACCATTAGCTCTGCATAAAGGAAGCCAAAATTCACAAGACTGCCTTTCAAACTCATTATGGGAACTATGAGTTCACAGTGGTACCTTTTGGGTTGATTAATTCTCCATCAATTTTTATGAGCTTGATGAATGGGGTGTTTCGATCTTATCTTGACAGGTTTCTACTTGTGTTCCTTGATGATATATTGATATATTCTAAGTCTCAAAAGGAGCATGATGAACACCTATGATTGGTTTTACAGTGCTTAAGAGACAGTCAACTTTATGCCAATGCGGCTAAGTGTGAATTCTTCAAATTAGAGATTCAGTATTTAGGGCACGTCATATCAAGTGATGGTATTTTTGTAGACCCTACAAAGATCTAGGCAATAGTAGATTTGCCTAAACCTACTAATGTGTCAGAGATTATTAGTTTCATGGGTCTAGCTAGTTATTATCACAGATTTGTCCAAAACTTCTCCAAAATAGTGCATCCTGTCACTTCCCTTCAGAGGAAAGGAAATGAATTTATATGGATGGAGAAATACGAGGAAGCATTTTGAAAGCTCAAGGAGCTTTTGACCAGTGCACTGATCTTAGCAGTACCTAATCTAGAAGGTGATTTCATGGTATGTACAGATGCTTCACTTGAAGGGATTGGAGTAGTTTCGATGCAGAATGGATGGGTGATTGCATATAAATCACACAAGCTCAAGGATCACGAGCTAAATTATCCTACACATGATCTTGAGTTAGCAGCAGTAGTTGATGCTTTGACAAGGTGGAGACATTTCTTGTTCGAGCACAGATTTGAACTACATAGTGATCATCATAGTCTTCAATATATTTTCACTCAGCCTAATTTGAATGCTCGCAAGAGGCAATGGATAGAATTTCTATGTGAGTATAACTTCGAGGTAAAGTAAATTCAAGGAAAGGAGAATGTGGTGGTAGATGCTTTGAGTCACAAGAGACATGTGATATCATCTATGACTCTTAGTGTTGATTTGAGGAGTCAGATTCTTCAGGCACTTCCTATAGATTCTTGGTACCAGGAGGTGTGCAAAGAAATACATTTAGAAAGACCTTTGGAGGGTAAGTTTTTAGGCTATGTCCTAGAGTTATATGGTCTTTTGAGACATTTAGGAAGGATTTATGTGCCATTGTTGGATGAGCTTTACACCTTGATTCTAGTAGAGGCCCATTGTGCACACTACTCGGCACATCCAAACACTACTCGGCACATCCAAGTGTTAAGAAGATGCATGCTGATTTGCAACATTTATTCTATTGGTCCAGGATGAAGCATGACATTGCTAATTATGTGGCTAGGTGTCTTGAGTGTTAGAGAGTCAAGGAAGAACACCAGCATCTGGTAGGACTCTTGCAATGAAATCTCATTCCTTTGTGGAAGTGGGACATCATCTCTATGGACTTCATAGTAGGATTACCTATGACTACTTGTCATCATGATGCTATCATAGTCACTATTGATTGGTTGACTAAGGTGGAACATTTTTCACCAATCAGGTCTTCCTACATGGTAGCTTCTATAGCTAATGTCTTCATGCATGATATTGTGAGACTACATGGTATTCCCTAAAAAATCATTTCAGATAGGGATCCTGTATTTACATCTGCATTATAGACATCGCTGCAGCATGAGCTTGGAGCACAATTGAATTTTAGTTCAACATGTCACCCAGAGATAGATGGTTAGATAGAGAGAGTGAATTATTTTTTGGAAGATATGTTAAGGATGTATGTGATGGATAAGTAGACACATTCGGAGGACTATCTCTACCTAGTGGAGTTTTCTTACAATAACAAGTATCACAGTTCTATTGGTATGACACCATTCTAGGCTTTATATGGATGTCCTTTTTGTACACCTTTGAGTTGGGACAGTCTTGAGGATCACATCCTATTGGGTCCTGAGATGCTTCATGATATGGAGCAATATGTAGTATGTATATGTGAGCACTTTACTATGGCATAGGATAGGCAAAAAAAGTATGTTGATGCACATAGGATAGAAAAGTAATTTTCTATGGGAGACAAGGTATTCTTGAGAGTGCATCCGTGCAAGAGTATGATCTAATATGGAAAGGGTTCAAAGCTAGCACCTCGCTTTGTGGGACCATTCGAGATTCTTGAGAGGATTGACCTAGTTTCTTATCACCTTTCTTTACTATCCAACCTAACTCACATTCATGATGTTTTCCATGTTTTAGAACTTAGGCAGTATATCCCCGATGTAGCACATGTTCTTGATTGGAATGCATTGTAGGTAGAGGATGGGCAACTAGCTTTGGAGTTGGTTTGTATTTTGGAGCAATGGGAGTTGACCCTCAAGGGTCGAACCATAGAGCAGGTAAGGGTCCAATGGGACACTACTAATGACTCTTTAGCTACATGGGAGGATGCAACAATATTACGAGATTTATATCCCTACTTGTTTGTAAGCTTCCAGGAGTAAGCCTAATCCTGGGGGGGTGGATGTAGTGCCTGCCCTAGTTTACATTTTTCTAGTTACATTGTTGCTATCATTGCCAAACTCTATTAGGCCAATTTTATGTTGATAGTTAGTAGCATTTTTTTGAGAATATCAGATACTATGTTATAGATTCAGTTGATATATTATGAGATCACTTAGACTCTACATTTCACGTATGCATGATGACTATTGCATTATTCTCATTTTTTGATGATGTTTAGCTAAATGGATTATTATATGTGTGTGTTTTTTTATGGATACTTACCCCATACTACATGTATATGGTGTGCCTATTTTTTCTCCTTATGTATGGCATTTCTGATGTGGTTAAGGAAGGGAGTCGTAGTCACCTACTAGTCGAGATCTACATGATGCACCACTTCCTACCATTGCATGTTTAGCTTATCATATATATATAGTCTGTACATACATGGATTATATGTAGGTTGTAGGTACCAGGTATCGACTTCCCTGAATTGTCAAGATGAGCATACCCTATTGCACTATCTCAATGGTAAGAGAGGGGAGATAAATTCTCAAGTCCAAATCCTAAACCCTTAAACCATTTGTCTTAGAAAGGTAGGACAAGTATCTGAGATGTTTTACCTTTTGAATGCGTCAGATGACTTAATTCATGATTTTAACCCCTTAGACTAATTTTGTATGGATTGTTCTATGATGGGTTTTCATATTTTATTTTGGAGGTCTTTGGTAAATTTTCTATTAATTAAGTCTAAAATTAAAAGATTTAATTAATGATTCAATTATTTTGGAAAAGTTAATATAATATCATGATATTTCTATATCTTGTTTTTTATTAATTAAATGGGAAATTAATTGACTAAAAGAATTAAATAAAAGAAATTAAAATTAATAATAATTAAAGAATTAAAAATAAAATTTATAAGTCTACCTAGGAGTAAGAACACCTCTTGATTGCACATATGTCTACAATGTAGGAGTTAGCAGACAAATTAAGCACATGGTGTCTACAACCTTGTGACTCATCTAGAATGTTGGAATAGGCTCGTGCTTAGTTTTCAATGCTTATCTTTTGTTCTAGTTGTTTCTAGAGACATTCTAGGTGCTTCCTGAGAGGTCCTTATATTTAGGCACCCCTAGTAGCTCGGGGAGTGTGTTTGGGTGGATCTGCGTACGTTGGAGAAGGAAGGAGCTTGCTCTATAGATTCTGAGGAGAAGTGAATTAGCATCTATGTCCAGGTAGACACTTGTGATTTTGCATATGTTATTTTTGCTTCTTCCACTTCCTTTCTTCTTCGTGTTTTTTGAATGCTTTCTAAGGATTCCATGCATGAATGTTCCAGTTATATTTAATCTTGTCATGGATATTTAATTTTCTATATGAGAAAATTGCCACATGCATAGATCTGAGGAATCTATGGGACTAGGGTTAAATTCTTATGGACAAACCTATTAGAAGGATTAAATAGGTAATTCTAAAGAATGATCATTATAGGGAAATTCTTATTTTACAAAAAAATGGAAAAGCATTTTTGTTTAAAAATTATATTCTACAGGCATTATTGAAAACATTTTAAAGAATATATATACATACATATATATATATATTTATAACTCTGGAAAAAAAAATGTTTATTAAAAAAAAATGTATATAAAAAAAATTCAAATAAAAATCTTGGGAGGGACGGACCTGTACCCCAATGATCTCATGAAAAAATAAATTGTAGGTACCTGCGATGGAGTTAATGTTTGTTTTAAAAAAAATTAAAATTAAAATTTTTGGGAGGGGCAGGTTATACCCACACTCACCATAGGGTGGCCAGCAGCACTGTACCTATAGTCGCAGGTACTGCGACAACCATCACAGGCCCTGTGATGGTAGGCAGGGCCACATGACCTTTCAAAAAATGCTTAGTTAGTTTTAATTTAATTTTGTTTTTTTTAAGTTATTTAAAATATGAGTAATTATCATTGCTAATATTATTGTATTTAAATAAGATTTATTAAATGTTAATTATAATTTAAATAACTAATAAAGATTTAATTATTTTATTGTTGAACAATGGCTAATTAAATTAAATTTAATTAAATTAAAGTTTTAATTTTTTTTTTTATTAATTGAGGGATAGTTAATAGTAAGAGGAAACTTATATTAAATTTTTTATTGTTCTAGTGAAATATGATGGGGGAGTTATTTTTCCAAATATCTTCCATACAATATATCCTCAGAACATTCAAAAAATTGTTTCTAAGAGTTATGGGAAAAACTTTTATCTATGAAAACAAAATATGGATTAGGAAAAATGTACAATGTTATTAACTTGGTATTAACTCCTAAACGGAAATGATGAACCCCATTTTTTTAAATTCAACTAAGTTATTTTAATGAACCAAAACATGTGCTTTCTTTTTGTGTTTCCTCCATGCTATCTATTTTGGTCTTTTTGGGTTGACTAGATTGTTGACCAGTTATAGGATGTCTACCAGAGGCTCGGGGGTTATGATTTATGATGTCAGGATGATGTCTTTTGATCTTGATCTTTTTGAAAACCCAACCATGGTTATGTGATGGCATGCTCTATAGTGTGTGTGGTTTACTGATTGATATTGTTTCCAGTCTTTTGTGTAAGCTATGATATACATGACCACTTATGAGTTATCAATCAGTTGTATTTGGATTACTTTTTAGTCACCTTGATGGGACTGAAGTGTTTATCTGATCTTGATGATGTCATGTTGAGACATGTATGACTTGACCACTTTGGAAGTCTTTGAACAATGTTATTATGAGATATTTTTTGATTACTCGATGAGAATTGATGGACACTGTGATTTTTCATTGTTTCTTTTCAGTTGCTCATAGAGAACTGATAAGTTATTATGATCTTTATGATACCTTCCAGTCACTTCTATAGGACTGAGGTAATTTTGTGATTTCATGAGCTTAGGGTAGGATGTCTACATGTAGTGTTCAGAAGTGGCTTGCAATGGGAGTTAGGGCCCTAAGTGGCTACTAGGATAACTCATTATAAGTTATTTAATAAGTGAAAACATTACACTAAATACTGACTTAAATTAACCTAATAAGATAATTGTTTGTTATCACCCATGCCTTGAGTTTTAGTTCAGAAGAGGATGGGAGTAGAGAGAATGCTTGGTTGTGACCTTGCATTTCGTATTATGCCTCATCAATACAAGAGGATACTAGTGGCTGCATAGGGATCACTAGGGGGCCAAGGTCTATAGAGAGACTACCAGGGTAACTCTAGCATGATCCATGTGATGACACTTTCCCACTTACATAGTAGGTTCCTACGTGTCTTCTGTGCCTCTAGGATTAGATGTCAGTTTATGTTGGAACCTTTGAGTTAGTATACTTTTAGGATTCTTGGACTTAGAAAGTACTTGTGCTATATGATTTGATTACCTATTTGGGACTTCAAACTATCTCCTTAGCATGGTGGGAGTGGGCCATTTAGGTCCCACGTAGTTGGGTGGTAGTTCTTTTTCACTCTTAACATTTGAGATCTATCCAAGACACCATGGATGAAGCATTGTTTGTTGGCATCTATCCTCATTATGTTCTTGGATTATGATGATGGACACATATACTTATATTAATGATTAGCATATGATAGATGAGGTTATCTTATGCCTTATTTTGCATGATTAGATTTCTTATGTATATGTTGTAGTATGTTAGATTTCTTTCTACATATGATGTAGTATGTTTTAGGAGTGACATACCTACTATGATAATACTGATGATCTCTTTGGTGACTTGGGATGCTAGGCATGGAGGGATGACTAGGACCAATGATGGTCTAATGATGCTATTTACAGTTGGGAGGAACCGTGCACTTAGTTGTGTTTATGATATATGGTTATACTTTACGATGGATGTTTATATCTTCAATGATGTATGGAATACATTTTCATTTACTTTATTGTACTTGCATCATGGATTAGAATAAGATGATGTACTTTATTTTCACACATGTATATTCTTTTATGTCTTTCATACCCTGTGACATGTATAGTGGATGATTGAGCATTCTGAAATGTAATATACAAAGGGACATTTGGAACCAAAGTATATTTTTTAAGAACGTTGGACTTTTCATTATTATTTGGTGTAGTTGTGGTGTTAGATGGAATTAATATTAGTTAATTTAAATGTGATCCAACATTAAGGGATCCTTAAGGAATGTAACCTGTTATGTATGCTTATGTATACTTTTAGATGAATGTTGTTATTGCTTCTGCTACTATGTGTATGTTGTGAATGGTTTAACTTCATAATTTCAAAAAAAAAAATGCTACCAAACTTAGTGAAACTTTAGCTTAATTCTTTTGGATCCCTTGGTAGGGCATTACAGGTTGAGGTATAAAAGAAGCATTTTAGGGGTTAAGTTTAGAGGATTAGGCTTATGCTTGAGTTTTAAGTAGTATAGTCAGTGTTATGATCATGCTTAGACTTTTGGTTCTAAATTGTTAGGGTTTATATATAATACATTTTAATGTTTATGGGTTCATATAATTTATGTATTTATAATATATTTATGATTTGAGTTAGCAGTATAATTAGTGTTATGTTCATGCTAGACTTTAGGGTTCTAAAGTGTTAAAATTGAAAAAATTAGGTTTTACTAGATTGAGCATTAATATATGTTTGTTAAGATTTAGGATTTAACATTTTTAATTAAAAAATTTTTGTTTAAAATTAAGATTACAATTTAGTATTTAGGATTTAAGAGTTATGCTCAAATCTTCAATTTTTGCATAAATTTTAATTTTGTTAGGAATATAGTTTGAAACTTAACTTATTATAGTTATGCATATAACATTTAGGTTTAGTATTGTGATTAGGTTAAGGGTTTGGTATTATGCACTAGCGAGGGTTTAGTTAGACTGTGCATATTACAATTAGGTTTATTGTGTCTCTAGTTCTAGGATTGGATTATGGTTAGGGTTCAAACTATGATAAACTTATATAGTTCAATTTTCTAACATTGCAGAAAAATTTGTGGTAGATTCAAGGATGGAATAGGGCTATACACAAGTAAAGGGAAATATTGTAGTTAGAGATAGGGTCAAGAAATAAATTATAGTTATGATTCAAGATTGTGGTTATCTAATTTTCTTATTAAATTGAAGGGTTAATTTATACCTATGATTTGCAATATAGCTGAATTAAGGATATAATATTCATACTAATGATTTAATATATTATGGTTAAAGAAACATTCAATCATAAACATACATAACTGTAATGTGTAGTTTTAAGTTAATTCTAACCCTTAACTTTGGTTAGTGTTTAATAAGTACAACATAAAATTAAAATGCAATAACTATTTAGTTAAAATAAATCTACATTAATATGATTAAGCTTATAGTTAAAATTATTGTTACACAAAGGACTAGGGTTAGGGTATGGATTATGATTCAAATTATTTTTAGATTAGGGTCAAGATTAGGCTAAGTATTAGAAGTGTTTTAAAAAAAGGTTTTGGAATAATATATTTGTATTATGATAAGAGTTAGCTACGAGATTATGGTTTAGGAATATAGGGTTAGGGTTTAGGTTGAGGTATAAAAGAAGTATTTTAGGGGTTAAGGTTAGACTATTAGGGTTATGGTTATGTTTTAAAAATAACATTTTAGGGTATGAACATAAAACTTGGTTAGATTTAGTTTTAAGGTATGGATACGAGCTAGCATCATGGTTTACATTTACGTTTAGAATTTAGTATCTATGGTAGGGTTAGTAATATAAGGTTTGAAAATTAATTTATTATCTATCTAGGCATATAGGGTTTAACATTAGTTTTAGAATTGAAGTAAGGGTTTCAAATTATGCATTAGGTAGGGTTCAGTTAGGATGTACATATTAGGGTCGGTGTTACTATGGCTTTAGTTAATATTAAATTTTGATTAGGATTCAAATTAGGATAAACTTTTATAGTTCAATTTCTCTTATGGTTGATGCAGAAATTTTACTAGGCTTAAGGATAGAATAGGGTTATGGTTCAAGTAGAGTGAAATATGAACTAGTTAGAGTTAAGGTCAAAAAGTGAATTATAGTTATGGTTCAACATTACAATTAAAGTTTGATTATTAAATTCAAGCTCTATTATATTATTGGAAATATTCAAGACTAAGCTAAGTTACTAAGAGGGGAGGGGTGAATTAGTAACTTTTAAAACTTCAAACAATTTCAACCATTCAATTAGCATTTAATCCATCATATAAATTCTGATCTAATTGCATGCATAAGAAACTAAAAGAATTCATAACACTAAAACATAAAGATTTGGTGACCTAGAAACCTTCCAAATAGAAAGTAAAACTAGGGTGGGGATGATACCCACAACTTTAGTACTGTAGTATAAAGTTAGCCTATTAAAGCTTACATTGACCACTTCTAATGATCTACCCTGTTAGGAGCAATAAGGCTTGCTAGGTCCACCTTGTGAAAGGATTTAGAAACATAAAATTAAGTATGCACTCAGTAAAGATATTTACAAAAGACTGTTAGGTCTAACTTGTGAAAGGATTTTGACAGATCCACTTGTTAGGATGAAATATAAGATGATCTCTAATTTGCAACTTGGCTTGCTGAATGAGATTCCTTTATGTACTGATCACCTTTCTGTGATAGATATGTCTTTGTTTCTCCTTATGTTGTTATGACCTTTATAATTAGCTCCTTCCACTTTTCTTTGATGTAATTCACATTCACATTTTCATATTTTCATGCTTACATAAATACTTGAGGAACCCAAAATTGGTGTGCTTACAACTGAAGAAGTCAAAATTGGAGAAGTCAAAATTGAAGTACTCAACTTGGTAGATGAAGGAAGAATCTGCAGCTCAATGGATGAAGTGAAAGCCACTTCAATCAGTGATGTGCTAAGCTAAGTGGGAGCAAAGAGTGATTGGAAATTTGAGATGTCACTAGTGGTCACAATTAAACTTGTTGATACTATCTCCATAATTGATGTTGACATTAGCTTGCTTGGAGAGTGAGGAAGTGAGGCAATGACTATTGCAACTATCTTGATTGGGTCAATCTCCTCATCATCTTAATTTTCCTCCTTAGTAGCCTTTTGTCCTTGATCCTCTTCATCTTCTTCACTGTCAAAGTGAGTTACTTCCTCAACATTCTCTTCTTTATATTTCTCCTTATCTTCCTCATCATCATCATCTTTGTTGACTAGAAAATACTTATTTTATATAACAAATATATATTCTTCCAAATGTTTGTTTTATTCTTCACAACATGCTCAATGTTCTTAATCATAACTAGACAAGTGTTAAACTTTACAATCAATTTTTCTTCATTTTTATTCAATGACTCTTTTACCTCACATCTAATATGCTCGGTAATAACTGTCTCAAGGTTTTTCCATATATATCATTGACAGTTTGCATAGAAAAATCCCATCTTGGGTTTATCTTTTTTAATAACTCACTAGGAACTTGAGAAGCAAGCTAATCTGGTGAGTGTTTTCACTTACCCATTTTATTCAACACTGGGTCTTCAATCTACTTCTACTCCTTTGCTATCCTAATCTCATATTTTAATTATTTAAAAAAATTTATCCCCGCTCCTTCATCCAATTTCTTTAACCTATCCTGGAAGGTGGGTGGAGGTTTTCTAAATATGACATCTCTTCCTTCTTTGGCATCTTTCTTTCTTGACCTCCTAGTGAATACTATAGTAGATGGTTTTGCTAGCTTGGTGATGATCACCTTGCCCTTCTTATTTAAAGGTTCTTCTTCCTCAAACTCTTCCCCATCCTCTTCTTCTTCACCTTGCTTATCCTCACCTTTTCCTTTTGTTAACACAAGGGGTGAACTTGATTTCAGTTTTGCAATCCTTCTTTTCCCTTTGTTGACCTCTTTAGGAAGCTTTATTTCAAGTTCAATCCTAGACTTTTCTTCATCATACATTCCAAAATATGCAGCCTTAGGATCAATTGGTTCATTGATAAGAGCTTCAATGATATCCTTTGCTTCATCAATGTTGACCTCATAACCAAGAGGTTTTACCCACATAATTCTAGGCTTAACTGCCTGAATATACACCTTATCATTATCCACCATGAAACATATATCATCTTTTTAGTCTTCAACTAGCTTCTTGGGAATTCTAAACCTATTGTTATGTAAAGCCCAGACTAGTACCCTATTATAGATCTTGATTAAATGAGTATGAATTAGGAGTTAGTTAGGTTATGATTGACATTTTTGTTACTAATAATGATTTATGAGATCCAAAGACTAAAGTAGATTTTGGTTATTATAAGTGTAATACCCATTCAGTAACATTAGGTTGAATAGATAAGATCACATGAAAATGAAACTCTATAGGTTCAAGCTAGGGACTCAATCAAGGTATTTATAGGATGATTCACTAGCCAAATTAGAAAAGATGAATCAACATTTTCTCTTGTAAGAAATAACAATGGATGTAGATTTTAACAATAACAAAACATAAATGGTTGTATTCATAGATTGTTTTAAATAATGAAAAAATAATTTTGGAACATTCTAATGACTTAAGGGATTAACCCTAAAATACATGCACACCATTGTGATGTAATAAAGAGGTATTTCTAGGAATGTTGTTATGTTTAACTTGACTGAAAAGATACTAGTTATAGGTTCCCACATTAGTGGTTTTCACTTAGGCATATATGCTAAGATCCATTTTATATAATTTCATGATTTAGTAAAGAGGACTTTAAATTTTCATTTTTATGTTAGAAAGAGTTGTGATAATGAAGATGATAGTTGATTATGTTAAGAAGGATGACTATTGATACACATATTTGATATTTCAATGTTTTGAATATTTTATGGAAAAGAATAGATGAAAGTTAATTGTAAATGTTAATGCAAACTATGTGATATTGGATGTTTCTACACTTATCTATATGTATTTCTATATTGTTTCATTGGACTACTGATGTTTAAGTTGAGTGTGCAAGAAAGTTGAACCATGGAAATTATTTGGGGAAACAAGGTTCAAACCTATGTAAGCATGTTAAAGCCAAGGTGAATCTTTGGAAGATTCAAAACCTCATTGTATTTATTTTATTTCATAATGTGATTATGCATGAGTGTTACAAGTTTAAAGATCATGATTGATTAAGAACATGTCATCGTGATGTGTAAAGTGTTTTAATGTAGGTGTGTGTCATTTGACACTTGTGTTATCTATGTATAAATGACATGTCATGTAGGGTTTTTGGGCATGAAGTTACTTAACCTAAATTTAATCCCCACTATGAAATTAAGTTAACCCACCTTGGAGAGTGTTAGGATGAGTCACCTTCATGAATAAATTCAAATTAAATTTGATAGGAACTTTAGAGTGCCTAAAAGTAGTTCCCAAGTGTTATTTTGGTGAAAATAAGTCATCTAGATGGTAGTAGTATAGGTTGGGGGTCTAAATATACCCATAAGTTGGTCTAGGGGACTTGGGAGACCCTCAAAACTAGTCATTTTCAAGCCAATTCGAAAATCAAAGTGTCACATGACTTCTCTCCTCACCACTCCACTTGGTTAAGTTCCTATTGGTAGAAAGGTACAAGGGTGTAAGAGGGGTAGGTGGAGATGGAAGTGGAGGTCTTTTTAGGGAGCTTGTGCCAAACTTAGTGGTTGTTCACCCACTCTCTAATTGTAGAGACATATAGGGTTTTGGAAGGGAAGCTTGGAATTCAAGGAAGGAAAGATCATGTTCACCATTTCATAACCATAGCTTAGAAGGAGGTTAGTACTTCATGCCATGTTTTCTTTCATCTCATGAAAGTTGAAGATGGAAATTGTAAGAGTGTTTTTTTGTAGGATCTATGTGTTTTCATATGGTGCATGGTGTAAATGTTTGTGTATATGAGTAAGCATGCTGAATCTATTTGCATTTGGTTTTGATTTCTTGGATTATAGTTGTGGATTTATTTTTGTGTTGGGTGTGAAGGCTTCACTCACCCTTGGGAGGGAAGAAGCCTTGGGGTGAAGGGCTTAGTTGGGCTCAACATTGAAGTTGAGAAAACCTCCTCTTGGAGAGGGAATAGTATTTTTTTTATGGAGTATGGAATCCATTGAAGCCATATGCCTTTCTATTGTTCTATTGGAGGTATAAGTGAGAATATGTGAATAGGAGTAAGTGTTGATAGCCTTGTTGAGGTATGTGATTATTGATAGCCTTGTTGGAATATTGCAATTGCAAGATTTTTTGTTTCATAAGGATATAGCATTCTCCTCCTTGAAGAGCCCACCTTCACCCAATATTTATGATTCCATTTGTGAATCATTGTGCAAACCTTGGTTGGGGCTGTAAATTTGTTGTGATATTTTTGTATCCATGTTGATTTTTGGGTTGTGATGATGTTCGAATGTAACCCAATTGAGCCTTGTTTCCCCTAGCTTAGTGGGTGACCTCCTTGAGGCCTAGGTTGCAAGGTGAGCCTCCATGGTTCTTTATTTTCTTTGAAATTGTAGGTTATTTGATTCTCTTTAATACTTGGAAGTCATGAGGATTTCATTTCATAAGAGGAGGGAATACCCTTGTAGTTGGAATGATAATGAAGATACACAATTCCATCTTGATAGGTGTTTCTATTTGAGATTTTAAGAGCTTGGTGTTGTTCATATTCTATTGAAAATGGGGGCCGGGGGGGGGGGGAAGGGATTGAGAAAATATCTATGTATGGTAACAAAAAAAGGTCTTCCCATTTGTCTAATCTTGTTATGGAGATTTCACCACCTTTTGTTTATCTTGAAGGTTATTGTGAAAAGTATGTGCTAGTGTTCGAAAATAAGATATCATGTTTTAAAGTTTCTTTGCTCTCATTTCATATTGATGTAGTTTTTCTAAGTGGACTTAATATCATGCTAGAATTAGTAATTGAAGGAAGATTACCTTCATTGAACTATCTTATTAATTCAACTTCCTTGCATAATAGATGCTTATTTATATTCAAATGGAAACAAGTATAGGAGATGATTGTAGATTTAAGTTATTTTTTTAGCTTGATTAGCAATAATGTAATAGGATACAAAAAACACATTAAGAATTCTTTAGACTATAGAAGTAGAAAAAAAACAAATCGATGACAAAGAATTTATAAGTGCATAGGAAAAATATTTGTTGTAGGTGTCCACTAACTCTCTAGAAATTATACGCGAAAAGTTAAAAATCACACCCAACTATTACAGACTAATAAAATATTCAAGGTAATATGCCATGGAATCTTCTAAATGTAGATATTATAGAGAAAAAAGAAAACCTTAGATAAATAGGTATGTTCTTAATATAATAACTATTCAAAAGATACATCACCCAAAGTACATTTTATTATTTCTTAAATAAGGTAGCCACCAAATCAAGAAAGAAAATCCCCATGTAGGGGTCAACCAAGTAATTGATAAGACATATAACAATAAAATAATAAACACAAAAATAATAATAATAACTAAATCAAAGTTTTATGTCCTATCTAGACAAGGCGACCATGACATTGCAAATACAAACCAAAATAATGAAATATAAAAATTGGATGTGACTAGGCGTCCCCATCCTTCCTTGATATCTTGGGCAAGTAAGAATTGGTTGATAGGTAGTTAACATTATTAATTCTGGTTGTAGTAATAGTTGATATAGAGTATACCATGATACTTGCATAAAGGCTAGATACTAGTGGTTTCTAGATATTACTATCTAGGAACATTATTTATGTTCTTTGTATTATGATGTTAATTTTAGAAGATTAATATGTATAATAATAATGCTAAATATCATCTAATGTAAAATGTATATATGCCAAGGGGTCATTTCACACATATGCATTAAACCACATTGCTAAGATACTTGATAAAGATTTAATTATGTAACTAGATATATCTTTTCTTAAGTCATAGATTCTAAGTCATCTACATTTTTCCATGACTATAAATATAACATAAAATTATAGTAGACTATAGATATGAACTTTATTTGATGAGAATTGGAGAACAAATGATTAACCTACCATTACCTAGTGAAGTTATGGTGAAATTAGCAAGTTAGTGATTCTATTGGCAATGAATGAACTTATCCTCTTGAGGAATAGATTCAAAAAGAAACATACGAGATTACCTTGACATCATGGCCAAGTTTAATGAAGAATTCAATTATTTAGCGATGTATCTGTAAAGTTCCTTACCACCTAGATGGATATATAGGACAATGGTGAATTGTAGAAGATGGTCGATCAATAACTTGTGTGTCCTTGAAACTTGATACTTGCCTAGTTAGTCATAATAATCCTACCCTTAAGATAACTTTAACCTAATGCTAGTATGAATGTCTTATCTAATTATCATTGATGTATAATTTAAATTTTGTTAAAAAATAATTTTTTGTGTTTTTTCCTTGTAAGTTTTGGGCATGACATGTTCATTTTCTCCTTAAATACATTGAATTAGTTGTCCATGATACTGTTGTAGTTCTCACCCATCTCCACAATATACTCATTGATTTGATAGAGCAAAAACACATCTTTTGTCCATACTACAATGCCTTTAGAGGGAAAGAATTTCTAAACATAAAAGAATAGACAAGTCAACAAGGAGTTGAACTTACATGGATTGTTCTTCAAAGTTCTTATGCTTTCCATGTTCTTGTTGAATTGTCGTAACAATAGCTCGAAAAGGTTGTATGATAAATTGTTCTTAACCATGTTGTAAGCTAAGTCCATAGCTCTAGATGACACACTATTTCATCTACTTGAATTGTATATCTTGTGTGCAATGACATGAATACCAAACTTCAATTTTGCATCAGTGACACTACTAATTTTCATTCCTCTATCATCCCTTTTAGCTAGGGTTTTCTTTTCTAGTTCTACCTAACCTAGGGTTTTTTCCATTTTGTCTTTGGCTAGCATTGGGAGGCTAATGATTCAATGAATCATCTTCTTGGTTATTAGAATTGGTTGTTCTAGCCATAGCTGCCCATTATGCACCTAACTAAGAATAAACCTAATCCATTTGATTTGAAATTCTCTGGGCATGTGAGGGATGTGTGTCAACCCTTTGGTTTCAAGATGTTGATGCTTGGGTTTTAGGACTTCATTCACACATAACTTACCTAAGTCATCATCCATTTCTAGTATACTAATTTCTTGGATAACACATTTGAAATTAGTATAGATATCATTGATAAGAAGTACCTTGGGAGGAATTTGAGATTGCGCACTACTTGGATCTAGGGTTTCAGCAACCATAGGAGTGAGCTTGAAATCTAGCACCTTCCACTCAACTCCATGAACCAACATGTTAGATCCTTGCTTAACCTTGCTACTATTGGATGCCATTTTCACTCAGTAGGGTTTCAGAAAATTCAAAAAACTTTCACTAGAAATTTTCTCAATTGCTTTGATTACACTAAAAATAGCACTCAAAATTTCACAATAAGAAATTATTTTTATTCCATGCCTTTTGTTGAGATTTTTCCATTAATGCTTGGTACAAAAGTAGATATGTTGATAGACTATCATCTACTACTTGGCATTGAACACTCAGTGAAGTCTTTGTGATTTGGTAACCATATGAATCTTTTATTACTCTTGACCTCGCTCGGTAGAGTCTATGACTTGACCTCACTTGGTAGAGAATATAACTTGATAATAACTGATACCGATCTCACTCAGTGATTTCTTTGTATCCTAAATATAGATTTGGATCTTTGCCACCTTTCAATCTGGAACTATTTTGGATGTCTTCTTTGATAGCTTAGTTCTAGTTCTCCCTTGAAAACTTAATTAGAAATGGTAGAGTCACCCATTTCCTGAGTGACTTGACCATCATTTCTTGGTTTTGTATCCTCAGTAGACTTAGGAACCCATTGTTGTCTCATCTATTTTCAGATGTTATCAGTTTTTACCTTCTTTTAATCTTCAATTCTACCAGTATTCATGTAGTTCTTAGCAAGATGACCACGTCATGTACAAATAAAAAATCTTTTTGTAGAATCTCTTTTTCTCATATGATGTTTAACACAATTCATATTAATGTGTCCAAATTCTCCATAGTAATGACATCTACACCAAGTGTTGTAGTCCCATCCAAATATTGCTTTCACAATTTTCTCTACTAGATTCAATACCTTGGTTTTACATTTTGATGATTTGTGTCCATGTTTCTTTCATTTGTGACATTTGCCTTTAAATTTTAGTTTCTCTTTGCATTCATTAGCTTTATGACCATGTTGATTGCAATTGTAGCATTTTCTATTGAATTTTTCTTTTTCATCACTCCAACACTTGTTTGATGTATGACCTTGTCTTACCATAATGATTGCAAGTAGGTCTTTGGATCTTTTGAACTCCTTTCTTGGATGATTCTCCTTCTTCTCTATATCTAATTCCTACTTTTCCTATTTTCTTATAGAAGTTTTTCTCATTCAGTTGATTCATGTCTACTTGAGATTTCATCATTCTTCCATTGATTTGCTTCTTAGAGTTTAGATCATTCCTCAATCTTTCATTAATTTTCCTTAAAAAATTTAGATCATTCATCATTCTTTCATTTTCAAATCTTAGGCTCATGATTTCTTCATTTGCATTGGAGAGCTAATCAATAAGGTCTACTTGATGAAGGAGTTGGCTTTGGATTTCATTGTTCCTTCCATCCATCTCCTCTTTTATCTTGTTTCTCTATTCCAGGACTTCACATATCCTTATCAACTGAATTTCTTGTTCTCTTCTTAGCTTTCTCACTTCTTCTTGTAGGGAACCATTCTTTTCTAGGAGTTCTTTGATTTCTTAATTAGCTTCATCTGAATTACTTGAATTAAGGTCTTCAATTCTTTCTTCAATGTAGAGTTGATCATTAATTTGAATTGCAAATTCTTTTCTTGTTTTCAATGATTGGGAGAGTTGCTCCTTTTATTTCTTGATTTTGGAAATGGTCATTTCTAAATCCAACTTTTCATTGTCAATGACTTTTTCAAGTCTGAATATCTCCATGGCCTTGATCTTTTCTCAAGCTATTAAGCTTTCTCTTGAGAACCAAAAAGCTTTGATACCAATTGTTGGAAATATTCAAGACTAAGCTAAGTTACTAAGAGGGGACAGATGAATCAATAACTTCTAAAACTTTAACCATTTCAACCATTCAATTAGCATTTAATCCATCATATAAATTTTGATCTAATTACATGCATAAGAAACTAAAAGAATTCATAACACTGAGGCACAAAGATTTGGTGACCCAGAAACCTTCCAAATAGAAAGTAAAACTAGGGTGGGGATGATACCCACAACTTTAGTATAAAGTTAGCCTATTAAAGCTTACATTGACCACTTCTAATGATTTTCCCTATTAAGAGCAATAAGGACTGCTAGGTCCACCTTGTGAATGGATTTACAAGCATACAATTAAGTATTCACTTGGTAAAGAGATTTACAAAAGACTATTAGGTCTACCTTGTGAAAGGATTTTTACCGATCCACCTATTAGGATGAAATAGTAGATGATCTCTGATTTGCAACTTGGCCTGTTGAATGAGATTCCTTTGTGTACTAACCACCTTTCTATGATAGATATGTCTTTACTACTCCTTATGCTATTGGCCTTTACAATTCACTCCTTCTTTTCTCTAATGTAATTGACATTTACATCTTCATATTTTCACACTTATTACATTTTTGGATATGAAATGATGCATTACATATATATCAATCCAATTATATAAATTACAAATTTGACCATCATACAAGTTACCAAAAATATTATAAAGTTATCCCACATGAAGACATTTAAGTTCTGAAGACTGACTCGATGAGGTTCGGATACTCAACATCCACTATCAATGCTTGGCATCATCATGCATTTAGTAGACATAGAAGCTTAGTCCATATTGATCACTTCTAAGTAGTCCTAAACTTAGTCTACATTACTGACTTGGTAGACAATGTGAAAATTATCATATAAACTGAGTCTCTTCATTTACATTATATGACTTGATAAACATTCTCACCTCGAGCTCAGTATAAACTGAGTCTCTTGGTTAACACTAGGAAGCTTGGTTAACACTAGACTCTCATCACATACACTACAAACTTAGTGAACACTACACTACTTGGTAACCACTAATAAACTTGACATCAACTGAAATGCATGATTTGCACTACTAGTCTTTACATTAACTAAATTCTCTTGGTAATCACTGGGATGTGTCCAAAGGACTCAGTAGCAATTGTAGAATTTAGTGACAATTGAAACACATGGTAAACACTATGAACTATACAATGAGCTCAATAAACATATATAATCTGAATTAGTGTGTCACTAATAACAAAGTTAACTGATATGTCAACATTATATATCTATGATTTGGAATATAGTTGAATTAGGGATACAAATAGGGTAATAAGATAACATATTAGGGTTAGAAAAATATTTCATAAACATGTATTTAAGTGTAAAGTGTAGGTTCAAGTATATGGTTTATACAAATCCTAACCATAAAATTTGGTTAATATTTAATATGTACAACAATTTTTTTTACAATTACTATTTAGTTGAAATAAATATAAAACATCAATGTTAATACATGTTTAAACAATCTAAACATCTAATGCATCTAGAATCCATCACTTTAACTTTAATTATGTGTAACATAAATTATATACATCCAAATGTCTAAAATATTAATTTAAATAAATATCTACAAAAAAAAGTTAAATGAACATATAAATATCAAAAAAGGGAGGAGAGAGAAAGATGAGATAGAAAGATATGAGAGAGAAAGAGGAAGGAAGGAGATAGTTCAAGGGAGGAGAGATGAAGAGATGAGAGAGAAAGAGAAAGGAGAAAAGGAGGACAAAAAACATAATCTAAATATAATTTGAATAATAATCTATACAAAACAAAAAATTATAATGCAAATCTATAATTTTAAATATATAAAACTTTTAATCATGAACAAAAAAGCAATAAATCAACCAAATTGTAAAAAAAAAACTAAAAGCAATGAAATAAATTAAAATACCTAGAAGAGTGAAAAATCAGTTGGGGGTCAGTAGAAAAGTCAAATCAAGCTCCCATCTCCAAAGTCACTATCAGCAGCAACAATGACAAAAAAAGCCCCCAAAAATGAGTTTTATGTTTTTAAAAATCAAGCACTTGAATTTAAAAAAATTATGTGCCCAATTTTTTTAATACGGATTGGGTGGCCAAACCATAATAAGTACTCAATTCTTAAAAATTGGGTGCCCATTTTTGAAGAAGTCTTATTACTTGAAATGGACTTCCGTGGAATTGAGAGTCATCTTTGTGCACTTACCTTTCTCTTCATTTTAGGATGATCTTTGGAGGATCCACTCTATGGTTGGGTAGAAAAAACAATTGGACCACACTTCCTTTTCAAGATTTGTGGATGGATAGATATCTGGTTTAGGATATCAAAGCATGCAAATGAACGATAGACAATCTAATGACATACTTTGATATCTTGTTTCATTTCAACCTATGACTCATGTACTTATTATAAATTTGTATATTCATAATGTATGTATGAGGCATGAGGTACTGGTTGATATATTTAATGTATTTATTTGACTTTATTTTTATGGATTAACTTGTACTTTTGATAGTATAGTTGATTTTCATTTATTGACATTATTTGATGATTTAGTCAAAATATTGTAATTTTTTTTTAATGATATTGAAATATTTTAAGTGAAATAGGCTTAGTGATTAACAAACTATGACTATGTTTTTGACCCATCTGATATTTTTTTAAATGTTTATGTGGTATTTGTGTGGTAAATTTGGTATTTACATAAGGGAATAAAATGCCAATGAAAATGCTAATGTGGGGGAAGCAAGAGGAGATGAGTATTTCACTTAGTGTTCTCTCCATCTAGAAAGCTACTACTCATTATCCCCATCAAGTTGAATCTGATGTCTAGCCTGAGATATTTCCATTCTTTTCTCTATTTCCATTTCACAAATTCATACAATGTGCATGATAGAAGGAAGCTTTCATTTCTTGGGTATTAGATTATGGTATAGGAGCACCTTGGGGAAGTGAAAATTCCTAAAGAAATTTTGGCTTGTAATTGGTCTAGCCAACCATTTTATGAATAAGGACTAAGGGTGAAGTCCCATGGTATGTTTAGAAAGTATGGATAAGTAGGATTTAGGTTTGAGTCATGATTTTAGCAATTAAGTCTTAATAAACCTAGATATGCTCAAACTATTCTAAAGGGAAAAATATAGACAAATACCTTAAATGGGGTAAGGAGAAATTTGAAATGGCCTTTAGGTATTCTTGGAAAATTTTAGGAGGTTTGAAATCAAACTATATTAGTTTAGAAGGTGAAGAAGCCATATTGCCAAAAGTTGTCAAATTGCTCATTGACAATGACAATTTTTGTACTTTTCTTGGAAAAGGAAAGTGGGGAGTTTGTAATACCCAAGGGTCTAAGAGGTGAGGGGAGTGTATATAAGCATCATCCAACTCATTGATAGGGGCTAGTTATGTCATATATATACAGAGAGTTAATGGAATGAGAAGGATTTGTTGATAGAAAAATGCAATTTTGAAGGATCAAGAGAGGAACTTGATTGATTTACTTACTATTTTTGATAGACTACATGCTTCTAAACATGTAATAACTCTATGGAATTTTTTTTTATCACTAGCCCTCATTTTGTTAGGTTTTCAAAATTATTTAGGTTCTTCATTCCTATTGTTCAGTTTTGCCAAGGCTGCACTAAAATGGCTAAAACTTGAGTTCTTGTGGTTGAAAACCTATGGTATTTGGGAATCAAGAAATGGTCTATTTATATTATGTAAATATAAATTTTTTTAGATTCTTGGAGCTAGTTTTCTATTTTTTCAAGTGAGCCCTAGGAAAGCTAGTGGAAGCTTGGAAAGGAGTAGTGATGCTTGCAAGAGAGTTCTAGAATGAACATTGGATTGGCATGTGCCAATCTTGGTTGGTACCTGGTAGAGTATTGTTTCTAGT
Organism: Cupressus sempervirens; assembly: GCA_028749045.1. Classification (NCBI taxonomy): domain Eukaryota; kingdom Viridiplantae; phylum Streptophyta; class Pinopsida; order Cupressales; family Cupressaceae; genus Cupressus; species Cupressus sempervirens. The sequence goes on from CM053790.1 coordinate 265,158,960, forward strand.
GTCCATAAAATAGAGGGGGAATTCTAGAGTGAATATTTGGGTGTTCTATGAAAGTAGTTATTGTCATTGCCTTGAGAACCCTTAAAAGTAGTGTTTTTAGAAAAGGTACTATATAGACATGTTGAGAACTTGAGACCAAGAAAATACTTATGCCTTGGTCAATATGATAAAATTTATAGTAAAAATATATAGGCCTTGTTAAGATATTTTACAATTTATAGAGGAACACTTGTTTTAAGGAGGGCTAATTGGGGCTCTTTGGGCTACAAGGCCAAACATAGAAAGAATGGGTTTTGGGTGTTTGAGACTCAACAAGATAGTAAAAAATGGATTGGAATGTGTTAACAACCTCATGAAGAAGGTCTAAACATTAATTTTCTTTTCTAGAAGAATTTGGTGGACTTTTGGCTTGATAGGCCAAAAAGGTCCATAGTTGGGATTTTGGATTTAAAGGAGTGAAAATTGAATTGATTGGTGAGCTTATCGGTGGAAGGGTATTAGGAGAGATTCCACTAGGTTAGGTTAGAGAAGAGACCATAAAAAGGGTCTCTAAAAGAAGAAGCTCCCCATAACAGTGGTATTAGAGCCATAATATTAAGGCTTGTGGTGGTATGCTATTTACTACTGAATCAAGTGGATCTACAAAGATGGTGACCAATGCAAAATTGGCTAAGGAGGTAGATGAGTAGAAGAAGACTATTGATGAGAAGACTAGGCTTCTAGATGAGGCTATAGAAGAGATGAAGGAAAACCCAAGGGAAATGGAAGTGACAACTCTAGCAAAGGGAGATGAAGACACATGTGCTAGTAAAGGCAAGAAAAAGGTAGAATTGGAAGATGTGATTATTGAACTTGATCCTCCACTTGGTGAGAAAGAAAAATTCCTCAAGAACCTCAAAGAATTTGGACAAAAAAGTCTTGAGAATATTCCAATGTTGCATGAGAAGATGGATAAAAATATAGTCCTAGAATGGATTGAGAATATTGAGAATCATTTTGAACATGAAGGAGTAATAGAGGATTAAAAGGTAAAGGTGGAAAAGTTGAAAGGACAATCATTTACTTGGTGGAAGTTTGTGCTGGAGGAAAGAGAGAGTGAAGGAAAGAAACTAATAGCCAATTAGAAGGATATGGTAGCAAAGATCAAGGAGACCTATTTGTAAGAGGACTTTGAGATCTAATTTCATAAGCAAAGGAATAATCTCAAACAAAAGGACCTTGATGTGGCTTTCTACACTAAAGAGTTTCAAAAACTCACTCTAAGGTTAGGGGTACAAGAGGTGGAGAGAATCAAGTTGGAAAGATACCCAAATGGCCTTAAGTGGTCTATACAAGATGAAGAGAGAATCAAGGTGGAAAGATACCCAAATGGCCTTAAGTGGTCTATACAAGATGAACTAAATTTGTTCAACACCACTGTATTGAATAGTTATTTTCAAATGGCTTGAAAGGTGGAAGACAAGTTGAGAAAGAAGAATGACTCAAGCTCTATAGGAAAAGGTAGTGATAAAGATTTCAGAAGCAACTTCAAGGATGGTTCTAGTGGAAGGACCAATGACAAATGGAGCTATGGGGCATCCAAATGTACTAAGAAGACTAATGAAACTAGTCAAAGAAGAGACACCAATAGAGGAAGATGTCCCAATAACAGTGGTAGAGGAAGATATGGGAATAACAACAGAGAATCTCATTTTAGAAATATGAAATGTTAGCAATGTGGAAAGTTAGGGAATCTTGCCTATAGGTTTCTAGAGAAGGCATCAACATCCTATGGTGAAAATAAAATAACCTATGTACAAGAAGATGATAGTCAAAAGTCAAATTTGGTGGATCTTGAATTAGAGAAAGGAGAGAACTTGATGTTGAGGAGAGGTTTGGTCAAGGAATCAATGAAGGAAGAAGCTAAAAAAATGAGGGCACTTTTTAGGACTATGTGTAAGGTACTTGGAAAGGTATATAAGGTGATCATAGACTTAGGGTCTACTAAAAATATGATATCAAAAGAGGCAATGCACAAGCTTGGTTTGACAAAAATTCCACATGTGTGTCCATATAGGGTAACTTGGTTGAATAAAAGGCATAATATATTGGTGAATGAATAAGTATGGGTGGACATCACCATTGGCAAGTACCAAGATAAGATCCTATGTGATGTACTTCTAATGGATGCTTGCCATCTGCTACTAGGAGGACCTTGGGTGTATGATAGAGAGGAAGTGCATCATGGAAAGGAAAAATAATATTCCTTCAAGAAGGATGGAGTCACCTATAGATACAATTATTGTTGGAAGAAGATAAGGCAGAAAAGGCTACTGCTAAAACATTATTGATGAGTGGGAAATATTTCCTTAAGGACCTAAAAGAAGGTGAAGGAGTTGGATATCCTATCATTATGAAGCCAAAAGAAGAGGAGGCATTAGCGAAAACACCTATACTTGCAAAAGTCTAAGAGCTACTAAATTGATTCAAGGATATCATATGTGATGGAGCACCACCATCATTACCCCTAAAGAGATCCATAAGTTATTAAATTGACTTCATACCAAGTGCATCTTTACCAAATAAGGCTACATATAAGATGACACTAGAGCATAATAAGGAGATAACAAGGCAAGTCCAAGAATTGCTTGGTCAAGGCCTCATTAGGAAGAGCATCAATCCATGTGCAGTCCTAGTTGTCCTAGCCCCTAAAAAGGGAGGTGAGTTGAGAACGTGTACAGATTCTAGGGAAATCAATAGAATTACAATTAGATATAGATTCCCTATTCCTAGGATAGAGGATCTAATGGACTATCTTGATGGAGCTAGATAATTTTCTAAAATTGATCTTAAGAGTGACTATTATCAAATTAGGATGAAGGAGGGTGATGCATGGAATTTTATATTTAAAACTACTAAGGGTCTCTATGAGTAGTTGGTAAAGCCATTTGGTCTTACCAATGCCCCAAGAACCTTCATGAGAGTTATGAATGAAGTCTTGAAGGATTATATAGGAGTGTTTATTGTTGTGTACATAGTTGAAATCCTCATCTTCAACAAGAAAAAAGAGGAGCATGTGAAACACTTAAAAATGGTGCTGGGGAAACTTCAAGAGGAGAAGTTGATAGTGAACCTTGAGAAGAGTGAATTCATGAAATAAGAGCTAGTATACTTGGGTTTTGTGGTTTCCCAAGGAAGTCCAAAAATGGATCAGAGTATAGTAGGAGCTATCTTGAGTTGGCCTACTCCTAGATCCGCTACTAAGGTCAAAAGTTTCCATGGCCTAACATAGTTCTATAGGAAGTTTGTGTAGAATTTTAGTGAGATTTGTGCACCTATGAATGATACCATCAAGGGAGGCATGAAGACCAAATTCACATGGACCAAAGATGTAGATGATATTTTTGAAAGGCTAAAGAAGGAGGTGGCAACCCAACTAGTATTGGTCTTGCCAAGTTTTTAGAAACCATTTGTAGTAGAGTGTGATGATAGTAACATAGTAGTGGGGGAAACATTAAGCCAAGAAGGGAGGCATGTGGCATTCTTCAATGAAAGAGTTAATGAGGCCAAGATAAGATATTCAACATATGACTTGGAACTCTATGCACTTGTTCAAGCCCTTAAGAAATGGAGGCATTACTTATTTCCTAAGGAGTTTGTTGTCTTCACTATCAACCAAGCACTAATTTTTATTAATTCATAGGATAAACTTAGTCCTAGGAATACTAAATGGATGAAATTCCTATAATCCTACACTTTTAAAATCAAACATAACAAGGGAATGAATAACAAGGTGGAAGATGACTAAAGCATGAGATTTTTTATAGTTCCAGAAGTCAAGTTGCACAACATAAGGATGGAAGATGATTCTTCTTTCCCTCTCCTCCTATTTTAAACTCAATGTACAATTCAATATGATAGATGATTCAGAGATGGGTATGCTCAATTTTGAATGAGACAGTGTCTTCAATAGCCTGCTAATTGTAAATGGATTAAATCAATTAAATTTGTAGGCTTATTCATTTTACCTAATTAAGAAAATAAGATGAGATAAAAATAAAATAAAACATTAGAAGACTCAATTTTGGGAGATTACATTGATAAATATGAATAAACTTTTTTTTTTTTAAAACTAGCACATGTACCTTGTAGGCCCAATGGTTATATTGATTTTTGATTTATTATATTGATTAATCACTACAACTCATGTAACCAATGATTCATTTAATGATTATACACAATAGTATGGTATAGGAGGAACTTATATCATGATTGAAAATTGTTTATATAAACTACTTCTAGTGGTTGGATAATGCACGTGCACAATTTTTATTGTAGAATAGTGTGCTTGTGATGGACAAGATTTTTTTGGTAAGCTCTATAAACTTTGTCACTATTTAGTAAATGTGGGAAGGCATCACATTTTTTCCCCATCTATTGTCCTACTCAAATTAACATTTTATATATTAGGTTTTGTAGTTTTGGAAAACTTGAAATCTTGTCACTCAAGGTAACTAGCTTATTGTTCTAACAAGAAATGAATGCTCTGAGAGATTATTATACTATGGAATTTATTCAAAATATGTTGATCTATGTTACAACAAAATTATATTTTGGTAATTCTTCAACAATAGTAATTGGTCTGGAACATGTTATATAACACCTTTGATTGGGTCATCTTTGACTAATTCATATATGGGGAGATATTAGATAATTCTTATTTTCCCTATAGTGTATTTCGTGGTAATTTTGTATTCCTATTTATAAAGAAAAAGTTATTATTCAATCTTTAAAAGACTAAGCTCTCAAAATCAGTAGGTTAATGGAATGTAACCTTGTAACTATTTGTAGGGAATGATATTATTGATTGTAATTGCTTTGTACCTAAGCTTAAGCCTCCTTTCAAAGAAGAAGTTGATTGTCATGTCTCAATAACTCAAATCAATGTTTTGCAGTTTCATTCAAAAGTGAAGGAAAAAAGTAAAAGTTATAAGATTTGCAAATGTTTTCTTTATAGTTACACATTTGGCGTGTACATCCTTATAGGTGTATTTACAAATGTAACATCTAAAATAATATGCATTCAATTATATTATTTTTTGTAAGCCCATGCTCTATTTTAAATGTCCCAATTTAGCATGACCTAGGAGTATGTTGGTAAATATTGAGGAGTTAGATTTTATACCTACCAATTGCATTTTCTTAAAATTATTAAGCCCTTTGACAAACTCATTTTCTAAATATATTACAGTAAAGAATTCCATAAAACATGTAGAAATCTCAATGAAATACTCATCAAAAATCCTTAAATCCACATTGAGAGATCCACTTTTTGTATATCTTGTAATCATTGCATTCTAGGAGACTTCATCTCTTTTATGCATGTTTGAAAATACTTTCCTTTCCTTCCATTTGTTTTCACATTAGCACTGCCTACTATGACATTGTTGGTTAACAATTTTTCTTCCTTAGGCTTTGATTTATAACCTAGCTCTCAATATTCCCAATGTAGTGAAAGACAAACTAGTTAGCAATAGATTGGGTTAATATAGGTCTTCTATCAAGGACCCCTAAATTGAAAGGTACAACTCCCTTGTGTGTAGATATTTGTAATAAATATTTTTTTTTAGTAGATCAACAATATCTAGGGGTATGCTCTTAACCAGAGAGAAGAAGAAGTATGTCCAGATTACCCAACACTTCAAGCAATCTAGGTAGATTTCAGATGATGACTCACAACCTCCATAACTATGAATGCATATAAGCCACTTTTAAGCTATTTCAACACCTAAATACAACCTATTTAATCAACTGAGTGCAAAATGTAGTAATGCATGACTACCTAATAATGCATACTGTATTGACTAAGAAATACTCAAGTTTCCCAAGTAACTAAGATTTGACAATAACCATTGTTTCCTACTCAGTAGATTACATCAACCAAATCCATAATTTCTCACAAAACAACTAAAATGCACATGTAATAACTTGGATAGAGCATAGGAAATGAGATAACACTACAAATGAGGGGAATGAAGCTTATAACTACTAAAAAGAAGGAAACAAAATAGTATTCATTTGCAATCATAGAGTTTTCATTAACAACACATTTCATTTCAAGCACCATAAACGGACCAACACTAGACTAACATGAATGATAAATTATAATATAGATGCAAAGGCTCACATGGTAGTCCTAGCCACAGGGATTTTCCTAAATCCAAAATTTTCCAATCTTATTTACTTCTCAAAAAGTTACATTTATAGGCCCTTTAGAACTGGCTACTTACATTTCATGATTACCACACAAAGCACTTGAATTGCTAAGGAATCATCAGTCATCAGTTATGATTAAATATATCATAGAAAGAAATAAGAAATAGTCAAAAACCCTCAAAACCCTAAAAATTTGGCACCATTACATGGTATTGGTAATGTTCTTGACTCTAGATTTGTTAGTCTAATATTCCTTATTAACCTTTGGTATGCTTAATGGCTTACACAATTTATTATTATCCTAGATTGTGCTTGAAATGCTTCACTGTCCCTTACTAATTTAGAAAAACCCTTCGTGCTACCTTTTCCATTTCATATTTCAAGCTGTTTCTTTAAGTTTAAATCTCTGTCATTATCCTAGATTGTGCTTGAAATGCTTCACTGTCCCTTACTAATTTAGAAAAACCCTTCGTGCTACCTTTTCCATTTCATATTTCAAGCTGTTTCTTTAAGTTTAAATCTCTGTCATTGATGCACCATCTTTAGTTACCAATTTGATAATCAAAATTGGTCTTTATGCTTTTACTGGGCCTTTAACTGCATGTTAATGAGCTTTGTCTCCACCTCCACATGACATTACTCTATTTTCTTTGGGTCTACACATTTATATTTTCAACTATTTTGTGACTATAGTTGATTTTCTAAAAACTTATGACCACAATCACGTGAGATATTTTCCTTTATAATCTAACTATATGGTTTTTGTTTACAAGTCAATTTTGATCCTTTTAATTTTTGGACTAAAATGGATTTGAGTGTGGACAAGTATCACTATTCTGGAGACTTTTTCCAAAACTTTTTGTCCTTCAACATGTAGGCACGAAATATGACTATGGCCATTTTATATTAGCTTTTTTGGATGATTCAGATGAATTAATGATTTGGGCCCATAACTTACTAGGTGGAAGGAGATCTATGAATCCTGCTACATTGTAAAGATTAAAGATTTTTCATTTGGATAAAGTGGTAAAGTGAGGGTTGTTAGATTCAATCATTTATTAACCACTTCACTTGGCTCATTGTGGGTCCATTTTCATGTGGATATTTATGACTAGAGATTTGACTCTTAAATGCTTAGTCACACAAATCCTTACTTATATGATATTTAAATTTTCTTCCTCCCAACATGGTTGATCTTGATTTTATCTGGACCATGGGTAGAAGCAAAGAGTTGGGTCTCAATTTCATGGAATTCCACAGATTGAGATCATGCTCTTTTAGAAACATGTACCCATTTTTAAAAATCAAGCACTCATTTTAGGCTCAGTCACTCGATTCAAAATTTAAAAAATGAGCACCCATTTTTTAAAAAATTGAGTACCCATTTTTAATTTTCAAAAAATGGGTACCCATTTTTGAAAACATAAAAAAATTATATTTTTTAGAAACAGGTACCCATTTTTTAAAAGTTAAAAGATGAGTACCCATTTCTAAAAATTTAAAATTTTATTTTTTGGAGGGGATTTGGTATGTCGATTTGACTTTTTCAAAACGGGTACCCATTTTTTGAATTTAAATAATGGGTACCCATTTCTTACAACATTGGGCGGGATTTTTTTCTCTTACCTCAGATTTTGGTTTGGGATAGGCTTAGTGAGACCAAGCCTATGCCTTGACCTCTCAAGATTTGGCTAAGGCATTGAACTAACAAATTTACGCTTTGCCATAATTTTTAGAGGGTCTTCTCAATCAATTTTTTCTATGAAACAAAAACCCATTAGATCTCTCACTGTCCTAATTTTAGAAATATAAATTTTATAGTGCTATGATTTTATTTACTATTTTTGCATTATTTTTTAATGAAACGTGGTACCTAAATGTAAAATAGTGAAGTTCACTAAAACTTTAATAACTTTTTTATTTTATGATTTTTCTTAAATTAATTTATATGCCATCAATCTACGTACAATTCTTTTGAGGTTAAAATAAAGAATTTTTGAAAAAAGTGAGATTTTGATCAAATTATGTGGTCCGTACACGAGAGGTTTTAAAATTTACCTTTATAGCCAATTAATAATTAATAAAAAAATAAATTATTTAATAAAAAATTAAGGAAAAATATTGTCATCAATCTTAGGTGTATTAGGTAACTCCCTTTAAAAGGATTTGCAAAAATTCATTTATTTGTGTCAAATTATGTGTTCGTATACAAGCATGGTATGGTCTTGAAATAGGCATTTTGAAAAAGTGGTTTTTAAAGATCCATACCAAAAAAAAATCTACAACATGGGTACAAAAATAAATTACATATTCAAAAACTAGATTCCGAACACTAAAATTTTTATTTTTGAAGTTTTCTTATATTCAATCTCTAAATGCCTCAAATTTTGACATCAATTGACAAAAAATTTCAAAACTAGGAAAAACACTTCCACGTTTTGGCCAAAAGTGAGACCCAACTTCTTGCACTAACCCCCATTTCTTTGATCACATCAATGACCTAAAACCCATTGCCAACTTTTTTCTATGCTCTCGATGATCTCTTAATTCAACTAGTTGCTTCTTCATCACTTTAGCATTGGATCTTCATGGAATCTTTTCCTTTGATGTATACAGAACTAGTTCTTCACTTTGAGTAGGTTCTAAGTATGGATAGATGTATTGATAGAGTTAATTTAGCTTTCTTCTCATCTTAGGAAAAGCTTAATACTTGCCCACCCATCCTAGAATCACCTAGTTGACTGATAGTTCTTGAATTTATCCATTCCTACACGGTTGGGCTTGCAGGGGTAGATGAGAAGAAAATACATCCTAATGGTAGTCTTGACTTGACATATTTTGCATTGGATTACCTTTTAGTCCACTACTCTAAGAAGGGACCTAGATATCTCTTATTTCACACAACCAAAACAAAAAACCTTAGATGACAAAAACTAAAGTAAACACAAAAAATAATGGAAACTAAGCTAGGAAAACAAGATGCTAAACTAAAGCACATAGCAAAAATGAAATCCACCTATACTAACTCTAACTACAAGGGTTACATTCTTTCAATTGTGTATCTTATATTAGGTCTTGGCTATTGTAAGAAAATGGCAGAACGTCACTAGTGGAATAGGAAAGTATGAAATATTTATTCTGATTCACTTGCACCCTTTTGAAGGAACCTTTCCAAAGAGAATAAAATTTATGGTGCACACTTTTGAGTCCACATCTCTTATCCCACAACAAGAATAGATCATTTTTCATAGATTTTCTTGGATTTTCTCTTTTTTCAAAGAGTCTCTTTACACACTTTTGATGCTATGTGATCTGGTCAACCAACTTTTCATGCTCCTCTTCTAGCTTGGTTAGGTACATTATTTTCTTTTCTAGACCACTCTGAAATACATGATCTTCAATTTTCCACTGCAACTTGTATATTGATAGCTCTAATGGAAGGGAAAGACTAGCCTCAACTCCATATACTAGCTCGAATGGGGAAATACCAATGGCCCTCTTAGGTGTTACCCTATTTACCCAAAGAGCTTCATGTAGCTTCTTGTGCCAATTCTATTGGTTTTCAAAGACATGTTTTCTCATGATGTTGACCAAGTTTTTATTGCTTTATTCTTCTTGACCATTTCCTTGTGGGAAATAGTCCAAAAAATGAATCAAATGGATATTGTTATTATAGTAGAATTTAACAATTTTTATTAAAGAAAAATATGTAGCATTGTCCATGACTATCTTTAGTGGGACACCAAATCTTACAAGGATATTTTCTCTCATGAATTCATAAACAATTTGGGAGGTGGTTCTCTTAATAGGCTTTGCTTCCACCCATTTAGAGAAGTATTCTATAGCAATAATAATATATGAATTTCCAACAGAAGAGGAGGGATGTCACAGGCCAATAAAATCAATTCATGACTGCTGAAAGGGGCCTTTTATGACTACTAGACTTAGAGGCAAGGTAGTCAACTGAGGTTTACCAGTGAATAATTTTCACTTTTCACATTGGGCTACACATTTGTAGGCATCCCTAAACATGCCTAACCAGTAATAACATTGCCTCAAAATCTTATATGCTATGAGTATAGAAGAGTAATGCTCACCACAAGCTTCATCATGGAAGGCTTTGAGAAATCTCTGTTACTAAGGCTTATCTAGGTCATTCCATTGTGGCATTCTCCATAAGTGAGGAAATAATCAATATTTGAAATCCAAGGGTCTTGGATGCTTTCAATTAGGGCCCTTGAGATTTACTCCTCTTCACTTACCTCTATATTTTTTGAAATTATTTTGCAAAAACCATTTCCATAGATCAACTTCGTAGGTTTTATCTTAATGTCATACTCTTAGACTTTGGCTATCCAGGCTCCTCTTGAATTGCATCCTATTTCTTGTTAAGTTAAGATAATTTCAATTGCTAAATCAAGAATATAAATGATTGAATGAGAATTAAAAATATATAACCTAAAGTAATTTATGGATTTGACCACAATACATGCATGATTTTCCATTTTAGAGTACCTCAGTTTATTCTCCTTGAGGAGGGTACTCATAAAAGAAATAGGTTCTTGGATGACTTCCTTTTTTCCTTGCATGAGTATGGAAACTAATGTATGAGTTGATGCATAGCAATATAAACTAAATTCTTTGGTATAATCAAGATGAACTAGGATAGGGGCATGAGCCATAATAATTTTGATCTCATCAAAGGCCTTACTTCTAGTGTTACTCCACTTAAATTTATGACTTTTTTTTCATCATGTCAATTATTTATTTTGTAATTTTAGGAAATTTAGGAATAAAAGGCCTTAAGAAATTTAGCTAACCAAAGAATGATTTAACTCTAGTTTTTCTTACTGGTAAGTTGAGTTGTTGTATAGCTTTGACACATTTAAGATCAATTTTGATGCCTTCTAGAGACACTATGTGACCCAAAAACTTGCCCTCTATTACATAGAATACTAATTTTTTAGGGTTGAGGGAGATTCCATGTTCCCTACATGTTTTCAACACCTTCTCCAAATCTCTCAAATGTTCTTCTCTCCTTTTAGAAAAAAATTTCAAGTCATCCAAGTAGACAATAATGATTTTGTCCTTAAAATTTTCAAAGGATGAATTCATGACTCTTTGAAAGGTGGCTCCAACATTGATTAGCCCAAAGTGAATTATGTTGTAAAAAAAAGTTCCCCATAGAGTGGTAAATGCTATTTTAAGTTGATCATCTATGTGTACTTCAATTTGATTGAAGCCAAAGAAACCATCCAACATAGACATCATTTCAAAACCTGCCACTATCATTAGCAAATTATCCATGTTGGGGAGAGCATAGTTGTCTTTGAGAGATGCTTGATTTAGATTTCTAAAATCATTACAGATTCTAATCTCCCCACTTTTCTTCCCAATAATGACAAAATTAGTTGCGCATGTTGAATGGTCTATTGGGTAGATAATCTTAGCTTCTAACATTTTATGAACTTCTTTGTAGATGACATTTGAAATCATTGTGTTGTATTTGCATTGATTTTTCCTAAAAGGAACTGCATTAGGATTAAGGGGAATTTTATGCTTAACTTCACCATTCCTAAAGGTTTTCAAGTCTTCATAACCCCATGTATTTTTTTTTTGATATTTAGAAAGTAATTGTTTAGGTTTGATTCTTTCTTTGGTTAAACAACAACTACCAATGTTGATCATTTTAGGCTTTAGTTCAATGCCTACAATTAGTCCCTCATAATCATATAAGGTTCCACCTTTACTACCTCTTTCTCTCCTAATATATTCATAAAATATCTATTGAACAACCTTTCTAAAGAGATTAGGTGTCTAGGCATTTTATTACCTTTTAATTGTTCTACACCTAGCTCCAAATCTTTCTTGTTATCAAGAGAGAACTCTTGGCTAGGGCTTTCAGTTCCTTCAAAGTACTAGTCAGTAAAAGGTCTGAATCCTTGTAGAAAGCACTAGATCTTCTTATCATCATTAAATAATTTCATGATTCAACATTATCAATTACATTACGTCTAAAGAGGACTTTAACCTTGTATTCTTTGTCTTTGAATTCTGGATGAGGTAACAAAAGGGATGAAGAGGCAACTAACATATAAACCCTTACATATTTCTCCCTTGGAACAACTTGTATAGAGAAGACATCAAGGTCTTCTATCTCATCCCACACTCTATTCCTATAATTCTGAAGTCTTGAGTTTTTCATAGTATATCGACCTCAAACTTGTTTCATTATGAGTTCTGCATCACCTTGTGCTTTTAGAATTTTTACTCCTATTTTAGTTGTAACAGTAATGCCTAAAACTAATGCTTCATATTCAGCAATGTTTTTTGTGCTTTTTAACTACAAGTTGTATGTTAGTTGTGCCAAATCTCCCTCAAGGAAAATAAGCATCACAACTGCTCTTGATCTGGCAGTTTCACAACTACCATCAAACTCTAAGGTCTAGATTATTTGATCATTAAGAGTGTCTGACTCTTCTAGAGTACTAAAATTAGAAAAAATCATGTAGTTCCCATACTTCATTTCTTGATACAAGATTTTAGCTTTAGGATCATCAAATTTCATTATAGTAAATTTAGCCTTTTCTTTAGATTCAATCTTGATGTTTTTGTTGTCAACAAGAATAATAGTATGAGACCAATCTAGTTTAATTTTACCTCCCATATCCCTATAAAAAAATCCTACTTAGTAGCATTCCATAGCTGGTAGGGATGCTAGCCACAAGGATGGTCAACTTCATTCTTTTTGTTGGGTATGTAACTAAGGCTACTTGGGCATCCTTTACTTGACCTATTAGAGGAACTTGTTTTGTATCTATAGAGTAACAATGCCTGAAGGTATTAGTTAAGGGAAAGCCTAAGGAACAAGAAATATTATATGGCATGAAATTATCTAATGCACCCAAGTCCATTATGAAATTACTTAGTCTATGACCATTGACATACAAAGATATGTAAAAGGGATCAAGTTTTTGGCCAGTAGAGGTGGCTAGGACTGAAGATTCTTCTTTATTAAACAACACAGATAGGAGTGGTTCTTCATCAGGAGGGGGAAATGTATTGGTGATAGGCTTATTAATAATAATAGTAGCATTGATATTTTAATGAGCCCTATTACTAGTTTCTCCTTTGCAATAGTCGACTAGCTTTTGCAATTCAATAAGATTAGACTTCAAGTACTCTAGAGGAGAAACTTGAAAGCATGGATCTTTACAATATTGAATAATGTCATATGAGGAATCATGCTTACAACTTGATTCTTCTTTTGATAGTTCTCTCCTTGAAGTGGAGGGGGTAGATGTACTAATCATGAATGGTGAATTAGAAAGAGCATTGTTCTAAACATGGACTAAGCTTTTGAGAGCTTTGTTCTTCTAGATCCTTGTTGTTACAATCATTTGTACTCCATCTAGGATAAAAATTAGTCACCTTCTCTTTTTAAATTTGATTCATACACCAAATAAACCTTTCTAGAGTCACCAAGGGGAGTATAATAATCTTCACTTTTAGGAAATTCCACTATTAGCTCATTACTTGCATTCATCTTCTTGTATCTTTTCATTTTAGGGAAAGAATCACCATCATGATCTACTCTTAAGTGGAATATGCAGATGCTCTGCTTGTTAAGATCTACCTTAGTGGAAAGATTTTGTAGAGAAGGTGGTAGTTGTAAGGCCTTCACTTCATGTTTTCTTTTGACATATCTTGATAGGATTTCTAAAATGAGGGAAATGGCTTACTCATTTTCCCTTTCATGGCAATCATCTCATTTGACAAATTTTGAAGCATTACTTCCATATTGTTGTTGAGATAATGGGTTTTTCACACATTGCATAATATTGTTATAGCATATTATTTTATTTTATTATGTAATGTTGTACCTAGATGGATGTGCAACATGTAAAGATTCCCATGGGATATACTTGATGAGTTGTATTATAACATTGTGATAATATTTCATGTAATTATTTAATATTGAGGAAAAGAATTAAAATCCCAATATTAAATGTGGGGTCAATGGGTTAGGTAGCACATGGTTTTAGAACATGGTTTATGTAATACCACTTGGTGGTCTTGTGAGACTTGCTACTATATAAGTAGCTACATGGGTAGTTGTTGGTGTGTGAGTGGAGAAGACAAAAGGGAAATAGAAAAGAGTCAAGCAGAAAAAGGCATGATAGGTTAGCCAAGGGAACATTTGTGAAGGTTGGAAGCATGATATGGGATGTGTGGGTTCATGCTTATTTAGATAGCTTGCTCGGTGGTGGCTATGGCTTTAAACACTTCCATGGTTGTATTGCAATGGTATTTTTTTTTTAATAATACGTAGTGATGGAAGCTTTTGGAGGCTGGGTTTTTCCCTCAATGAGAGTTTCCCAAGGTATATCTTCTGTCACAATTTTTGTGGCTATGTTGTCTATTCTCTTGCATGTGGATTTTAATTGCATGTTCATTTCAGATCTATTATGGGTTATGTGGAAATGGTTAGATTCTTTCTTGTTTCAAGTTTCCTTACAATTGGTATCAGACCTATGGTTTTATTGTTGTAACCCTAGATTGAATCCATGAGAATGCATGAGAGGATAAAATAAAGGGCCAAATATATGAGTTCTTATTGTAGATCTGAGGACCTTTTGGGTTTGTTGTTATGATGAGATATTGGTAAATTTTGGGCATGTGAAATTTTTGAAAAAAAGTATTTTTTAGATGTTTCATTTAAATGAGGGTTTTAGGGGGAGCTTGTAGAAATGACCTCTTGGGTGAAAATAGACCTCACTATTGGATCTAGGTCAATGTTTCCATAAATTTTGATATATAATATGCCCTAGTTTGACCATGTTTAGAGGAAATGAAAGAGTTTTTTAGTTTCACCCAATGATGGTCATCAAATTTAATCTCGTCAAAATTTTTGTCACAAAAAAAAAATTAGCAAAGAAAACGGTAAAAGGATTGTCTTAATAAAATGACCATAACTTTATCTTAGGATATTAGATTTTAGAGTTCTTATAGGTGTAAGAAAGCTAATTTAGAGCACTACAACTTGGAGTAGGTTTTGTTTTGTGATTTTGACATTTTGTCAATTTTTAAGAGCACTAAAGTCAAATGTTATTTTATTTTGAGCACAAATTAGGGCATAATTTGGGTATACTAATTTAGATTTTGGACTTTGAGTAGTCAATGGAAAGCCCTTGGAGAGGTCTACACATTGGTTTAGATTTGCAGTAGGTTTAGCATGATTTATTTGGTGATATATTAATCTGAACAATTTATGATATATATTGACTATGGTAGCATTGTGAGTTTATCACATTGTATGTTTGGAGATTTAAGATTTCATGTCATTATATACTTAGTTCATATTTAAGATTGGTCTCATGATGATCTGGTTATCAGTGTTTGGTTTGGATATGCATGATGACTTGTTGGGTCTACAAGTTTTGTAGTGTTGTAAGCAGTCTATACTTATAGGCTACATTTATAGCTTGTTTATAGGTTGTCTTTGCCCATTGATCTTTCAGTATTTATGCATATTCAAATTGGTGGCTTGGATTTGGGTTGTCTATGCCCTAAGTCATATGATTTGCTGATTTTTTCTTCATGTAGAAGGGATGAGATGTTGTTACTAGGTATAGTCATGGTGGAGGATTGTGGTTGACTATTTTATGCTTACAGGTTGGACACTTTGAGAGCCAGATTCTTAGTTCATAGATGTGATCATGGTGTCATGAATTTTGGCATAACATGATTGGATATAAAAGTACATCCTTGATGTTCATTGGTTTGGATTCCTGATTTGGTTATGGTGGTATATCTTCTTGGTTGAGGATTATGGTTATTTGGTTTCTTTGAGGAGCTCATGATGTGCACGTTGAGTTCATTGATGGTCTAATTCTTTGGTTAATTCTCATGGTTAGAGGATGGTTTTTCATCATGACATCATGGATAGCTTGGATACATAGTTTAGTGAGATCTTGTGATAGTGATGAGGTAATAATGCAGGACTAGTTTCTAGTTTGGTTTGTATCTTCATGGTTTGGAGATATTGGTTTCACTTGGTACTGACACTTTGGTTGTGAGTGTAGACCTAGAGGATCTTCATGTAGGAGATGGATTTTATAATACCATAGGTGACTTGGTATCACAATTGAGTTGGAGTTATTGACATTGATATATATTTATTGAGTGTTTGTAGATGTTGGAGGTTTGTCTTAGATCCTATTGCTCCAGAAGCATCTTTAACATTTGCATTGTGCATTTTTTATCTTCATGGCATGTGAAGATGGTTAGATCTTGAGGAATTATGGGGTTCTTGGCTATTATTATGGTGTGTGGAGATGGTTACATCTTGAGGACTCACAAGGTTCTTGGTAAAGGTGTGGTATATGCTTTCATTTGACATGTTATCCTTGGTGTGAGGATGTTTTCATTATTATGTCAGGATATACTCTTGATACACATTTAGATTTTTGACATGTTATAGTATGTTCATATGGAGCATGGTATCTCTTTTGATTGAGATGGTTAGATCATGTTTTCATGTTTATGTTCTTGAGGCTGTGGTTGGAACTTTGACATTGATCTTGGCTTAGTTTTTTGGTATTGAGTATATTGATCATAAGCTAGATACTTCATGATATTGCTATGTTTCATTTGGAGTTGGCATGGATTGATTGGTTATAGGTGCTCATGGATACTTAGATATAGTGGTGATGCTGATTTCTCTTGGATTAGAGAAGTATTTTTTGGGACAATTGATGGTTTCAACAGGAAGTCTGAGGGGTAGTCACCTGATATGGACTTAAGAGGAGATTGTTCTTAGACAAGTCTTGGTTGGAGACTTGGATGTCTTGATGAGTATTATCATTCCCCACTCTAATTCTACTCAGTAGTTTGCTACTTGAGAGGTATAGCCCATTATTTCTCTTAGGTGCATTATATGTATGCTTGTACTTCATGGATATGGATCTTGAGCTATGGTATATGAGTTAGTTCTAGAGGGTTCATTTGAGAGATGGTTTAGCATTGGTTATCTCCATTTTCATATGTTGTTATGCTAGTTAAGTTTGGGAGATGGTATTATATTGGGCATATTCCTTGGTTTAGGAATGGTTTATGAGTTTGATCTTCTTGTGAGAGGCTTACATCCATGATTAGTTATATGGTATGGTTTGGGTGTTGTTGTCACTTCTTTTTGGGGTTTTATGTAGGAGATAATGCTTGCATAGTTTACATCTAGAGGTGTGTGTAGAAGGACATGATAGAGGTTATGATTTGCATAGTTTCTCTTTGGTCTTGGTTATCTTCCTAAATGTTTAATTTTTGCTTACATTGGATTTGAGATTGGTTAGATATTGTGATCACTAGTTTGTGCTCATTTATGTTATGTGAGAGATGACATGGTTATTCCTTTATCTCTTTCCTCTATTGGTTGTGGAGAACTTGGGAGAGTGTTGGAGACTAGTTATGAGAGTTTTTCTTGCATGTTATTGGTTTATGTATTGTGGATGTTCTTGATACTACATGGATTCACTTTTTTGAGATGTTGTGAGTGGATTGGTTATAGATTCAACATTATCTTTTGTGGTGGGAGCTCCTTGGTATATATGTGGTAGGTATTGCTCTTGAGGCTTATAACTGAAGATTATAGATTAGATAGGTTGATGATGTGAGATTCACTTGATGTACCTTTGGAGGTATGGATAGTTGGATGGGTTTGGCACCTGTTGCAGGTGTTACTCTAGCTATGGATATTTTGACAACTATGGATACATGTAATTACCTTTGGATCAAGTTTTTGTGCTTGGTATTTTAGTTGGTAAATGATTTTGTGATCTTCTAATGCAACAGGGTGGGTTGTTTTCTTTTTAAATGACTTCTATGTATATCCAGTGGTAGTGGAATAATAGGAGGTGAGATCATTCATGTTTGAGATGCTAGATACTTTTATTTTATTGCAAGTACCAGGATGGAGAACTTCATGTACTTTGATCCATGATGGTGGATGTGCTAGGAGGGATTGTTCCCTTCTTTATTTATGTGGCTACAGATTGACCCTATGTAATGTAAATAGCAAGTGGTAGATTCTTTAGATATTGGGTGTTGAACACATTGCATAATATTGTTATATTGTATTATTTTATTTTATTATGTAATGTTGCACCTAAATGGACATGCAACATGTAAAGATCCCCATGGGATATACTTAATGAGTTGTATTGTAACATTGTGATAATATTTCATGTAATTATTTAATATTGTGAAAAATAATTAAAATTCCAATATTAAATGTGGGGTTAATGGGTTAGGTAGCACATGGTTTATGTAATACCACTTGGTGGTTTTGTGGAACTTGCTACTATATAAGAAGCCACAAGGGTATTTGTTGGTGTGTGATTGGAGAAGAAAAAGACAAGAGTCAAGTGAGACAAGGCTTGATAGGTTAGCCAAGGGAGCATTTTTGAAGGTTGGAAGCATGTCATGGGATGTGTGTATTCATTCTTGTTCTCATAGTTTGCTTGGTGGTGGCTATGGCTTTGAAGGCTTTGATGGTTGTATTGTAATGGTATTTTTTGCTATATAATAAATGGTGATGGATGGTTTTCGAGGCTAGGTTTTTTCCTCAATGAGGGTTTCCCAAGGTATATCTCATATCATAATTTTTGTGGGCATGTTGTCTATTCTCTTGCATGTGGATTTTAATTCCATATTTATTTCAAATCTATTATTGGTTATGTGGAAATGGTTAGATTCTTTCTTGTTGCAAGTTTCCTTATAGTTGTTGGTAGTGCCAGTAGTAGTGCCTCCATAACTTCCACTTTGAATGTCTCTTTTCCTTTTCCTACCTATTATCAATTCATCTTCTAATTCTATAGCTAGAGTCTAGTCAGATTGGAGATTTTGTACATGAGCTCTTCTAATTTGAAAAATAATATTTGGAGGCATAGAACTAATGAAGAACATATTATAATTCTCTATAGATGGTCTACTTGTAGCAAAAATTTTGTGAAGTGATTTATTGAAATTTTTAATGAAATCCATCATAGGAATACTTGGTTCCTTTTTTATCTAAGTGAGTTGAGACAACAATGTATGCTCATCTTCTATACTTTTGTAACAAGCTTCAAATAAATTTTGCATATCATCCCATGTCATGATGCATCCAATAGGAAGATGTTGGAACTAATCAGCCACATTTTCAACTACTATTTCAACAAAAATCCGTATGGCTACATCTTCATGTTGAGGGGAGACAACACTACATGCTACAAAGAAAGCAACAATATGTTCATTTGTAGAAACCTTTCCGTCACCATAAAATTTGGGAAAATTCTTTTGGGAGGTTCTTGGTAAATTTTTATTAGCAATAAGGCACAAAGGACCAATAGCATTACCCTAGGGTACTATTATTGATGTAGGTAGAATAACTAGGATTTATTGGAAAGTAATAGTAGTTGGAGCTACAAATCCATGTAAGTTGAGAACATTACATAATGATAGAGTTTGTATTTGAAAAATAGGTGGAGAAGAGGACTTGCTATGTCTCCAAGAATTAGGGAGAGGTGATGGAAACAAATTCCCATGGATACCTTCTAGCACAAGGTCCCTTGAGCAAGCTCACCTTCTTCTCAAGGGGTAATCTAATATGGGAAAATCAACTTTCCTAAGCTCTTCAAAAAATGGATCAATTTAACCTCAATTATGAACAATCCTGGTATATTTAAGATCTGGGGTGAACTAAATTTTTTGTAGATAGGTAGCTTTAGGATTTCCTCAAACTTCTTTGCTAAAGCACACATGCCTAGTAATTAATGTTGGCTTCCTCTTGGTCTAATACAAAGTTGACTCTTCTATAGTCATTTATGGATTTTCTGCTCCTCCAAGTGAGTGCATTCAACTGACTGATTATGTCTTCTTGTTCATCTTGGAAACCAAAATTGGTTTTTATCATAGGGATTTGGTCTTCAAGTGAAAGCAACATTTTTCCTCATGGGTCAATAAATATGACTCAAGAAAATTGTATGAGTGTCAAGTTTAGAGTTATTTTAGCGAGGCTATAGATAGAGTTACTGAGAATACTTATGCAATGAATAAAAAACACAAGAGATTATTATCTCCCTTGTAAATTAAAATGTTAGGGAACATAATAAAAAAAAATCTTTTGTGTTGTAAATTAAATATCTTTTACATTTGGTTCCCTACCAGAGTCCCTAAAACCTATTGGTTAATAGTTTCTATTCCTTGTTTTCGTTTATACCCCAACTCTTAATGTGCCTAATGTAGTGAAAGACAAAGTAGTTAGCAAAAAATTGGATCAATGTAGTTGTTCTATTAAGGACCCCTAAATTGAAAGGTACAACTCCCTTGTGTGTAAACATTTGCAATGAATATTGTTTTTAGTAGATCGACAATATCTAGGGGTATGCTCTTAGCTAGAGAGAAAAAAAGGTATGACCAAATTGCCCAACACTTCAAGAAATCTAGGAAAATTTTAGATGATGACTCAAAACCTCCACATCTATGAAAGCTTATGAGCCACTTTTAAGCTCTTTCAACACCTAAATGTAGCCTATTTAATCTACTAATTGCAAAATGTAGTAATGCATGAATTCCTAATAATGCATACTATATAAGGAGAGGATATTTAACTAACTAAGAAATACTTTGATTGCCAAAGTCGCTATGATTTTACAACAATAATTGTTTCCTACTTGGTAGCTTACATCAAACAAATCTGAAATTTCTCACACAATAATGAAAATGCACATGCACTAACTTGTATAGAGTAGAGGAAATGAGAGAATACTATAAATGAGGGGAATAAAACTTATAACCACATAAAAGAAGGAAACAAAAAGTTGTTCATTTATAATCCCATATTTTTTGTTAATAACACATTTCATTTCAAGCACCATACAATGACTAAGACTAGACTAACATGAATAATAGTCCTAAAATATGGACGCAAAGTCTCACACAGTAGTCCCAGCTACAGGGGTTTGCTGAAATCCAAATTCTATCGATCTTATTTACTTCTCAAAAAGTTACATTTATAGGCCTTTTAAAAGTAGCCAATTAAATTTCATGAATACCACACAAAGCACTTGAATTGTTTAGGAATCATCAGTCATTAGTTACAATTCAATACATCAAAGAAAGAAAGTAGAAATGGTTGGAAACCCTCAAGACCCTAACAATTTGACATCATTACATGGTTTTGGTAACATTCTTGACTCTGGATTTGAAAGCCTAATATTCCTTATTAACCTCTGACATCCTCCATGGCTTATGTAGTTTACTATCAATCTAGAATGTGCTTGAAATCCTTCATTTTACTTTATTGGTTCAGCAAAACCCTTCGCGCCACCTTTTCCATTTCATATTTCTAGTTATTTTTTTGAGTTTAGATCTTTATCATCAATGTACCATCTTTAGTTACCAAATTAATGATCAGGATTGGTCTTCATTCTTTGATTGGACCTTTGATTGCTTGTTAATAAGTTGGGTCCATACCCCCATATGACATTACTCTATTTTCTCTAGGTCCAGACATTTATCTTTTCAACTATTTTGTGACCACTATTTATTTCCTCAAAATCTATGACCAC
Organism: Cupressus sempervirens; assembly: GCA_028749045.1. NCBI lineage: Eukaryota > Viridiplantae > Streptophyta > Pinopsida > Cupressales > Cupressaceae > Cupressus > Cupressus sempervirens. Next base: position 265,180,763 of record CM053790.1, read on the forward strand.
TATTTATTCCATGATCACTAAAATTTAGGGCCTACAATTTACTAGGTGGAAGGAGATCTATGGCTCCTGCTAAGCTATGAAGATTAAAGAGTTTGCATCTAGCTAACATGGTAAAGCGAGGGCCATTAGATTCAATCACTTATTAACCACTTCACTTGTCTCACTGTAGGTCCATTGTCACATGGATCTTTATAACTGGAGATTTGACTCTTCAATGCTTAGTCACATGAATCCTTAATTATATGATATTTGAATTTTCTTCCTCCTGATATGGATGATTATGATTGTCTAGACTATTGTTCTGGTCACATCAATGGCCTAAAACCCATTGTCAACTTTTGTCTATGTTTTCCATTATCTCTTCATTGAACTAGTTGATTCTTCATTGCTCTCACTCTAGATCTTCATGGAATTTTTTCCTTTGATATATAGAGAACTAGTTCTTCACTTCATGCACATTCTGGGTATGGATAGATATATCGATAGAGCTCATTTAGATTTCTTCTCATCTTAGGAAAATCTTGACACTTTCCCACCCATCCTAGAATCACCTAGTTGACTAATAGTTCTTGACTTAATCCATTTCCCACATGGGTAGACTCACAGGGGTAGATGAGAATAAAACACACACCAAAGAGCCCATGGTACTCTCCTCCCAACCTTAGGCCTTTACAAGGCCATCCCCAAGCAAGGAGAACCTTGACTAGGTGGACATACATTACTAACATTTTTTTATAGCACAATGCTCACATTACAAAACTATTCACATATTTTACAATTCACAAATGAAACCACAAAAATTCCCAACCAAGTTAGACCACTTAGGATCACATGTAGATCCATCTCAAGGGGTAAGGGTGGAAAATGAATACTGGGGAGACTCCACCTACAATGATTCCTTCACTAGGCTATACATTTTATACACATGCCTTCACAAGGCAACCCAAAAATACATACATGCCCTCACATGGCATCCTTATAGCACTTATAACTCTAGCAAGGTGGCATATGGGGCCCATAACACCCATATGGTATCCCTCTCCTACACAAGGAGAGAATCTCACCCAACACATTCTCTATGCACCCCTTACCCTCACAAGGCTCTCTTTCCCTCCCAAGGGATGAGACTCACCTTGTCACACCCAAAATAGAAAACTACAACAAAAACACATGAATTGACAACACAAAGTAAATCACAATACACCCATGCACCAAAATTGAAACATGATACCTCAACCTTACATAGCACAACATTAAAAACACCATATTACAACTACATTATAGAAAACTTACATGCATAAAAAAATAAAAATAACATACTTGACAACAAGCTTTCATAGCAAGGGCACACAAGGTTACCAACCTAGTTTCCAATCTAATATGAGCTCCCTCTCTTTTTACTAGCAATCCTCCTCCTAAGCTATCTTCTTCTCCTTGTTTTTCCCTTACCCAAAATTACCCCACTTAGATTTTCTAGATCTCCCCAAAAACTCTTCCCCCCTAGAATGTTATTTTTTCATGCTTAAGTTTCCAAATTCGGTCAACTTGGGAATCCATAATTTTGGGTGCTCTTTTCAATGCCTAGGGAAGCTTATAATACTGAAAAATTCTACTACCCCCTAGGTATATCATATGGGCTTAAAAATAAGGCCTCAACCTACCCCTAGGACTCATGTAAACCTCCTAGAAATTCACAAAAGGTGTACATTCGACCTAGCATGCAAAGCATCCATCTTAGACCCATAAATACACCTAGGGAAAAGAAATCCTACCAAACCACTCCTTGGTCCACTCAACCACCTACCATCCCACTAAGCATGCTACAAAAGAGAACATCTGTCAAGTGACACCACAATACACAAAAAACACTTGGCAAGCCATCAAGAACGAACAAATTTACTTTTATAGAATCAAAATAATACACACATATTGGTTTTACAAATAAAATACAAGGGTAAAAAGGTTATACCCTCCTTAGGGTTAACCTTGGTTTTGTTTGAAACACCTAGCCAGGTTCTCCATAAATCCATGGGCTTCTTTCCTGCACACTTATGGAAAATATCAGTAGTCCAAAAATAAGGTGATAAAATGATAACATAAATATAAATCACATAGATTCTATCATCCATGAAGAACATAACTAATATGAAATATGTATTTCCATTCATATCATATTACACACTTCACATTTGTAGCAATTCTCTAGTCTAGATAGTAAAACATTATGATCATTTATTCTGAAAGAAAATTATGGAATTAATCTACATTAAGAAATGCATCAAATATAATATAAGTATACAATTCTAGTTTATTCAAATGATACTTGAATTCTTAATGTTACTCTCAATATGGTAAGACATGATAATCTAGCACCATATGGAAACAACAATTCAAAAATCAAACATTCACTTGAATATAACATAAACCTTAATTAGGACATATAGATCATCAAGAAGATAAGTAAGCATGTCTAAATAACATCATGAAAAGTAATTAGAATATTAGTGTCCTAATAACATCATAAGGAATCATCATATAACCTAATGACATAGGTGTCAATGTCCCAATAACACAACATGAAATCAAATATTCTAAGGATCAAAATATCAATGTCCATAGGAGGTAATAATGTGTCATCTAGAGTCTAACTATCATAGTCCAAAAGAAACAAAATGTCAGTAGTGCTATGATGGTCAGGGTGGGACATGACATCCTCCCCCCTAGACATGAACTTCCTCCTAGAGTTCATAAAATAGATAGGGTTAGTCACATCTCATTTGCATCGTGTCCTCCCATGTGGCTATGACCTCATTATAGAAATCCCATTGGACCGTAACCTAGTCCACTTCTCTACCTCGAAGCTAAAGGGTCCTACGACCCAGTATGTGAATGGGCTCTAGGTACAGCTGGCCATCTAGTGCTACCTACATAGAACCCCAATCTATAACATGAGATGCATCATAAATATACTTTCTCAAGGAAGAGACATGAAAAACATCATGGATGCGTGATAGGCTAGGTGGCAAGGCTAAGTGATAAGAAACTAGCCCTATCCTCTCCAAAATCTCAAATGGCCCAAAAAATCAAGGAGCAAGCTTAGAGCCCTTTCCAAAATGGATTGGACTCTTGTGCAGATGCACTCTTACAAATACTCTATCTCCCACCATAAAGGATCGATCTATCCTATGGGCATTAGCATACTTCTTATGTCAATCTTGAGCTTCCCTAAGACATTGCCTGATCAATATGACTTGCTGCTTCATATCCTCAACAATTTGTGGTCCAACTATTACCCTATCCTCAATCCTATCCCAACTTAATGGTGTCCTATAGGGTTTTCCATATAGGGCCTGATAAGGTGGCATGCCCAAAGAAGAATGGTGCCAATTATTATAGGAAAACTCTACTAGATACAAATACTCCTCCCATTTAACTTGATTATCCATCACATACATGCACAACATGTCCTCTAATACCTGGTTAACTCTCTTAGTTTTCTCATCTTTCGAAGGGTGGTATGTTGTGCTCAAGTTAAGCTTAGTCCCCAAGGATCCTTGTAACTCTCTCCAAAAGGAGGAGGTAAATATAGAGTCTCTATTAGAAATAATCTTGCGAGGAATGCTATGGAGTCTCACAATGTCTTGCATGAATACTTGTGCTACTATAGGAGCAGTAAAAGTGGTATGTACAAGTGAGAAGTGGGCTACCTTGGTCAATGTATCAATTGTCACCATGATGGCATCGTGACGATGAGAAGACATAGGAAGACCCACAATAAAATCTATAGAAATAACATCCAACTTCCACTCTAGAATCTCATGAGGATAAAGTAAGCTACTAGGATGTCCATGTTCTACCTTAACCCTCTGGCACTCTAGGCTTTTAGCAACTATCCCTGCAATATGCATCCTCATGCCGAGCTAATGATAGAGTCGTCTCAAGTTTGCATGCAACTTCCTGACCCCTAGATGTGCTACATAATGTTCCCTATGAGCCTTAAGAAAAATAAAATCACACAATCCTCCAGTAGAAGGTACATAAATGGACCCTCAGTGACATAGAAGTCCATCAAACTCTAACACATAGTTGGAGAATCTCCCCTGAAGAGGCCTCTAAGATCTAATCATTTGACACACATCCCTATAAAAATCATCCTCTGGTAAGTGCTGCAATATTCTCCCCCTCAAATCTATGCTGGTGACCATGGATGACAACTGATGGCATCTTCAAGTTAAGGCATCTGCAACCACATTCTCCTTCCCCTTGATGTAGTGTACATCAAAGTCATACTCACATAAAAGCTCCATCCATATCATTTGCCAAGCATTAAGGTTTAGCTAAGAGAAAATATACTAAAGGCTATGATGATCTGAGTGGAGTTCAAAATGGTGTCCCAAAAGGAAGTGATGCCATCTAACCAAGGCATGTACTACTATTGTAAGCTCAAGATCATGAGTAGGATAATTGGATTCGTGATCTTAAGTTTCCTAGACTCATAGGCTATAACTCACCCATTCTGCATGAGTACTGCTCCTAACCCATCCAATGATGCATCAACACACACTACAAAGTCTACATAGGGATCAGGTACTACAAGAATAGGAGCACTAGCGAGGGCCCTCTTGAGCTCTTGAAAATCTCTCTCAAACTTTTTTTTCCACTCAAATTTCTTCCCTTTCCTCTGGAGAGAAGTAATAGGATGTGCTATCTTAGAGAAACCCTAAACAAAATGCCTGTAGTAACCAGCCAACTCCATAAAGCTCCTAACTTCTGTAACTTTCATCAGTGTTGGCTAGTCTATAATGGCTCTAATCTTTGATGGGTCAGCTAAGATCCCATCACCTGATATCACATGACCTAGATAGCTGATCTCTGTGCTAAAGAAAGAACACTTCAGAAAATTGGCATACAATTGAATATCTCTCAAGTGTTGAAGGACCTGTCTCAAATGTTCTTCATGCTCCTACTCATTTTGTCAATAGACCAATATATCATCCAAAAATATCACCACAAATCTATCCAAGAATGTATGAAATACTACATTCATAAGGCTCATGAATACATATGGGGCATTAGTGAGACTAAAAGGAACCACAATAAATTCATAATGCTCATTTCTCATGTGGAAGGTAGTCTTATGGATGTCACTCTCCAAAATCCTCAATTGATGATACCTCGACTTCAGATCAATTTTTGAAAACACTCAAGCACTTGAAGCTGGTCAAATAAGTCATCAATTCTAGGAAGTGGATACTGGTTCTTAATGGTTAGCTTATTAAGCTGGCAGTAGTCTATGCACAACCTCAAGGATCCATCCTTCTTCTTGACAAAGGCAACTGGTACTCCCCATGGTGAGACACTAGGATGAATGTACCCCTTTTCCAAGAGTTCTTCCAGCTGAATCTTGAGCTCATTGAGCTCATCAGTAGTCATCCTATAGGGAGCTCTAGATATCGGTTGGGCCCCTTGAACCAAATCAATATGGAAATCCACTATCCTGGGTGGAGGCATACCTGATAATTTAGAAGGAAATACATCTCTAAATTCTTGTAACACTTGGTAATCCTCAAGATGTGGCCCATTCTCTTCTTCCTCAAGATCATTAATGGTAATAGTATACAATTGACACCCTTTTCTCATACATCACTTAAGCTATATAGCGAGGATCATGCGGAGGGACATAGGTCTTTGAATGCCTAAAATCAGTATAGGTGTACCGTGATCATCATTACACTCCACTTCCTTCTTCCTACAATCCACCTTGGCATGGTGAGCACATAGCCAATCCATACCAAGGACTACATCATATGATCCCAAGGGGGTGATATGTAGATATACACAAGTAGTGATATCCCCAATCTAAATAGGACAATTCCTTACCATGGAACTAACTAATACCTTAGCACCTAAGGCTAACTCTACATCCCAGCTAACATCCTGCTTAACTGCCACCAACCTACAATGCTCCACTACTAAGGGTGATACAAAATAATCAGTAGCTCTTGGATCAAACAATATAGATATACTACTACCACCAATAATACTTATAGCCTCTATCACTACAGCCTGATGCTCAGCCTATCTGTCATCAACTACTATGAATACCCTATGAGAACATCCCATGTCACCCATTGTTAGTTCATATGAAGCTACCCTCTATCTATGTGGACAATCCCTAGCAATGCGACCCATGCCACCAAACGAATAACAAGGTCCATGGGTTTGAGTCTTTAATCTTGTAGATCAGAGCTGATGATTTCCCCCTGTCTAAGTAGATCAATTAAAACCACCTCTAATGGGTTGCTGAGTCTATACTGGAGGTGTATGAGAGGCTTGTGCTCTATGATCTTGATGGGAACCCTGTTCCTACCTCTGCTTGGGCTTAGTGTCCTAGTATCCATGCAGAGGCTTCTACCTCTGATCCTACTATGACTGGGCCCCCCTAAAAGATTCTGAAGAGTGCCACTAATTTCCCTTCCACTAGGACCTAGATGGAAAGGGAGAAGTATCCCTATGTTAAGATCTATCATGGGTATCCTAAGCCTTATTGCATATATCCTCTACAATAAGAGCCCTCTCTACTATAGCTCTGAAGCCTACTAGTGTTGCCATGCGAACCTATCCTACAATAGATGGATTAAGACTTCTAATGAAATAGTTAATTCAAAGCTTCTCATCTCTCATATAGTCAACATAAGGGAGGAGCTTTAAAAACTTATTCTCATAGTGTGTTACTGTCAATCCCCTCTGTTGTAAGTCATAGAACTCATTAATCTTTTGCTTCCTATAATGCTCTGATAAATATCTCTCTCTAAACCTCTGTAGGAAGGTATCCCAAGTAAGAGTGTCCATATCAATATCCCCCATAGCCTTCTCCTCATCCCACCATTTGGAGGCTGATCCTCACAAAAGGTGTATATCAAAATGGGCTTTTACGTTACTCCCATAAGGGTGCAACCCATAACATCTCTCCAAACATAACAAGAAGGATTTTTCCTTTGAACCATCTATGGACCCCTGAAAAGGGGGTGTTTGAAGACAAAGAAATTCTCTAATCTCATCTCCTATATCCTGGGCTACTTTGGGTATAGGTCAAAGCTCTATCCCTGGTGGAGACTCAGGTCTATGTATAGACTCTAGCTCAAACTCAACATGACTCCCACTATGACTAGGTGGACTCCTAGTCCTCTCTCTGATAACAATCCTATGCTCCATTGACATCTACTAACTAGGGTGAACTACTGTTGCTGGCAACCTCTACTATACTACACCAATAAGATTTTGGATAGCATCTAGATTGTCCTCATTGGGGTTCCAAGGTTGTTCCCCCTATCCAATCTCTATCTGTGGTCCAATCCTAGCTTCCTGTACCATACTAGCACCATGCCCTACACTGGCATCCTTCTCTACTTGTGCATCTCGTGTGCATCTACCACCTCATCCACACCTACAGGCATTATGAGTGACCACTGGCATCCTACAAAAAGAAGAGTTTAAAAGTTAGGGTCAAGAAGTTTTAAAGTTCATTATTGGAGTCTCAGGAAACTAAGACAAAGTAGTTCCTTTTTATGTGAGGAATCATGGCCAATGTCAACTTAGGGTGGGTGTCTTGCCACCATAGTTGCTTAGCCAACATCCCACACAAGTTAGATTTATGAAGTTTATATCTTCCATTGCATATGCATATATGTATATTCATTTAATTATTTATTATCACGACCATCATCAGCATTGATATTGTTATTATTATTATTAAAAAAAAAATTTAATAGTAATAATAATAATTAATTTTAAAAAAATTAAATTTAATATTTTAAAAAAAATTCACATATCAAAATCTACTAGAAATGAAGTAATTCCTACGGAACCACCCAAAGTCATTTTTCATTTTTTCCTTTAAAAATAATTTTAAAAAATTCATTAATAGGTAACTTCATGGACATCAAATTATAATAGCACTTATCATATGTTTTTCTTTCTTTGTCTATTGGAATGTAATATTTAAATCTATTGTAAATAAAAGAAGAACAACAAATTGCCATAACAATTCTAGTCCCTTTTATGTTTGTACCAAATGAATAAATTTTACAACCTTTATGTGTGACCTATAAATCTTTCCTAATGTGCTTATTTCATAATCAAAGTCTCTTTTGTGTGTAAGTATATTATTCTCATTCTCTTGTATAACAGAAATTTCAAGGCTACATATTCTTCATTCTTTTGGATGGTATTTCATATTTGTTCCAGCTATATTTTATTATGCATGAAGGGTAAACACAAGTAAAATATTTATACACACAATAAATGTCAAGGTGTTAATACCTTTTTTTTTCATTTTTTTCTATTCCATAATCAACAACTAGCAATGAAAGGATTATGCATTCTAACATCTAGAATGAAATAGCATATCAGATTATCTTTATATATAACCATTTCTATGTAAGTAAAAATAAATTTACACACTATTTTCAAAAATAAATTTATAAATCATAAATTTGGATTTCTGCTACCTACTAGTTTTTAGAATAAAATTAGATTCATATTCCTAATAGCTAGCATTTGAATGTAGTTGAAAGAAGTCTAAGATCCACAACTTAAATTTCCTTTTCAAACAAACAAAATACTCACCACCAAAAACATATTAAGTTTTCATTTTCAAACAAACAAAATACTTAAAACTAGAAACATAATGAGCCTAAGTCCTAGTTTTGGAAACTTGGCACTCTGATACCAAGTGTAGTGCACCATTATATTATTGTCAAAGAAACCAGCAAATGTAAATATATTTTTCTTTTTTTAGAAACAAAAACATAACAACTTTACTCATTTCTATATACTATAGAATAGTGCATGACATTTAAATTTCTTTAATCACTTAATCACTGAATGTAGCAACATATCAACAAGTAAAGTTCACTTATACAGTCTACTTATACAATTTCTAGCTTACAAGTTGTCATATAACACAAGGTTGGGGGTTACCCAAGGGTGACTCTCCCTAATACAATAAGAATTCGCATCGAAGTATGCTTTTGTTGCACATGAAAATAAGACAACATCCTTCTTCTCTTCAAGTCTTCAAATCCAAAGACCACAACTTGCAATACAACACACACCAAAAAGCCCATGGTACTCTCCTCCCAAACTTAGGCCTTTACAAGGCCACCCCTGAGTCAAGGCCACCTCCAAGTAGCGAGAACCTTGACTAGGTGGACATACATTACTAACAACTATTTACAACACAATGCTCACATTACAAAACTGTTCACATATTTTACAATTCACAAATGAAACCACAAAAATTCGCAACCAAGGTAGACCACTTAGGATCACATGTAGATCCATCTCAAGGGGTAAGGGTGGAAAATGAATGCTGGGGAGACTCCACCTGCAATGATGCCTTCACTAGGCTATACATTTTATACACATGCCTTCACAAGGAAACCCAACAATACATACATGCCCTCACATGGCATTCTTATAGTAGTTATAACTCCAGGAAGGTGGCATATGGGGTCCATAACACCCATATGACATCCCTCTCCTACACAAGGAGAGACTCTCACCAAACACATTCCCTATGCACCCCTTACCCTCACAAGGCTCTCTTTCCCTCCCAAGAGATGAGACTCACCTTGTGACACCCAAAATAGAAAACTGCAACAAAAACACATGAATTCACAACACAAAGTAAATCACAATACACCCATACACCAAAATTGAAACATGATCCCTCAACCTTACATAGCACAACATTACAACATACCGTATTACAACTACATTATAGAAAAATCACATACATAAAAACATTAAAAATAACATACTTGACAACAAACTTTCATAGAAAGGGCACACAAGGTTACCAACCTTGTTTCCAAGCTAATTTGAGCTCCCTCTCTTTTTACCAGCAATCCTTCTCCTAAGCTATCTTATTCTCCTTTTTTTTCCCTTACCCAAAATTACCCCTACTTAGATTTTCTAGATCTCCCCAAAAACTCCACACACCCCCCCCCCCCCCAAGAATGTTTTCTTTTCATGCTTAAGTTTCCAAATTCGGCCAACTTGGGAATCCATAATTTTGGGTGCTCTTTTCAATGCCTAGGGAAGCTTATAATACTGAAAAATGTTGCTACCCCCTAGGTATATCATATGGGCTTTAAAATAAGGCCTCAGCCTACTCCTAGGACCCATGTAAACCTCCTAGAAATTCACAAAAGGTGTGCATTCGACCTAGCATGGAAAGCATCCCTCTTGGGCCCGTAAATACACCTAAGGAAAATAAATCCTACCAAGCCACTCCTTGATTCACTCAACCACCTACCATCCCACTAAGCATGCTACAAAAGAGAACATGTGTCAAGTGACACCACAATACACACAACACACTTGGCAAGCCATCAAGCAAGAACAAATTTACTTTTATAGAATCACAATAATACACACATATTGGTTTTACAAATAAAATACAAGGGTAAAAAGGTTATACCCTCCTTAGGGTTAACCTTGGTTTTTTTTCAAACACCTAGCAATGTTCTCCATAAATCCATGGGCTTATTTCTTGCACACTTATGAAAAATATCATGTTGGTGTTTGAAAACGTTACCCGTTTCCAATTATCCTAATGAGAAACTAATGCATCTAGGGATAGCTAACTCCCATTATCAACAAATCCATTCAGACACTAGGCCAACTATAAGGCATGACCCTTCTTCTTCTTCAAGCTCTGCAAAACCTAGGTGGGTGGACCTACAAATTCTTTATATGGTACCAGTTGTCAAAGCATACACTAAATCTATTATGAAGTAGATAAAACCCTTACTTTTCCTAATAACTCATGAAATAACATCAATATATAGTAGCTAAATGCAGATCTAGGAATCCTAGAAGCTGAGTGAGGGCATTCTATTATAGCTCTTCAACATGAAAGGGATAAGCATTTGATTAATGATGTTGAGTTTCAAAAAATCCTCAAACATGCAGCAATATAACAAGTGATCTTAAAATTGATCAGTGCCTGATCCATTGGTCAAATCCATGAATTCAAAACATACATCTATGACATCAGGACATATTCTATATACCTAGACATAAGATCTATCTAATCGCCTTGTGATTCAGACATCTGTGTTCATTCAAATCTCATTCTCACAAAATATCCTTCTCAACATAACCAGTAACTCTATCAAACACATTAAGCATTTACTTGGCACTTTGTTCCAACAAAAAAATATATCAGACATACAACCTGAAGGGGAAGCAAATTGATCTCAGCTCTTTGTTTTGAGACCTCATAAGACTACATATTATTGAGAGAGGAGACGAGAACCAAAATGAAACTAATGAAATGCTTGCTCATATGTATTCATTTCCTTGAAACAATACAATCAAATGCATGAAATTAAAACATGAAACAACCTAATGTATCAGAACTATCTGTATTATCTACACTACTGCTGTTCACATGAGAGAAATTGCTGAAGAATGGAGGTGGAATCATAGTTCTAGATCCAAAGAAATGGTCTCACAGAATGACTGCAAATTCTCTACCAATAGTGGTCTCACAGTAACAAAAAATTGGAACCCTTACAATGGAAGAAAGAAAGAATAATATAGGATAGATGAAATCCTGGATCTCACATGCGACTACCATCTGTTGACTTAGAAATCCATCTCCTGCCACTATGAAGACTCTCTCTAACCTCTTTCTTCCATCTAATTTGATTTTTTGTTTCATCATTACATTGCAACTGCTTTTAAATATCTCTGCATAATGATGAAATCCTTTTGCATCTAAAATATCTGAAATGTTATACAATTCTGGTGAAATTGTGAGTTTTTACTGATTTTAATGTAACCAATTCAACCCCAACTGAATTGCTACCATCTTTTATGCATATTCAGGTCATTTCCATGACAAAAATCAAATTTGAACTTCCTGGTCTAAATATGGTTGCACTTCATCTACCTGATAGAAAACCTTGTGTAGCTCAAATAGAATGATACTTGTGCAAAAATTGACTCTGAAATCAAAAATTTTGTCTTTTCCCAATTTCGACAGTATATAGCATCACCTATTTTGGCTTGCAGAAACCCATTGAAAGTTCGTTTGAAAACAATCTCCTCTATCATGGCACTCATGTTTGCACTTTGAATTTTAAAAATATTTTTGAAAACTTCAGAAAACTCTAAAGTTAAAACTTTAGAAATAATATCCCCTTTTGAAATTCAAAAAATTTGACGTGCATCCATTTTTGATGGAATACATTAAAACAATATTTTTTCAAACTTTTCAAATTTTCCCTCTCCTTCAATCTGGGTCAACAAGCTTTAACCAACCTTTTGCCACATGGCAGCCTCTGATTGGCTGACCATTGTTCTCAGATGCCACATCAGCACTATAGGGACCCAGTGCCACATGTTGAGAATGTGCTTCCCTGCATTACTTAAATTCCTACAACTTCATATTGTGAGGATGCGTGGACCGTCGAATCTTGCCACGTGGTGAAATCCTGTGCCTCCATCTTCATTTTCTCATCCTTGGCATTGCATCATCTATCAAACCCGTCGTGCCACGTGGTGCCCAGGTGCATGCCTACATTATTTAACTACCATGCAACTCTTTTTGTGGGGATGCGCATGTTGTTGGATCAATCTATGTGTCGTCATCCACTGTGATCTCTAATTTTTGTGCCACATTAGCGTGCTTATACTCTGATTTAAAATTTTGCAAGGGATACCCGCCACCTGTACTCCACCCATGGGCTCACTCAACCATGAGCTTAAGTACTTGTCATAAAGCGCTATGGCTTTAGACATTATGCATTCGTGTTGTTTTTTATTTAAAGACTATACAAGTCTTTAGTGGCTCAATGTGGGATTTATCTACTGAACCATCTCCAACTTCCTCTGTCTGCAACTGTTGTGTATTTTCAATGTTCATGGGTGACTTTAAACTTGTGCATTTCCTTTCAAGTCTATGTGGGCTCTTATACGATCGACTTCCCTACCTCCTTTCAAGCATGTATGCTTTGTTTCTTGTGGACTTCGCTGTAATGCTTGATAGGGACATCCTTTTTGCAAGGCATCTTCCTTTATGCCCGCTGCTTCTTTAGTAATTGCACCTTTTATTACTCCCTTATTATGCTCTGAACATGGGAGCTTCTTGTTTTTTGTTTGATTTACCTTCATGCATGGGACAGTGGTCCTCCAGCAACTTCCACTCTTCTTATTTGCCTGGGAGACTTGTCTTTCAGTATGCCCTTTGACTTTTGACAGCGTGAGTGTAAATTTAAACTGTAAGGTCTCCTTTTCACAAGGCACAAACTATCTTTTGAAAAGTGTGGCAGCTTCTTTGTATTCCCCTGCATTAAGACTATGGTTCCCTTTGTGATCAAACTAGCCTTCTATTGATGGCATGAGGCTTTGTTTACTACTTGACATAACCTTTGTCCCTGCTTTAGCGTTGAATGTCCTCCTTAGTCTATAGGTCATCTTCATAGCAGATGCCTCCCCTATAATGTGCGGCTTCTACGTGGGATTCTCATTACTTTAATGCTCATTACTTTAGTTTGGCACCTCCTTTCTATTTGTTGCGGCATGTTTCCTAGCTGACTTTGCTATATGCATGTTCTTCTTTTTTTTTTATGTTCAAACTTTGAATATTATAACCTTTCGACCAATGTCTTTGATAGTTGATATCAATTCTATTATTCCTTGGAATATTATACATCACTAAAACATGTCTCATCAACTACTACATCTTGACCATGATGCCTTTTATTATATGCTATAGCTGCCATGGAGGATGTTACTACTATCCTCTTTACAGATGATGTTTTAGCACACGCTTCAAGAACATTGATCGTACCCTTAATTGCTAGGTCTAGCAATATAGCCATTTTGTTCTAAAGATGGTGATGTGGAGACAAATGAAAGTTTTTGCAATGGCTTTTACATACCCATTCCTTGAATACATTCCATTTCCATTAGAATGTGATAATTGACTACTTGGACGTTGTGATTGCAATGCTTGATAATTGAAGGACGAACTTGCAATATCTTTTAATTTTAAAAATGGTGTGAGAGCTTCAACAACATCATCCATTGAATGCTTGGCTTTAGGATCCAAACTTATGCAATAGTGAGCTAATTGTGCAATCTTGAGGGCACCTTTGATGGAATAGTGAGAGTGCCATAACTTCATCTGGAAACTCTAAAATAAAAAATAATAATTTGTTTCAATAGACTGATACTCCATACTAATATGATGAACATTTGATATCACTTCAATGAAGAATCAATCAGTTAGCATAAGCTTTTCAACCCTTTTAAAACTCATTTCACCCTTTTCTGCAAACTGTCAAATTGGTGTCAGGAGGTCCATTGACTGCCTTTAAAAACTGACCAGGACAACTGACTAGGCTCTGGAAATTGAGATCTCTATTCTCTTTGACATGTTTAACAGGCCTACTAGATCTTGTTGCATGACGATATCAAAGTCAAAAGATATTGACCTCCGAAGTTGCCAACTTAAATTCACCTACAGAAAAACATGTTAGAAAAATGGAAAGTGCATTAGGAAATGGCCTAGAAAACTGAACAAATGGGCACTTGGGGATTCAAAATCTAGGGTACTATTTCTCTATCATGAGGACAGTATGATTCTACAATTTTGACTCATGAAAAATCATAGGTCAAATTTGGCAAGCATCTGAAGTTGGCTACTTGGGTTTTGCAAACTAGGAACAATGATAGAAAGCGATTTTTGCAAATGGAATTGGCTTGGAAAAGTGTGCAGACGGATTCATCAAGACATAAAAATTTATACACTTGGAGTATTTTTAGAGGTGAACACAGTGGTACAATTCATTCAATCTTGCCAATCATGGATTTCAAGTTATAACGCCACAAACAGGGGTACTGACAAATTTGCAAATGCTGACACCACTAAAAAGTTACAAATTGTGTTTGGAATCACGTTTGAAAACTAATCAAATGGATTCGTCATAAGCTGAAACTTGAAACATAATAATTTTTTGATGTCTACAATGCAACACAAAAGAAAATTTCTCATTTTAGTCAACTAGTCAAAAGTTTTGACTCCTCAAATGGGACTACCCAGAATTAGGAATCAATTGCAAAAATATGAAAGCAGTAACTGACCAACTTTGAGGGATTCAAAACCTAATCAAACAGACTTGAAACAAATTGAAATCTAAAACATAGGTTTTCAGGTATAGACACTAGATATTCCCAAAGAGGAAAGTCACAAAACATTTTTGCATACGAGATATTCAAAGACAAACATAGCCTCCTGTCACTATTTGACACTAGGGCAGAATTGCAAATTTGAGAAATGCTTGAAACAAGACTTCGCCAAATAGCTCAGACTGATGATTTATCTTCATGGAATAGGTAGATGGGCTGAAAGGAAGGTGTTAGAAACATTGAACACCTCTGGGGCTTCAAAAGTACAACCAGGTACATTTTCATATATGGGTATTCATAGGGCTCAAAATTTGGAATGGGCACTCAAAATGGGAAGCAATTTTGAGTGCCAACAGTGGCTCTATCTAGGGATGCATGTCCCTTGTAGGCATGGCAATGATTTCAGATCTCTGGGAGAAGCATACCACACACCTGAACTGAAAAATTTCTCTCGAACAACTTTATTGAAAGCAGGAAACAACTATAACTACCAAGATTATGTACACACGATGGCCTCAGACCACCGAACTTCAACAAAATTGTTTACCTCTTTCATAAACATGATTTTCATCTAAAATTTCATGAGGTAAACTTAAATTTCCACTCATATCAGTCTCACCAATCATATTATCATCATATAACAAATCACTTGGCAAAACAAAATCATCACTCTTACTTCCATAATGCATATAAAAACTTGCTTCATTCTCTTGCTCACTATGAAAGTTTTGATCAACATGCTTAAACATATCAGACTAAAACTGAAAACTCTCTTCATTTAATGACTCATGCATGCTATCATTTTCAAATATGAAGGCTTCATATTCAACCTGGGGAAAGGGATCACACATACCTTGAAAATGTGTTTCCTTATGCATAACCGAATGATACTCAAATGAATAATCTGACTTGTACTCACACATGTCATCAACGTCAGAATCTGAAACTAATCTAAGATCTTCAAATGATTCTCTAAAATCAGCAAGTGGATTAGTCATCACATTAAAATATTCATCATAAAACTTAGTACAAGGTGCATGCTGATTTTCAAGAACAACTTTGTCAAACACCTTGTTATCATAATCAAATGCAATATCATGATCATATTCACTGTATATTTGAAAGAAGAATAGTCTGACCTCTTATAGTAGTAAGACAAAGTATCATCATCAAACTCATTCTCAACTAAATTTGAATTGTCCATATGTTCTTTAAAAAGAGGATTGATAATTCCATGCAAAGCACCTTTATAGACATTAGGACAAGTGATGTGCTGATCAACATCAAACTCCTCACCATATAACAGATTAGTGAAAACTTTAAAACCATTTCTAACATCATTATAATGGATACTTTCAACATATGAAGAAGAAAATTAGATTCATATGAAGACTCAACATCCACTCCATCAATGAAGCATGTAGAATACAAATCAAAGTTACTTTCATTGCCTCCATATAGGTGATTCAAATGTCTTGCAAAAAAATCATCATTTATCTTACCAATAGGTGCTGATGCATTAATCTAAGGGTCAATCACATACTGATCATCACGACACTCATCCTCAAGACACTCTTCTACACAATTAGGTAATACATCTCTACGGATAACCTCTTTATCTTCATATTGTGTAGACACATTTTCTTCATAACTTTCAACCTCAAACTGATTTACAAAATTTTGAAATGGACACTCACTTTCAGATTTAAGAAAAGAATTCATACCTTTACTGACATAAGAGCACTCACTTTCATCATTACTTTCTTCTTCCCAATCTACATTTTATTCACATGAAGACACATATGTATTATCACAATCCTCTTCTTGACTTGATCAACAAGTCTCGCCATTGTCTTTACATGATGCTTCTTCACAATATGTCAAATCAGCAATTTTATCTTTATCACTTGATACATCACTTCTAGGTTCTTCATCCTCATACTGAGATAAATACATTTCCTCTTCCTGATTCATTATGTTTTCAACACAATGCAAATCATCAATGGGAAAATGAATGACTAGATTTATATATTGCATGCATAACTCATCAAGTAAATCAACTCTATCATTCACTGTTGTAATACCATAAACATGTGCATTCAATTCAGCATGAACGGAATCATTTCTTTTTTGCAACAAAGAGATTTTATGTTCACATGTTTTTATTTTTGAACCTTCAACAAAACTATTTACAACAATAGGGGTGCTTATTTGCTGATTTGAAATTAAACATTCTATATGACATTGATTTGTTCTTTGCATCTCATCTTGTCGGAAAAAATTTATAGAGAAGTGACTCTGGGTTAAGCCATATTTTATGTTATTCTCAATCTCTATCGCTGTCATGAATGCTTGATGCAAAGTGTTAAGTTCTTTATCTCTCAACAGATAACTCATCTTCTTATCAAATGCACCAAGATAAACGACTAAACACATTTGATCATCTGGCTTGTAACTTTTAGGAATTTCATTTAAAACCTTTGCAAATCTGATATTAAATTTAGGAACTAACTCACCATTCTTGACTTGGATATTCAAAAACTTATGAAAATAATTAGAGATGCTTATTCTTTCCCTGAACTACATCATGAAGGCTGACAGTAACTCATCCCAAGATGAAAGTAAAGATGCTGGTAAAAATGAAAACCAGTCCCTAGCATCATCCTCTAAAGTTTGAACAAACAATTTCATCTGAATGTCTTCATGAGCAATCTCAAAATCACCAACCAAGTCATTGAACAACTGAACATGATGGTTAGCTGACCTTTCATGGTTCCCACCAAACTTAGGCAAATATTTTCTAAGTTTACAAGGCATAGTATTCGGGAAACCATGCGACTGCCATCTGTTGACTTAGAAATCCATCTCCTGCCATTGTGAAGACTCTCTCTAACCTCTTTCTTCCATCGAATTTGATTTTTTGTTTCATCATTGCATTGTAACTGCTTTGAAATATATTTGCCTAATGATGAAATCCTTTTGCATCTAAAATATCTAAAACCTTATGCAATTCTGGTGAAATTGTGAGTTTTTTTCTGATTTTAATGTAACCAATTCAACCCCAACTACATTATTACGATCTTTTATGCATATCCAGGTCATTTCCATGACAAAAATCAAATCTGAACGTCCTAGTCTGAATATGGTTGCACTTTAGGTACCTGATAGAAAACCTCATGTAGCTCAAAAAAAATGATACCTATGCAAAAACTGACTCCGAAATCAAAAAATTTGTCTTTTCCCAATTTCAGCGGTATATGACATCGCCTATTTTGGCTTCCAAAAACCCACTGAAAGTTCATTTGAAAACAGTCTCCTCTGTCATGGCACTCATGTCCGTACTTTGAATTTTAAAAATATTTTTGAAAAATTCAAAAAACTCTAAAGTTAAAACTTTAGAAATAATATCCCCTTTTGAAATTCAAAAAATCTGACGTGCATCCATTTTTAAGGGAATACATTAAAAAAATATTTTTTCAAACTTTTCAAATTTGCCCTCTCCTTCAATCTGAGTCAATGAGCTTTGACCAACCTTTTTGCCACGTGGCAGCCTCTGATTGGCTGACCACTATTCTGAGATGCCACATCATCACTGCGGGGACCCAGTGCCACCTGTCGAGAATGCGCTTACCCGCATTACTTAAATTCCTACAACTTCATATTGTGGGGATGCAAGGACCTTCGGATCTTGCCACATGGCAAAATCCTATGCCTCCATCTTGATCTGCTCGTCATTGCCATCATATCATCCACGGGACCCGTCATGCCACGTTGTGCCCAGGTGCATCCCCACATTATTTAACTACCACGCAACTCTTTTTGTGGGGATGCACACGCTGTTGGATCAATCCAAGTGTTGTCATCTATTGCGATCTCTAGTTTTGGTGCCACATCAGCATGCTTGTACTCCAATCTACAATTTTGCAAGGGATACTCGCCACCTGTCCTCCACCCGCGGGCTCACTCAACCATAAGCTTAAGTACTTTTCATAAAGCACTATGGCTTTAGACATTATGCATTCATGTGGTTTTTTAATTTAAAGACTATACAAGTCTTTAGTGGCTCAAATCTAGGATTTATTTGCTGAACCATCTCCAGCTTCCTCTGTCTGCGACTGTTGTGGAGTTTCAATATTTTTGGGTGACTTTGAACTTGTGCATTTCCTTTCAAGTCTGCATGGGCTCTTATACAATTGACTTCCCTACCTCCTTTCAGTCATGTATGCTCTATTTCTTGTGGACTCCGCTGTAATGCTTGTTGGGACGTCCTTTTTGCAAGGCATCTTTCTTTATGCATGCCACTTCTTTAGTAATTGCGCCTTTTCTTGCTCCCTTATTATGTTTTGAACGTGGGAGCTTCTTGTTTTTCATTTGATTTACCTTCATGCATGGGACAATGATCCTCCAATGGCTTCCACTCTTCTTATTTTCCTCAGAGACTTGTCTTTCAATATGCCCTTTGACTTTTGACAGTGTGAACTTAAATTTAAACTACAGGGTCTCCTTTTCACAGGTCACAAACTCCCTTTTGAAAACCGTGGTAGCTTCTTTGTATTCCCTTGCCTTAAGACTGTGGTTCCCTTTGTGATCAGACTAGCCTTCTATTAATGGCATGAGGCTTTGTTTACTACTTGACATAACCTCTGTCCCTACTTTGGCGTTGAATGTCCTGCTTACTCTATACGTCATCTTAATAGGAGATGCCTCCCCTATAATGTTTGGCTTCTCTAGACGTGGGATGCTCATTGCTTCAGTTTGGCACCTCCTTTCTATTTTCTGCAGCTTGTTTCCTAGCCGACTTTGCTATATGCATGTTCTTCTTTGTTTTTTATGTTCAAACTTTGAATATTATAACATTTTGGCCAATTTCTTTGATAGTTCATACCAATTTTGTTATTCCCAAGAATATTCTACATCACTGAAACATGTCTCATCAACTACTACATCTAGACCACGAGGCCTTTTATTAAATGCTATAGCTACCATGGAGGATGTTACTACTATCCTCTTCATAGATGGTGTTTTAGCACACACTTCAAGAACATTGATCGTACCCTTAACTGTTGGGTCTAGCAATCTAGCCATTTTGTTTTAAAGATGGTGATGTGGAGACAAATGAAAGCTGTTGGAAATGGCTTTTACATACCCATTCCTTGAATACATTCCATTTCCATTAGAATGTGATAATTGACTACTAGGATGTTGTGATTGCAATGCTTGATAACTGAAGGACGAACTTGCAATATCTTTTAATTTTGACAATGGTGTGAGAGCTTCAATAACATCATCCATTGAATGCTTGGCTTTAGGATCTAGACTTATGCAATAGTGAGCTAATTGTGCAATCTTGAGGGCACCTTTGATGGAATAGTGAGAGTGCCATAACTTCATCTGGAAACTCTGAAATAAAAAAAATAATTTGTTTCCATTAGACTAATACTCCATACTGATCTGATGAACATCTGATATCACTTCAATGAAGAATCAATCAGTTAGTATCAGCTTTTCAACCCTTTAAAAACTCATTTCACCCTTTTCTACAAACTGTCAAATTGGTGTCAGGAGGTCCATTGACTGCCTTTAAAAACTGACCTGGACAACTGACTAGGCTCTGAAAATTGAGATATCTGTTTGACATGTTAATAGGCTTGCCAAATCTCATTGCATGACTATATCAACGTCAAAAGATATTGACCTCCGAAGTTGCCAACTTAAATTCACCTGTAGAAAAACATGTTAGAAAATCGAAAAGTGCATTTGGAAATGGCCTGGAAAACTGAACAAATGGGTACTTGGGGATTCGAAATCTAGGACACTATTTCTCTATCATGAGGATGGTATGATTCTTCAATTTTGACTCATGATGAATCATAGGTCAAATTTGGCAAGCATCTGAAGTTGGCTACTTGGGTTTTGCAAACTAGGAACAATGATAGAAAGCAATTTTTGCAAATGGAATTGGCTTGGAAAAGTGTGCAGACAGATTTGTCAAGACATAAAAACTGATACACTTGGAGTATTTTTAGAGGTGAACACAGTGGTACAATTCATTTGATCTTTCCAATCATGGATTTCAAGTTATAATTCCACAAACAGGGGTACTGACAAATCTGTAAATGCTAACACCACTAAAAAGTTACAAATTGCGTTTGGAATCACAGTTGAAAACTGATCAAATGGATTCGTCATAAGCTGAAACTTGAAACATAATAAGCTTTTGACATCTAAAATGCAACACACAAGAAAATTTCTCATTTTGGTCAACTAGTCAAAAGTTCTAACTCATCAAACAGGGCTACCCAAAATTAGGAATCAATAGCAAAAGTATGAAAGCAGTAACTGACCAACTTTGAGGGATTCAACACCTAATCAAACAGACTCAAAACAACTCAAAATCTAAAACATAGGTTTTTGGGTATGGACACTAGATATTCCAAAAGAGGAAAGTCACAAAACATTTTTGGGTGCGAGATATTCAAAGACAAACATAGCCTCCTGTCGCTATTTGACACTAGGGCAGAATTGCAAATTTGACAAATGCTTGAAATAGGACTTCACCAAATAGCTCATAATGATGATTTATCTTCATGGAATAGGTATACAGGCTGAAAGGAAGGTATTAGAAACATTGAACACCTCTGGGGCTTCAAAAGTACAGTCAGGTACATTTGCATTTATGGGTATTCATAGGGCTCAAAATTTGAAATGGGCACTCAAAATGGGAAGCAATTTTGAGCTCCAACAGTGGCTCTATCTGGGGATGCATGTCCCTTGCGGGCATGGAAAGGATTTCAGATCTCTGGGAGAAGCAGACCACACACCTAAACTCAAAAATTTCTCTTGAACAACTTTATTGAAAGCAGGAAACAACTACAACTACCAAGATTATGTACACACGATGGCCCTAGGCCACCGAACTTCAACAAAATTGTTTACCTCTATCATAAACATGATTTTCATCTAAACTTTCATGAGGTAAACAGAAATTTCCACTCATATCAGTCTCACCAATCAAATTATCATCATATAACAAATCACTTGGTAAAACAAAATCATTACTCTTACTTCCATAATGCATATAAAAACTTGCTTCATTCTCTTGCTCACTATGACAATTCTGATCAACATGCTTAAACATATCAGACTGAAACTAAAAACTCTCTTCATTTAATGACTCATGCATGCTATCATTTTAAATATGAAGGATTCATATTCAACCTGGGGAAAGGGATCACATATACCTTGGAAATGTGTTTCCTTATGCATAACTAGATGATACTCAAATGAATACTCTGACTTGTACTCACACATGTCATCAAGTCAGAATCTAAAACTAATCTAGGATCTTCAAATGATTCTCTGAAATCAGCAAGTGGATTAGTCATCACATTAAAATATTCATCATAAAACTTAGTACAAGGTGCATGCTGATTTTCAAGAACAACTTTGTTAAACACCTTGTTATCATAATCAGATGCAATATCATGATCTCATTCACTGTCATATTTGGAAGAAGAACAGTCTGACCTCTTACAGCAGTAAGACAAAGTATCATCATCAAACTCATTCTCAACTAAATCTAAATTGTCCATATCTTCTTCAAAAAGAGGATTGATAATTCCATGCAAAGCACCTTCATAGACATTAGGACAAGTGATGTGCTGATCAACATTAAACTCCTCACCATTTAATGGATTAGTGAAAACTTTATAACCATTTCTAACACTTTCAATCTCAAATTGATTCACACAATTCTGAAATGGACACTCACTTTCAGATTTAAGAAAACAATTCATACCTTTATTGACATAAGAGCACTCACTTTTGTCATTACTTTCTTCTTCCTAGTCTGCATTTGATTCACATGAAGACACATATGTATTATCACAATCCTCTTCTTGACTTGAGCAACAAGGCTCGCCATTGTCTTCACATGATGCTTCTTCACAATATGTCGAATCAGCAATTTTATCTTTATCACTTGATACGTCACTTCCAAGTTCTTCATACTCATATTGAGATAAATACCTTTCCTCTTTCTAATTCATTATGTTTTCAACACAATGCAAATCATCAATGGGAAAATGAATGACTAGATTTATATCTTGCATGCATAACTCATCAAGTGAATCAACTCTATCATTCGTTGTTGTAATACCATAAACATGTGCATTCAATTCAGCATGAATGGAATCATTTCTTTTTTGCAACAAAGAGATTTCATGTTCACATGTTTTTACTTCTGAACCTTCAATAAAACTATTTACAATAGCAGGGGTGCTTATTTGCTGATCTAAAATTAAACATTCTATATGAAATTGATTTATTTTTTGCATCTCATCTTGCCAGCAAACATTTATAGAGAAGTGACTCTAGGTTAAGCCATATTTTATGTTATTCCCAATCTCTATCACTGTCATGAATGTTTGATGAAAATTATTAGGTTCTTTATCTCTCAACAGATAACTCATCTTCTTATGAAATGCACCGAGATAAACCACTAAACACATTTGATCATCTGACTTGTAACTTTCAGGAATTTCATTTAAAACCTTTGCAAATCTGATATTAAATTCAGGAACTAACTCACCATTCCTGACTTGGATAGTCAAAAACTTATGAAAATAATCATAGATGCTTTTTCTTTCCTCGAACTGCATCATGAAGGCTGATAGTAACTCATCCCAGGATGAAATTGAAGATGCCAATAAAAACAAAAACTAGTCCCTAGCATCATCCTCTAAAGTCTGAACAAACAATTTCATCTGAATGTCTTCATGAGCAGTCCCAAAATCACCAACCAAGTCATTGAACAACTGAAAATGATGGTTAGCTGACCTTTCATGGTTCCCACAAAACTTAGGCAAATAATTTTTGAGTTTACAAGGGATAGTATTCAGGAAACCATGAATACCATCAAAATTTAATGACATGTATCTCTTGGTAGAAAAGGATCTACGATTTTGGCCAGTGGACTGCATACTAGGTGAATAGAAATTTTTCGTTATTCAAAAATTTAACCTCATTCACCTATAATAACTTCTGATTTGTAATTTGCAGCAGATCTATACCCTTCTACCAAATGAACACTTCAAAGACACTTCACAAACATTAAATATAACCAATTGAAACTCGATCTAATGAAGTGCACAAAACTTATCAAATCATTCTCCTCTTCTTAGTTCTGAAACTTCACTTGACAGATAACACAATTGTATAACAATCAATTTTCATGAAAAGAAAATACATGAAAATGAGAATACCTTTAGTGTTGTTGCATGAAACCACTGATCTGCTGATTGGCCCGGTGCTAACATGAATTCCTCACACCACTGATCAAACCTTATAGTCACCATCTCCTTGAAGAGAGAAATGAAATCACAGCTATGATTCATCTTTGTCATTACAAATTCTTATGACAACAGATGAAACAACACTTTGAAACTTACTAGTCAGAAACTTATATACTCTCTCTTCTATTTAAAATTTTCAACACAACTTTCAGATCTGTATGATTCAACTAAAAATTCTTGAAAACAATTTATACATCACCAATCTACAATAGTTTAGAGATCCTTTAGATAGAGTCACCACTCACATATGTGAGAAAGATTTGAAACAATGATTTATAACATGGCAGATCTAAATTGAAATTCCAACTTGTAGAATTTGCAAATCTTTAAAACACTTAGAAGGGAGAAACCTTTATTCAACAATTCTGACTCTAATCTTACAGCAGTAGTTTGAAAGCAACAACTAGCTGACTTGACTAAATATGAACACTCTTAGCAACACAATCTGTATTCAACCTTGAAAAATACTACTGTAATGGATAAAACTTAACTAGGGTGCATGATTTAGAGTAAGAAAATTGGAAAGAACATCAGAGAACTTACTTTTGAAACTTTTTTAATGCACTTCTCCTGTTGTATTGAATCTGCTCTTTTCAAATTCGCAAATTTTGTCTTCAATATGATTCAATACAGTCCCTAGCAGAGTCGCCATCTTGTTGGTGTTTGAAAACATTGGAGGGTTTTCAATTATCCCAATGAGAATATGACATATTTAGCAATAGCTAACTCCCACTATCAACACATCCATTCAAACACCAAGCCAACTATAAGGCATGACCCTTCTTCTTCTTCAGGCTCTGCAAAACCTAGGCGGGTGGACCTACAGATTCTTTATATGGTACCAGTTGTTAAAGCATACACTGAATCTATTATGAAGCAGATAAAACCCTTGTTTCTCCTAATAACTCATGAAATAACATCAATCTATTGTAGCTAAATGCAGATCTAGGAATCTCAAAAGCTGAGTGAGGGCATTCTATTATAGCTCTTCAACATGAAAGGGAAAAGTGTTTGATTAATGATGTTGAGTTTCAACAAATCTTCAAACATGCAGCAATATAACAAGTGATCTTAAAAATGATCAGTGCCTGATCCATTAGGAAAATCCATGAATTCAAAACATACATCTGTGACATCAGGACATATTCTATATACCTAGACATCAGATCTATCTATTCACCTTGTGATTCAGACATCTGTTTTCATTCAGATATCATTCTCACAAAATATCCTTCTCAACATAACTAGTAACCCTGTCAAATACATTAAGCATTTACTTGGAACTTTGTTCCAACAACAAAATATATCAGACATACAACTTGAAGGGGAAGCAAATTGTTCTCAGCTCTTTGTTCCAAGACCTCATAAGACTAAAAATTATTGAGATAGGAGACGAGAACCAAAATGAAACTAATGAAATGCTTGCTCATATGTATTCATTTCCTTGAGACAATACAATAAAATGCATGAAATTAAAACATGAAACAACCTAATTTATCAAAACTATCTATATTATTTGCACTACTATTGTTCACATGAGAGAAATTGCTGAAAAATGGAGGTGGAATCACAGTTTTGGATCAAAAGAAATGGTCTCACAGAATGACTGCAAATTCTCTACCAATAGTGGTCTCATAGTAACAAAAAAATAGAACACTTACAATGGAAGAAAGAAAGAATAATATAGGATAGATGAATTCCTAGATCTCACATGCAACTGCCATATGTTGACTTAGAAATCCATCTCCTGCCACTGTGAAGACTCTCTCTAACCTCTTTCTTCCATCTAATTTGATTTTCTATTTCATCATTACATTGAAACTGCTTTGAAATATCTCTACCTAATGATGAAATCCTTTTGCATCTAAAATATCTAAAACCTTATGCAATTCTGGTGAGATTGTGAGTTTTTATTGATTTTAATGTAAGAAATTCAACCCCAACTACATTATTACCATCTTTTATGCATATCCAGGTCATTTCCATGATAAATATCAAATCTGAACTTCCTAGTCTAAATATGGTTGCACTTCAGGTACTTGATAGAAAACCTCATGTAGCTCAAACAGGATGATACCTGTGCAAAAACTGACTCCAAAATTAGAAATTTTGTCTTTTCCCGATTTCGGCGGTATATAAAATTGCCTATTTCGGCTTCCAAAAACCCATTGAAAGTCTGTTTGAAAATAGTCTCCTCTATCATGGAACTCATGTCTGCACTTTGAATTTTAAAAATTCAAAAAACTCTAAAGTTAAAACTTTAGAAATAATATCCCCTTTTGAAATTCAAAAAAATTGACGTGCATCCGTTTTTGAGGGAATACATTAAAAAAATATTTTTTCAAACTTTTCAAATTTTCCCTCTCCTTCAATATAGGTCAACAAGCTTTGACCAACCTTTCTACCACATGGCGGCCTCTGATTGGCCAACCACTATTCTCAGATGCCACGTTAGCACCGCACGGACCCAGTGCCACGTGTCGAGAATGTGCTTCCCCACATTACTTAAATTCCTACAACTTCATATTGTGGGAATGCACGGACCATCGAATCTCACCACATGGCAAAATCCTGTGCCTCCATCTTGATCTGCTCATCCTTGCCATCACATCATCTGTAGGACCCACCATGCCACGTGGTGCCCAGGCGCATCCCCGCATTATATATCTACAGCGCAATTCTTTTTGTAGGGATGCACATTTCGTTGGATCAATCCACGTGTTGTCATCTACTACAATCTCCAGTTTTTGCCCCACATCAGCGTGTTTGTACTCTAATTTAAAATTTTGCAAGGGATACCCACCACCTGTCCTCCACCCGCGGGCTCACTGAACCATGAGCTTAAGTACTTGTCATAAAGTGCTATGGATTTAGACATTATAGATTCATGTAGTTTTTTATTTAAAGACTATACAAGTCTTTAGTGGCTCGAATGTGGGATTTATTTGCTGAACCATCTCTAGCTTCCTCTGTCTGTGACTATTGTGGAGTTTCAATGTTCGTGTGTGACTTTGAACTTGTGCATTTCCTTTCAAGTCTTTGTGTGCTCTTATACAATCGAATTCCCTACCTCCTTTTAGGCATGTATGCTCTGTTTCTTGTGGACTTTGTTGTAATGCTTGTTGGGGATGTCCTTTTTGCAAGGCATCTTTCTTTATGCTTGCCGCTTCTTCAGTAACTGCGCCTTTTATTGCTCCCTTATTATGCTCTGAATGTGGGAGCGTCTTGTTTTTCATTTGATTTACCTTCATGCGTGGGAGAATGTTCCTCCAGCAACTTCCACTCTTCTTATTTTCCTAGGAGACTTGTCTTTCAATATGCCCTTTGACTTTTGATAGCGTGAGCTTAAATTTAAACTGCAGGGTCTCCTTTTCACATGGCACAAACTTCCCTTTGAAAAGTGTGGCAGCTTCTTTGCATTCCCCTGCCTTAAGACTACGATTCCCTTTGTGATCAGACTGGCCTTCTATTAATGGTGTGAGGCTTTGTTTACTGCTTGACATAACCTCTATCCCTGCTTTAGCATTGAATGTCCTCCTTACTCGATATGTCATCTTCATAGGAGATGCCTCCCCTACAATGTGCGGCTTCTCCAGACATGGGGTGCTCATTGCTTCAGTTTGACACCTCCTTTCTATTTGCTGCAGCTTGTTTCCTTGCCGACTTTGCTATATGCATGTTTTTCTTTGTTTTTTATGTTCAAACTTTGAATATTATACCTTTCGGCCAATGTCTTTGACAGTTGATACCAATTTTTTAATTCCCAGGAATATTCTACATCACTAAAACATGTTTCATCAACTACTACATCTGGACCATGAGGCCTTTTATTAAATGCTATAGCTACCATGGAGGATGTTACTACTATCCTCTTCACAGATGGTGTTTTAGCACACGCTTCAAGAACATTGATCATACCCTTAACTATTGGGTCTAGCAATATAGCCATTTTATTTTAAAGATGGTGATGTGGAGACAAATGAAAGTTGTTGGAAATGGCTTTTACATACCCATTCCTTGAATACATTTCATTTCCATTAGAATGTGATAATTGACTACTAGGACATTGTGATTGCAATGCTTGATAACTGAAGGACGAACTTGCAATATCTTTTAATTTTAACAATGGTGTGAGAGCTTCAATAACATCATCCATTGAATGCTTGGCTTTAGGATCCAGACTTATGCAATAGTGAGCTAATTGTGCAATCTTGAGGGAACCTTTGATGGAATAGTGAGAGTCCCATAACTTCATTTGGAAACTCTGACATAAAAAATAATAATTTGTTTCCATTAGATTGATACTCCATACTGATCTGATGAACATCTGATATCACTTCAATGAAGAATCAATCAATTAGCATTAGCTTTTCAACCCTTTTAAAACTCATTTCACCCTTTTCTGCAAACTGTCAAATTGGTGTCAGGAGGTCCATTGACTGCCTTTAAAAACTGACCCGGACAACTGACTAGGCTCTAAAAATTGAGATCTATGTTCTCTTTGACATGTTTAATAGGCCTACTAGATCTCATTGCATGATGATATCAACGTCAAAAGATATTGACCTCCGAAGTTGCCAACTTAAATTCACCTGTAGAAAAACATGTTAAAAAACTGGAAAGTGCATTTGGAAATGGCCTGGAAAATTGAACAAATGGGCACTTGGGAATTCAAAATCTAGGGCACTGTTTCTCTATCATGAGGACAATATGTTTCTACAATTTTGACTCATGAGGAATCACACGTCAAATTTGGCAAGCATCTGAAGTTGGCTACTTGGGTTTTGCAAACTAGGAACAATGATAGAAAGCAATTTTTGCAAATGGAATTGGCTTGGAAAAGTGTGCAGACGGATTCATCAAGACATAAAAACTAATACACTTGGAGTATTTTCAGAGGTGAACATAGTGGCACAATTCATTCGATCTTTCCAATCACAGATTTCAGGTTATAACGCCACAAACAGGGGTACTGACAAATCTGCAAATGCTAACACCAGTAAAAAGTTACAAATTGTGTTTGGAATCACGTTTGAAAACTGATCAAATGGATTTTTCATAAGCTGAAACTTGAAACATAATAAGTTTTTGACGTCTACAATGCAACACACAAGAAAATTTCTCATTTTGGTCAACTAGTCAAAATTTTTGACTCGTCAAATAGGGCTACCCAGAATTAGGAATCAATTGAAAAAGTATGAAAGCAGTAACTGACCAACTTTGAGGGATTCAAAACCTAATCAAATAGATTCGAAATGACTTGAAATCTAAAACATAGGTTTTTGGATATGGACACTAGATATTCCCAAAGAGGAAAGTCACAAAACATTTCTGGGTGTGAGATATTCAAAGACAAACATAGCCTCCTGTCGTTGTTTGACACCAGGGCATAATTGCAAATTTGACAAATGCTTGAAATAGGACTTTGCCAAATAGCTCAGAATGATGATTTATCTTTATTGAATAGGTAGACAGGCTGAAAGGAAGGTGTTAGAAACATTGAACACCTCCGGGGCTTCAAAAGTACAATCGGGTACATTTGCATTTATGGGTATTCATAGGGCTCAAAATTTGGAATGGGCTCTCAAAATGGGTAGCAATTTTGAGCGCCAACATATTAGTAGTCCAAAAATAAGGTGATAAAATGATAACATAAATATAAATCACATAGATTCTATCATCCATGAAGAACATAAGTCTTATGAAATATGTATTTCCATTCATATCACATTACACACTTCACATTTTTAGCAATTCTCTAGTCTAGATAGTAAAACATTATGATCATTCATTCTTAAAGAAAATTATGGAATTAATCTACATTAAGAAATGAATTAAATATAATATAAGTATACAATTCTTTTTTATTCAAACGATACATGAATTCTTAATGTTACTCTCAATATGCTAAGACATGATAATCTAGCACCATATGGAAACCACAATTCAAAAATCAAACATTCACTTGAATATAACATAAACCTTCATCATGACATATGGATAATCAAGAAGATAAGTAAGCATATCTAAATAACATCATGAAATGGAATTAGAATATTAGTGTTCTAATAACATCATAAGGAATCATCATATAGCCTAATGACATAGGTGATAATGTCCCAATAACATAACATGAAATCAAATAGTCTAAGGATCAAAATATCAATGTCCATAGGAAATAATAATGTGTCATCTAGAGTCTAACTATCATAGTTTAAAAGAAACAATATGTCAGTAGTGCTATGATGGTCAGGGTGGGACATGACATCATGCATCTGATTGTATTCCAAAATGCTAATATATTTGATCAGAGCTTCTTCGAGTCTACACAAGAATGGGAGAAATGTTACCAGTACAAAGATGGACAAGGGTATGAAAATTTTTCTACCCATATTCTAATGTCATATATTTTTATAATGATTTTGTTTAACCAATTTTGAAAGTGATAGGGTTATTAGTTGAAAGAATCCCTAGGAGTGTTAGAATGGTTGTTAAACCTAAAATGTGCTATGATGTTGGAAAGCAATTAAAAAATGATTGGGGTAGTGTTTTCTTATTTGAAGAGTATATTATTATAAGGGTTTTTGGATTTCGATAGCCACCCCGTATCTTACCCAAGTATTTCTCTGAGAGACTAGGGTTACTACAAGTATTTTGGTAAATGATTTCTTTGAATAGAGAATACCTGGGCAAAGGTGTCAAGAAATGAACCTTTTTGTGTAGATGCACTAACGTAGGAGACTTTGAAATAGGTAAAAATTCCATTGATGAAACCAATGCATTTTTAAGAAATTATAAATTGCCAACTAGGCTAGCCAAAACTTATGACCCACACAATGTAGTTAGACATGCTTTGAAGAACATGAAAGGATACAATTTGCCTCCCACAAAACCTATGTGGAAGAAGATTTCATTTATAATAGGCTAAATGAAGATATTTGTAGGGAAAGGATGATAAAGAATAGGGATATTGTAAGTTATGAATAGAAGATGACAAAATAAGATCCATCGTTCAAGGTATTCTATCCTGAGGAAGACTACTAGTCCAAATTGGAAAAAATGTGTAGAAATTATTGACGAAATAGCATCACAAGTCCCTGAGGAAATCAAAAGAAATATTGACCCTAAATATTCAGATGATGACATTATTGTTGAGGTTACTGATGATGAGGATCAACTTGAAGAAGATCAACTTGAACATGACATTCTTGAGATTTTTGAGTGGGTAGAATAAAGAAATAAAAGAAAAATGATGGTGGAAGTACCACCAAAGGCTTAGCAAAAGGCCCTCCAAATCTTTCCAAGGGGTAGTAAATATTTTGATGATATTAGAAGAAGGTTTTTAGTATCTCAAGCATCAAAAGATAAGTAGAGAGAAAAGAAACTATAGTTGGAAGCTCCAATAATTGATGATAGAATCATTGAAACTCTTGAATTTATGAGTGATAAAAACTTCATAAAATATGCTGAATTTAAATGTTTCTTGTTTAAAATAAAGTAGAATGAATTATCTCTACAAATGAAGCTAGGTGATTTTGACAAAGTGGTTGCTAGATTAGTATAGAAACTATAAGAATATGATCTTGCTAATGAATCCATCACTATTGAGGAAGCAAGAGAATTGGTAATAAGGAGTGGTATGATTGGTTTCCCAGGATGGGATATCAACTCATCTTTTTTGCTTTACCAAATGAGAAGACAAGAGAGGTCAGTTTTATTTGAAGATAAAATCAATATGGATAGTTGAGAGGGTTAGGATATAATATAGATTCATAAACAATGACAATATGGAGGTT
Source organism: Cupressus sempervirens (assembly GCA_028749045.1). Taxonomy (NCBI): domain Eukaryota; kingdom Viridiplantae; phylum Streptophyta; class Pinopsida; order Cupressales; family Cupressaceae; genus Cupressus; species Cupressus sempervirens. Next base: position 265,213,119 of record CM053790.1, read on the forward strand.
AAGTCTAGGCCGTGAAAAACCTACCCTCATGGAAATCAGAGAATCCCCTAGGGGGAATGTTATCTTTTGGAATGTAAAATTTACTTCCAGTAATTAGATATATGGGATGTACACTTTGGTAGAACTAATGGGAAAGATTAACATGGACACCCTTAAGGCTCAATAAGAGGAGCTTATGAAAGATTCATCAAAACTCAAAGGAGTTATGAAAAGGAAATGAAAAAAATATATGTCTTGGAACAAAAGACCATTAATCTAGAAATGAAGGTAGTAACATTAAAGAAAAACATTCAAACTTCTATAGAGATCCATGAAAAAGTTGTGCAAATAGAAGGCCAAACACCTAAAATAGGGAAGGCATCAGACCATTCAATGGAGATTGAAGAGGGAAATTTGGAAGAAAGCAAGGATAAAAAAATCAAAACAATCAAAATCTTGCTGATCCACAAAATAAATGGACTAAAAGCTATCTCTTAGAATGTGCATAATAGTCATCTTGCATTACAAGGAGAAAAATATAGGTGTTTAGAGGCTATTTTTCTATTGTCTCCACTTTTCACTATATGGGTGTTTTATACCCCATTTTTTGATAGCTCGGTATACTTTTTGGCACAAAAGAAAGATTTTGCAAGGATAACCATTATAAGTACTAGAATCAATAAATTCAAGGATCTAGATAGTTTCTTTGGTGGAAAAATGTAGTTGATCCAAAATAAAATGAAGATAATTGTTGTAGGTACACCCAGATTGGTGCCTATAATTTTGGATAATTATGGAAAAATGAAAGACTAGGTAGAGTGGTGATCTTCTCTTAATGATATTCTTCATCATCCCAAGATGTTATCCTACTACAAAAATGAGGCAAGTGTTAGAGTAGTTTATGATATAATTGATATGCTTTACAAGATGGAGGTAGAAATGTCTAAAGTAACTATTGAAGTCAAAGCAATAACAGATGCCAAGTGGACAAAATTCCTAGATGAGTTGGATGTAGTTAGAAATGTCACCTAGCTAGATGTAGATATAGATATAGCTATATGGGAAGTCATTGTAGACATTAAAGCCCTACTATCTAGTGATAGTGACTAGTATAATAAAAGGGCAAAGTTATGATTTAGTTAAAGGCACAAAGAATAGAGAAAAGGCATCAGTGGTGATAGGAGCTAAAGATGGATGAAAAGAACATGAGTTGGAAGTACAAAGATATCAACAAGTATAGATTTTGCCAGCTTTTTGAGAATCGATAGTGTTTAAAGTGTGTTGATATTAAATTCCATTAATGCCATGCTCCCATTGTAGAAGCAAATAAAGTCTAAAAGATAGGTAAATTGTAAATACCATTTTCAAAATTGTTTAAGTTTTTAGAGGAAATTTTGAGTTGCTAAGTGATTTCCAGTGATTTTCTAGCATTCAGTAAACAGAGTTGATAGAATTGCTTAGAGAAATGTCTGAAAGAGAAGGAGAACTAATTGCATAAGCAATGATTGAAGACCCAACTACATAGCATAAGGCCCCCAAAATGTTTGTAGAATAATGGATACATATCTTACTTGGTTCATCCAATGACCAAAATGTAAATGATCACACTTTCAAAAACCCATATGTATTTTGCACAGATGTAGAGGTTCTTGATAAGAATGGATATGAGTTATTCTAGTACTTCTATAAGAATAGGACATGAAAGGCTCAAGTTTGTAACCCTTGTGTAAGAAACTTGGCCAAGTTAATTATGCTAGAAGTGTTTGTAGATGTAGACCTAATAAAGGAATTAATCAAGAGTTACAATCATGTTAACAAGTCATTCCACGGAAAGGATAGATGCATTTTACTATCATTGGATAAAGAAAAATTCATATAAGCATTCGACTTGGGAGGATGGACATCACTACCAATTGAGATAGAGAAGTTGAATGAAAATTTCAAGAATCATAAGAGCTTCGACATGGGAAGGATGATGACCAAACACATTCCTTCAACAAATAAGGACATTGGAGACATTCCAAAGAAGAAAGAGGTTGAAAATGTTATGCCCCTTGAAGTCTTCCAAAGATATTTTTAGAATAATAAACTTTGAATTAATAAAGCCTTAGGTTCAAATGGAACCATGAACACTTTGGGAGAACATTAAGTCATGGATTTAAATATCCAAGACCCAAATCATAATGTTGGGTATGATTTTGTGGAATATATCATTGATATAATCCATGAGAATATTACTATGGCTCAGCAAGGAAAAATGGATAATTTTAAATTCCATTACTATTCCATGGTCATGTATCAACCTTGTTCTAGAATACTGATATATTTTATTAGAGCTTCTTTGAGTCTACACAAGAATGGGGATAAAGGTTACCAGTACAAAGATGGACAAGTGTATGAAAATTTTTCTACCCATATTCTAATATCATATCTTTTTAAAATGATTTTTTAATCTAGTTTTGAAAATGATAGTGTTATTAGTTGAAAGAATCCCTAGGAGTGTCAGAAAGGTTGTTAAACCTAAAATGTGCTATGATCCTACAAAAAAAATTAAAAATTGATTGGGGGAGTATTTTCTTATTTGAAGAGTATACTATTATAAGGGTTTTTGGATTCCCTTAGCCACCTCATATCTTACCCAAGTATGTACTTGAGAGACTAGGGTTTATAGAAGTATTTTGGCTATCAATTTATTTGAATAGAGAATACTTGGGAAAAGGTGTCAAGAAAGGAACCTTTTTGTGTAGATGCAGTAAGGTAGGGGATTCCAAAATAGGTAAAAATTCCATTGGGGAAACCATTTCATTTTAAAGAAATTATAAATTGTTAACTAGGTCAGCCAAAACCTATGACACATACAATGTAGTTAGACATGCCCTAAAGAACATGAGAGATACAATTTGCCTTGCACATAACCTATGTGGGAAGAAGATGTCATTTATGATAGGCTAAATGAATATATGTATAGGGAAAGGATGATAAAGTATAGGGACATTAATATTTTTGAATAGGAAATGAGAAAAGCATATCCATCCTTCAAGGGATTTTATCCCGAGGAAGACTATTGGTCCAAATTATAAAAATGGGTAGAAAATTTTGATGAACTAGCATCGCAAGTCCCTGAGGCAATTAGAAGAAAGATTGACCCTGAATACTCAAATGATGATGTTATTGTTGAGGTTACTGATGATTAGGATCAACCTAAAGATCATCCTAAAGAGGACATTCTTGAGAGCTTTGAGTCACCAAAACAAAGAAATAAAAGAGAAAAAATAGTGGAAGTACCACCAAAGGTGTAGCAAAAAGCCCTCCAAATTCTACCAAGGGGTAGAAATATTTCGATAGTATTGGAAGGAGGTTTCTAGTATCTCAAGCATTCAAAGATGAGAAGAGAGAAAATAAACTATAGATGGAAGCTCAAATGATTGATGATAGAAACATTTAAGCTCATGAATTTATGAGTGATAAAAACTTCATCAAATCTGACGAATTTAAAAGTTTCTTTTTTAAAATAAAGTAGAATGAGTTAGCTTTACAAATGAATCTAGGTGATTCTAATGAAGCAGTTTCTAGATTAATATAGAAACTACAAGAATATGATCTAGCCAATGAATCCCTCACTATTGAGGAAGAAAGAGACTTGGTAACAAGGTGTGGTATGATTGTTTTCCTAGGATGGGATACCAACTCATCTTTTTTACTTAACCAAATGAGAAGACTAGAGAGGTCAATTTCATTTGAAGATGAAAATTAGTATGGAGAGTTAAGAGGGTCAAGATATAATATAGATTCTCATATAATGGTAACATGGAGTTTATCTCTAGAGCATGAAAAGCCTACCCTCATGGAAATCAAGGAATCCCCTTCAGGGAATGCTATCTTTTGGAATGTACAATCTACTTCTAGTGATTGGATATATGGGATGCACACTTTGGTAGTACTAATAGGCAAGAATAAGATGGATACCCTTCAGGCTTAGCTGGAAGGAGATTATGAAAAATTGATCAAACCAGAAGGAGTTATGAAGAGGAGATGAAGAAAACATATGTCTTGGAACAAAAGACCATTAAGCTAGAAATGGAGGTAGCAACATTAAAGAACACTATTAGAACTGCTATATAGATCGATTAAAAAAGATTGCAAATAGAAGGCCAAGCACCTACAATAAGGGAGGCATCAAGCCATGTGATGGAGAATGATGAGGGAGATTTGGAAGTAATCAAGGATACAAAAATTAGAACAATCAAAGGCTTGTTGATCCACAAAATAAATACACTAAAAATAGTCTATCAAAATGTGTATAGTAGTTATCTTGCATTACAAGGAGCAAAATATAGGTATTCAAAGGTTATTGCTCTATTATCTCCACTTTTCACTACATGGGGCCTTATACCCCATTTTTAAATAGCTTGGTACACTTTCTGGCACAAAAGAAATATTTTCCAAAGAGAACCATTATAAATACTAGAAAAATGATCAATAAAGTAAAGGATCTAAATGGTTTCTTTGGTGGAAAAATGCAACTAATTTAAAATAAGATGAAGATAATTGCTGGATGTACACCCAGATTGGTGCCTATAATTTTGAATAATGATGGAAAAATGAAAGATTGGGTAGAGTAGTCATCTTCTCTTAATGACATTCTTGATCATTCTAGGTTTTCAGCCTACTACAACAATGAGGCAAGTGTTACAGTAGTTTACAATATAATTGATATGCTTTACAAGATAGAGGCATAAATATCCCAAGTGACTACTAAAGTCAAGGCAATAATAGATGCAAAGTAGACCAAATTCCTAGATGAGTTGGATGCAATTAGAAATGACACCTAGCTAGATGTAGATACAAATATAACTATATGGGAAGTCATTGTAGACATCAAAATCCTATCATAAGGTGGCAATGACTAGTTTAATAAAAGGGTGTAGTTAGGATGCAATTAAAGGAACAAAGTATAGAGAAAAGGCATGGATGGTGATAAGAGTTGAGGACAAATAGAATTTTCTAAGAGATACCTATTGACAATACCACCTGCTAGTTTTGCAACTACAATCCATAATTTTGATCAAGTATAGAGAATGTTTTGTATTGTAACCAAATACAAAAATATCTTTGTATTTACTTTCCATTTGAAGCTTATTTTAATTGCTCCTATAAAAGGATTTTGAGGATGTGGAGTTAATGTCTAAATTTTATGTAATTTTTAGTGTTATGCTATTTTTGCATTTAGTCCAGTTAGTCTTTGTGTAAATTTTGTGATGTATTCATTCTTGCAAATCTGAGAACACACTAATCGTTGAAGGAATATGTTGTATTATCTTGAGTTATTATGAGTCATACTAGTTTTTTATGATTTTCAAGGGGAATTAATACAAAAGGACTATTCTACCATATTTGTTTTCTCTAAATTTGGTCTCCATTGTTATGTCCTTGTTTTGTTGGGATTGTATGAGTAAGGTTTATGTAATTCAATGAAACTAAGATAGGTTGTAAATCAATTTTTTATTATTTTTAATTAAATGAATTAAGTAAATGCTTGAATAAATTGGTAGGATTTATAGTCATATAAGAAGGATATTCATGAGAAAGGGGTTTAGGGTTAATTACTCATATAATTGATTATAAGGCAATTAATCGGGTCAAAATTTGTTCATTAGACTCTAAATACCAATGGATAAGTTACTAATCATATATTCAATTTCATATTGAAGAAATCATGGGGTTACATGGAGCATAATTTTAAAATCAAGTCAATCTTTACTTTGTTATATGAAGAGTTAAATTGTTGTTAGCACTTGTTTAAAAAAAATCTTTGTGTGTTATCATTAACTATAGTTAACAAAGAATTATTTGTAAAACCAAGAAGAATTATGACCATTATTTTCTATAGGGGAAAAATAAGAAGAAATAATATCAATGAATGAGTGAAGTATGAAAGAAATATCAAGTATATAACCACTTCATCTCTAAGATGCACTCATCTTGGTCCTGTAGAACCAAAAGAATAGATATACTCCCTAAGATTCTATTGAGTTGGTCTAGATCTAAAGAAATCCATGTTGAATACAGGAAGTAGCTAACCCTTAAGCTTTCATTTGTTTTCTGAACCTTGGTGTTAGGTATTTTGTTGCCTTCCAGTCTTAAAATATTTCCAACAAAATGGTGACTCTATTGGGGAGTCAATGAAAGGAAAGAACTCTAAAGTTCTAGAACCTCTACTATAATTTGTTATCTACTGACATAAACCTAATATTGTGTAATTCCATACTTGGGTATTGGTTTCTAATGAGTGACAAACCTTGAGTATTTGAAATATCTAGTACCACAAAAGTTGTGATGAAGAATGAGTTTGTAAAAGGTAGTTTAATAGATTTTTTTTATGAGAGTATAAAATATAAAAATATTAGGGTTAGGTTCCCTTTTGTCAGATTTGTTCCCATAAAACTTTCCTTGTCTTTTAGCCAAAATAAAGATATTTTATCCCTAGTGGGTGGTAACTTAGTCTTAGGTTTTGATTCTAGTGTTTATATTAGAAAAGTGAAAGATGGTTGATAAGAGGAAGAATATGAGAGCTTACGTAAAGAAAATCTAGATATCCCATTGTATATAGATTTACCAAAGGGTGGTAGATATAATTGGCTAAAAAAGAAAGGGGAATCCAATCATACTTGGAAACCTAGAGATTATCCACAATACGAACCCCTCAGTTGAGAAAGAAATTTCATCTCATAATTATGAATTTGAAACCACAAGGATCTTAGGTGATTTTTTTACAACACCTTATCATGAAGAAAGGAATTAGCAAGACGATATGGTGTTGTCTATAGGAGATACTATTTTTAGAACCAATGTTGTAGAAGAGATGAATGAACATCTCAAACCTAGAAGTATTCAATCTAATAAACCAAATCTTGAGCAAGCTCCTAACATTGAGAGAAACCTAATACATTTGGATGACTTTGTAGAGTCTGAAGCAACAACTAAAAATAATGATCATGTATTTTCTGAGGAAGAAATCCTTAGAAGAAGGGTTGCTAAAGAAGAAGCCAAGCACATTTGTTTCGAGAAAGAAAAGGTGCAAAAAACCATGAATACTCTTATGAAAAGAGATAATTTTCTTAGAAAAATGATTTCTCTCAAGGAGCAGAACAAAAAATTAGAAGAGAAATCATCCAAAGTACATCCATATTTATTTGAAAATATTGAAGCTTTGAGATCTAAAGTCCAAGAGTAGAAAAGTCTCTTGAAGGAAAAAGAAGAACCTATCTTAGCCCAAGTATAATCCTACAAACCTATTGAAAGTCTCTTGAAGGAAAAAGAAGAACCTATCTTAGCCCAAGTATAATCCTACAAACCTATTGAGCCAAAAATTGTAGATCTAACTATGAAACACCCTAAAATGGGTAAACAAAAGGTAGATCTAGAAAAATCTAAGAAGGAAAAAGAAGATTTAGCTAAGGAGATTGAGAAAGTGGATAATGAAGCACTAAAAGTAGAAACTAGAAGAAGAATTTGTTGATCTCAGATTGGTTTTGAAAAGTGAGTGTCAACACACTTAAACCATTTACTTAGTTCATGCCAAACTAGTAATACATGCCAAGCACAACATGTAAATGTTAAACCATGCCAAGTTACAATGAGTGCCAAGTCACTCATGTACTGAGTCATGCTAGTGCTGAGCAAATAGACCATGTCAAGTGATTGAAGTGCTAAGTAAACATTGGATGCTAAGAAATGTAGTTGCTGAGTCAAAAGTAGAAATACAATGCATGTTGAGCATCAATGAATTCATATGTTGAGTGACATAGTTTTGACATATTTGTTTGTAATGGCACAAACAACTATGTAAACTATTTGTGAGATGACTCAAGGATATATTAAAATATTTTGGAGATAATGATGAATCTATATGTGGATTCCTTATGCAATTACATGTAGACAATCAGAAAATGGTAAGGTTTAAGAAAAAAATTAGATGAATCTCATCTGTAGATTCATACCTAATCCTAAGCCATCAAAGCCTTCTTAAGGAGCACGAAGCCCTAAAATATTTACAAAAAAAAAAGGGTGAATGATAAAATTGGAAGAGTGAACAAGACAATTTATAGAGCATTCCAAGTGACTTAGAAGTAAGAGTAAATTGCAGAATTAGTTAGAGAAGAATAGAGGATAAAGAAGGACACAAAATTGGAGATATCAGATTGTGAAGGATCAAATAAGACATTGTACAGAGGTAATATGTTATTAAGCAAGCAAGTGACAAATATAGGATCTATACTGAGACATTTTAATAGGTGATTTCATTTAAATCTCTTAAGATAGTAGTCCTAACAGGCTATATAAAATCCTTTAACAGGGTGCTTACTTAATTGTAAGTTGAAGTCCTCTAACTAGGCACACTTCTAACATGGTCTTGAAATCCTATAACAAGGTGGGACTTAACAGTCCTTATAAGCCTTTAATAGGGTAGATCTTTTACAAGGCAAACCATGATTCATGGTCAAACCATTGTAACCTTCATTGGATACACTTTATTACTGTAGTAGTGGAAATTTGTGGTTGTTATCCCCACCCCAATTTTACCTTCTCACTTGGAGGGTTTATGGGTAATCATATCTGGTGTTATGTGTGATTAATCACATGTTTACATGATTTAGATGCATTTGATTTAAATGTTATTTTAGTATATTAATGCATGTGATGTATGAATAATAAGAGTTTTATGGATTCAATTTTAAACTCCTGATTCACCCCCCCTCTCAAAAGTTTACTCTCTTCCCACTTATAATTCTAAAAATTGGTATTAGAGCATGGTTCTCTAAAAGAGAATCTTTACAACTTAGAGGAAAGATCTTGAAATGGAAGTCTACAAGCTGGGAAAGACTATTGAAGGAGATTGAAATAAATCTCATACTTCATCAATTGAATGAGGCAAAAGAGAAACTAAAGAAATCCTTGAAGAGAAGGAAAGAGATTGCTATTGTAGAGAATGAAACACTATACAAAGAGATAGACACCACCAAGCTATTTGTAGATGGTAACACCAATGAATTTGATGCAACTGTTGCAGATCTAATGGAAAATAAGAGAACCCAAGATGAGGAAATAAAAAATTTCAAGCTAGAGCAAGAATCACAAGCTATACTACTATGTGAGGTGACTGAACAAAAGGAGAAAGACATGGAAGAAAAATCCATGATTGAAGAAGACAAAAGAATTTTGGAAAATAGATTGGAAGAGAATTCAATAGAGTTAACCAAGATCTCCAACATGCAATTGGACACTCTAAGTCAAATGATGAATGCCAACTATGAACTAAATGTCAAAGACATTGAGATAACTACATTAAAGTTGCAGAATGAAAAATTGTAGAGTGATCTAAAAAGAGAAAAGGAATTTTCAAAAAGTCTCAACAAGCCAAATGAAGACATCAAATACTTTGAGAAATTACTGAGATCCCATAGATCCAACAAAGATACATCAAGACTAGGCCACACAATCACTGAAGAAGGAGAATCATCCAAAGTTTCTAAAGAAAGGAACATCAAAGGTAAGAACTCCAAACCTACTTGTCATAATTATGGTAAGAAAGGACATATTGATATTGTTTGTAGGAAAAAAAATGCAAATCAGAATGTCAAGCCTAAGAACATTACTCATTGTCATAAGTGCTACAAGAAAGGTCATCGGGCACATGAATGTAGAACCAAGATCATGAACACACAAAGATTTGAAAGATATTGCTACAACTATCAAAAGTATGAACATAGAGCTTTTGAATGTAGATTCAAATCCATGTGGTCATCAAACAAGCCAACAAATGCAAGAAGCTATGGAAACCTTTATATTTGGAATTACAATACAAGATATAACTATTACTATTGTCAAGCATATGGACATATTACTGAGAATTGTACTAGAACACACTTCAATGGTAACTACTGAAGCTGGTTGAGTCAAACTACATGTTTTAGCTATTTAAAAATTGGTCATATCAGCAAACATTGTCCAACTAGGTCAAAGGCACCAAGTTGTGAATTTGATAAAAGAAAAGGCAAGGTAGATGTTGAACACATCAAAGATGAGATGAACAAGACATGGAAGAAGAAAGATGCTTTCAACACATCAAATGGTGAAGGGATCACTTCACCCAATGGGTCAAGTGATCACAAATTATCAAACCAGGTAATCAAGAGGTATGTGGGATTGATATTCAAGTGTAATATCATAAATTAGTTCCAAAAGGAGATAGTACTAAAAAGATTACATTAACATGAATAAAGATGCAAGATGTTGTTGAAAATTCAAGTTAAATCTTTAAAAAATATCATGTTGTTGCCAAGCATGAAACATTTTCAATGTATGTCGAGTGGAATTCTAGTTGATGCTAAGCTATAAGACTATCTAGTTGATGTCAAGCCTATAGTAGCTGTTGAGTGATGGAAATATTAATAGATGTCAAGTGATAATGAAATTGAGTTGATGCTGAGCTTACAAATATACAAGCACTAAGAATTAAATGCAAGGTTTTTGAAGGTTATATGATCAATTTTTCTCATTATTCATCATTTCAAATTTGAGCAAGAGCAAGCAGAGCGAAAGGCAATTCAAAAACATATTCAAAGCATTTGTAGAGAATTAGATAGTGATCTCACACTAGTTCTTTGGATTTCACAAGGTATTTGTCATAAGTTGAGCTATGCAATTTTACTTTGCATAAACCCTAGTTTGACAAATGGTGTCTAGCTCAAAAATGGTAGAAGGGGAAGAGGTTTTGAATGTCCATCTTGTTGGTAACAAAGTGAAACAACTTATATTTAAGGTCATTCCTAACATTGGCTATAAACAAGATCTTTCTTCTACTTTATCCATGATCCTGCTAAACGTTATTATGGTACAAGATGTAAGGAGATGTTATAATTGTAAAATTGGTAGTATTGGGGACATAGAAATCATAGAAATAGATGATATGTTTTGTGAAATTGGTGTTCTAAAAGAAGAGTATAAAATTATTGAGAAGAAGGGTTTAATGCATGCCCTAGATTTTCCAAAAGATCTCCAAAAGAAATGGTTTAATACATAATGGATCTTTATGGTTGGAAGGTGGACCAATTAAGATTTCCAAAAGAATAATTCACAAGGTTATTGGCTACCCAACTCTAGATTGGCTAAAGGCTTTGAGGAGTGATTCCAAGGAAGTAATAGAGAAAAACACTGGAGCAAAATGGAATAAAAGAGGCATGACAGTAGATACTTTTGCTGATCCATTGTTGAAATTTTATGTAAGGTTAATTTCTCATAAATTCTATCAAACTAATAGATTGAATAGTATACCCTATATTGCTATGGATTTTGGCTACGAAATTGTAAAGAACGATCATACTTATGATCTGGTTGAGCTTCACGTACAACACCTAATGGAAAATGTTGGAGCAATCAAGAAGACCAAGAGTGCTCATTGCAAATTTGGTTCAATTTTAGTTTGCATATTCTTCTATGTACAAAATGTAGAAGTTGATGAAAGCCAACTTCACAACTTGCCAAGATCACCTGCAAGAAAATAACCTGCTGAAGTGAAACCAAAGAAGGAAAGGAAGGGCTTGGAGAAACTCAACAAAGTGAGAGAAATTGTATTGTAACAATGAAAAATGAAATTGATGTACAAAAAATACAATGGGAGAGCCTATTTATAAAGGCCTCTAGGAAGCTTTTAGAACAAGCTAGAAAGAGTTGGGGGATAAGGTTGACAACTAAACATACGTCCAAAAAAGTTCGATTATCCTCCATGTAGGTGAGACGATAAGTATGACTAAGTAAGAAAAAACTCCTATGTTGTCAAAAACGCCTAGATGAGAACTAATAAATAAATGCATTTAACCTAAGTAAATTTAAGTAAAGCATAAATAATAATAATTTATTCTAACACCCCCCTTAAGTGAAACTTAGGGGAATGCACTTAAGCTTACCAAATTTAAGATGAAATGCATAACGGGTCTCAACAACTAGGCCATGTTAGGTACCCATGTACAAATGAAAAGAAATGCAACCTTTGAAAATGGGGAAAGAGGGAAACCTCATGGGAAAAACCCTCCCCCAAAAAGAGGTAAGTACGAACATGCTAAAAAAACATGAAGGAATGAAGGCCTCAACAAGACCCCCAAGGAAAAATTCCATAACCCCAAGCATAGACTACAACTGAAGATAACATGGCAATACAAAAGGTTTAGTGAAGATGTCAGCAACCTATGCATTTGTAGGAATATACTCCAATGTAATAACCCCATCTTGAATTAGTTAACAGATGAAGTGCATATGCAGCTCAATGTGTTTGGTACACTGATGCTCCACCGAGTTGAAAGAAATGTGAATGGCACTCTAATTATCACACCACAAAACAATGAGACAATTTGGAGGAAAACCAAACTCAGTCATTAATTGTCAAAGCCATAAAACCTCCTGACTAGTAAGTACTATGGCCTAGTACTCAGCCTTTGTAGATGAAAGTGCATGAGCATGCTACTTCTTGCATGACTATGTGATGGAACTAGAGCCAAGAAAAAACAAAAGCTAGAAGTAGACTTCTAATCATCGACATCACTGGACCAATCTAAGTCATTGTAGCCAACAATGTGAGGAGTCCCCATGGCATAATGAATTCCATACATGAATGTGCCCTAAATGTATCTCAAAATACACCTGGTAGCTTGCCAATGACTCTCATGAGGGTCCAAAGAAAATTGAGAGATAAGGCCAACTACAAAGGAGAGATCAAGATGAGTGTGTGTCAAGTACAACAAGGTGCCAACCAATTGTTGATACAAATTAGCATCCATTGAAGGTGAAGAGTAGGAGGTAGACAAGGTAACACCCAACTAAAAAGGTGTTGGAATAGGCTTGCAATAAAGCATGTCAAAGCATAAAATCATGTAAAGAGCATACTTTTGGTGATAAATAAAAATCACAATAGAGGATTGAACAATCTAGAGACCAAGAAAATAGTGTAGCAAACCAAGATCAGTCATCTCAAACTAGTCCATCAATGCATGCTTAACATTCTAAATCATAGAGGATGAACTACCCATGAGAATAAGATCATCAACATATAGGAAAAGAATCTAGATCTCATCTCCAAGGTATTGAATGTATAGTGTAGGATCCAAATGACAATGGGTGAAGCCTATAGAAAGCAGAAAAGAGTCCATCTTCTCATACCAAGCCCAAGGGGCCTATTTGAGACCATATAATGAGCACCGAAGTGTGAAAACCAAGGAGAAATCATGCACAGATCTTGAAAGTCGCTCCATGTAAATCTCCTTAGTGAGATCGCCATGCAGGAAGGCACTCTTCACATCCATCTAAAAAATAGGCCATCACTATGAAGCTATGAGGGATAAGACAAGGTAGATAGAATTCATCTTGGTGACAGGGGAAAATGTCTTAGTGTAGTCAATACCCTCAACTTATAAAAAACCCATCATAACAAGATGAGCCTTGTGTTTATTATTCGAACCATCAGCAACATACTTAGTACAATAGATCTATTTGCATTGCACTGGCTTTCTTCCCTTAAGAAGATTACAAAGATCCCAAGTATGATTCTTCATCAAAGAAGAATATTCCTCCTCCATTTTCCTATCCCATTTAGAATGTCTTGTTGCTTCTAAAAATGTCTAAGGATCATCAAAAATAGCATGACTAAGAAGACTAGAACCCACAGTATGAGAGCAGGTGCGATGAGAAGTGGAAGGGTCACTGGCTAGAGATCCTGTAGCCTCAACTGTAGCTTGAGCCTATTTAGGAATCTAGGAAGGATCATGTGGTGGAGGTAAATGGAGATCACCAAGATGATCATCTTCATCATCCATGAAACAAACTGTAAGAGAGGTGGGAGTAGTGCAAGGTGAAGTAGGCACTAGAGGCAAGGTATGAATTATAGGAGGGCTCTAATCAAACTGGAAATCCCATCAAAATAAGACCTCTCTAGAATTAAGATCATACAACCTATAAGCCTTAACATCCTCATAGTATCCAACAAAAATGAGTGGTCAACTCTTTCGTTCCATTGCTTTCCTCTGAGCATCAGGTACAAATGTCCATGCTAGACCCCCAAAAGCTCATAATGATGATACATCAGGCTTGACATGATACCAAGCCTGCTTAGGAGTCATATGTCAAATTTCCTTGTGAGGCATTTTATTATGAATATAATTGGCAAAATTGACTATTTCTACCCAAAAAAATGAATCCATGGACCTAGACTAAATCATACAATTAGCCATCTCCCAAAGTGTTTTTTTCTTTCTCTTGACTACACCATTCTACTGAGGAGTGTAGGGCATTGAAAACTAATGCTAAAGACCATGTTTAAGGAAAAAATCCCTAAAAGGTTGGTTCATGTACTCCCCTCCATTGTCTATGTGTATCTGCTAAATAGAAAGACCATACTACTTCTCTGCAAATTTCTTGAAGACTCGAAATGAATCAAAGACATTAGACTTGTACTTCAAATAGTATAACCATGTGCATCTAGAGAAGTCATCAATGAATGTAAGCACATATCTGGTACCTAAAAAAGAAGGAGTAGGAAATGACATGAGGTCACTATGAATCAACTCCAAAGGTGCCAAAGCATGAGTGGCTCATCCATGTGGAAAAGAATCCCTATGTTTCTTGCCAAGTGCACAACCCTAACAAACACCATCTATATAGGAAATCTGGGGAAGGCCAAGAACAAGTGCTTGTGTGTTCATCTACTAAAAATATCTATAATTGACATGGCCAAAATGCTCATGCCAAAGTCCACTTACTGAATCTACATATGCAACAAGACATGAACTTGTGTCTTCAAAAGACTCAAATTCATCAAATCTATAGAGCTGAAATGAAAAGTCAACACTCCGAGTGGCCACAATCATCTCAGAATTGTGTAAGTGATAGATAACCACATCATGTGGTAAGAACTCAACTGTCTTACTAGAGTCTAAGTGGAAAATTTGATAGATGGACAATAGATTCATCAAAATTTCAGGTGCACAAAGAACATCCTAAAGAGAGCCCCTAGCTAGTGCAATAGAACCAGAATCCATAACTAAAAGTTGTGATGAGTTACCAATAGAAATATGTGAGGTAGCACAAGGGTCAAGTGAAGTGAGAAACTACTAAGTGTTTGTCATATGGTGAGAGGTGCCAAAATAAAGAATCTAGGTAGGCCTTGAAGTCATAGCTCAAGAAAAAAGAGCATGACCTTTCCCTATAGGGGGGATGAAGACTTAGAAGAAAAGATATTATGCTCCTTCATGGCTTCTTCTAAAGCCTTCAAATGCTTCCAACACCTAGAAATAAGATGTCCATCCTTGCCATGGAAACTACAGGTCTCACTTGATTTCTTCTTGGTCTTGGAGGTAGACTTAGTAGACTTTGAAGAATATTTACCCTTTGGAGGGCTAGGTGGAGGTGTTGGATCAATTTTTGGTATATCTTTCTTTGATTTGGCTTTCTTCTTTGATTTCCCTTTAGAAGATTAAGCAACTAATGCTTGGCTAGAAGAGCCAGAGGCATCCATCTATTGGATCTTTGCCTATTCCTATGTCAACTAATCATAAAATGTCTCAAATGAAGGTATCTAATATCTGTTACCCAAGGCATCCATAGTGGAGTAGAAAGTGGAAGAGAAGATTTGATACTATCCTCACAATTTTGAGAGTATCAAAAAATACACTAATCATCTGTTTTGTTTTTCCCACATCACTAAAAAAATGCATGTAGAAATTTGAACTTCATTAAGATGTCTTCAATGGTGGGGAAGCTAGTTGGTGACAAATAATTCAACTTTGCATCAAATTGAAGTGCCCAGAACTCATTCACTATGCCAAACAAAATCTAGAATTTGATCCAAATAGCCTATAGACTGGTCAAACCATCCAAGTGAAATAGTAGACAATCTAAAATGTTCAGTACAATCAATCCCATGGCTTCATCTATTTTGTTTCTATGTGAAAGAACCTCAAAGGGGTGCTTCAAAATAGGTTGGTTCTCATCTATACATGACCATAAGCCTCATGACATGATAAACCTAGTCATTTGTGCTTTCTAGGTGTGATAGTTGTGTGGCATGAGTCAAATCATAGAAGGATCTGACATTGAGAGAAGAAGATAGAAGTAGAAGGGTCTTATTCTGAAGTAAATTACATAAAATAAAATAGCCCCCACACTAATAAAGATATCCCTTAAATACCAAAGAAAAAAACTATAGAAAGCACAAAAATTGAGAAAAAATCTTAGATTCTAGATGCAGAGAAGGAGGAAATAGAAGCCTCTAATTTAATGTAAAAAATGGGAGCTCAAAAAAACTTTGAATGAAATAAAACTAGCATCATTGTCTCCATCTCTAAACTAGATTTTCAATGCTTCTTTTGGATCGAAAAAATACCTCTGTATGCTCAAGTTATGGAAAAAAAATGAACTACTACTCCAAAAGATAAGCTCACTAGAAAATTACAAACATGACAAAAAATTTGACAATCATACAACCATCTGTAGGACATCATGGGAAAAAAAATTGGCCACTAGAATGCTGACATCAATAGCCAAAATATGATGTCACCTTGCCAAAAAATGATGTCAGCAAGGAGTCTTGAGTTGATGATGTCAGTCGATCAGAAGATGGTGTCACACCGAAAGAGATGAAATGCCAAGCTGAAAAAGTGATATGTACTATTGGGAAATGATGTCAAGATTCTAAGAAGTGATGTTAGCCTATGTAGAGGTCTGGTGGTAGTGCCACTAGTGGAGGTGTCAGCCAATAAGAGATCTCCAGTGGCATCATCATGGCGGGTGGGGGGCCATTAGTGTGTTGGTGGTCGCAGAGAAGCAACTGAGGGTTGGTGGCACCATGGTGTCTCCATAGTGGTGCAACCAATAGTGGTGCCATAGGGACAATGTCAAGGTGATGAAATGGAAATGTCATGGTGCTACTATGGTGGCATTCCTTTTTTTTGTCAAAAAATTGTCTGCATAGTCTGTATGAGCTACTTGGGGGGGAAAAAAATAGTTTCTAGAAGCTAAAGTCACCAAAAATGAAAATTTTTATATGGAACCTAATTGCAATGAGCCTTCTAAACTCAATGGCAATGTCTATTTAGGCCCAAAGAGCCCTAAATTTTATTTTTTCCTCCCAATTGAAGAAAAAATTACAAACAAACTAGGGTTTGTGTCTCCAAATTGCAGCCTCAAAAATCCTTCAAACCAGGAAGTAGTATGAAGGCTTTGATACCATGTAGAAGTTTATGAAAGCCAACTTCATAGCTCACCAATATCACCTGCATGGAAATAACCTACTAAAGAGAAACTAAAGAAGGAAAGGAAGGGCTTGGAGAAACTCAACAAAGTGAGAGAAATTGTATTGCAACAATGAAAAATGAAATTGTTGTATAGAAAATGCAATGGGAGAACCTATTTATAAAGGCCTCTAAGAAGCTTGTAGAACAAGCTAGAAAGAGCTAGGATATAAGGTTGACAACTAAGCGTATGTCCACAAAAGGTGGATTATCCTCCATGTAGGTGAGAAGATAAGAATGACTAAGTAGAAACAAATTCCTATGTTGTCAACAACTCCTAGATGACAACTAATCATTAAATTCATTTAACCTAAGTAAACTTAATTAAAGTGTAAATAATAATTATTTACATTAACACATAATACATTTTGCTCTTTTGGTACTATAAGTTGGGAAAAAAAAGGTCAATTTTAGTACAAATCAATGAGTACATTGAATAGATGGGAGAAAATTTTGAATCATTGACGATAAGTTATTTTAAAGATTTGAATGAATCAATGAAGGAAAGAATGAGGATACTAGTTTCTTTGGTTGAGAAACATTATAATGATATATGTTTTGTACACACTAAGGGTTATATGGTTAAGACCACTTGGGTATGAAATTAATGTTGATGAAGCTTTAATAGCCATCACAACACTCCTAGCAGAAGAAATTGATAAAAGTGCAAAGATATTTGGCAATTATGAAATGGTAAAATCAAAGATTATCATGGAGTTGAAAATTGCCTCCACACTCAAGAATAAAGATAAGCTAATCAAGAAGCTAAAGGCCAAATTTGGTGAGAATGAAGATAAAGAAGAATAGGATGAAGAGGAATAACAAGAACAAACTCAAGCACCTCTTGCATTGACTCAAGGCATTGAAGAGGATAAAGAAGAGGAGGAAACAGAAGGTTCCAAGGGAGAAGAATATGAGGAAGAACCTAATCATGTTGAGCCAAAGGAAAGGAATGCTAAGGCACAACTAGTGGCTAAGGTAATGAAAACTATCACACTTAGCTAAGCCAAGCTGAGTGCACCTACCAATAGAGAAAGCACACGAGACACAACATAGAAGGCCAAGGAGAAGTCCAAGAAAATAGAGCAAGGTGGGAAAGTGCAAAAGAAACAAAGAATAAAATATGTGGCACAGCCAAATTCAGATGAAGAAAGGACTAAATCAGATGATATAAGCCAATTCAAAGTGGTAAGTCAAAAACCACTCTCTGATCTTGAAAATTTGTGGGAAAATGTCAAGAATAATGTAGATTTATCTAGTTTAAAGCATATTGATTTTGAGAAAGGAATTATATGCTATGATATCTTAGTTTAAGAACACTCCACTAGAGTTTGCCAACACAATACCAAAAGGATTATATGATAGTGTTGAGAAAAAGTGGCATTACTATTTGAATTTGGAAAAGTAGATTAGAGAAACAACTTTAGCTCAAGTGATGCTAGAGATAACAAAGGGATACATTACTAAAGCTATCAAAAGATATGTTGTTAGGTTTAAACCTAAATATAGAGCCTTCAGTATTCTTCAAAATAATATTGAAGATGTGGTCAAGAAATCAACCCAAATATGGAAACTTATTTATGGGTTGACCACTATGAAATAAGGAGAAATTGATCCCTCTGAAGGTAAACAAGATGAAAATGATGAGGGTAAAGATGATGATAAGGATGAAGATGACAAAGATAATGACAAAGAAAATGATGATAAGAAAGATGATACAATGGGGGAGGAAACTAAAAAGCAAATTGATGACAAGGCAACAACTGAATAATAAGATAAATAGAGTTTGTAAGAGACACAAGTACTGAGTGTCAATCCCCCACATGACATAGTCAAGTCTACTGAAACTATTATTGTTAAGGACATATCTGATCTTTTAGCTCAAAAAATCAATCCCTTGATTTCATAAGACTTAAAGAATATGTTGGAACAAACTACACTACAAGCTAAGCTATGTGATAATCCAATTTTGGTCAATATAGATGAACTCCAAAAGGTAGTAATTGATGTCACAAGGGACAAGGTGAATCCACAAGAACAACCTTCTATCATCTCTTCAATTACTCAAGTAAAATCTTTGACTCAAACAATAGTAGATACACCTACTAAGGTCGATACATCTGTTAAAATTGGCATAATTGAATAGAAGTAGACTATAGAAGAAAAAGACATTACTACTAGATAATAGGAAGTAAGACAAATAGATTCATCTATACCTAAAGCACAAGAACAATGTGCTAGTCATGTCATTGTAATAGACAAGAGAAAATCTAAAGGAGAGTGAGGAAATACCAAAAGTGAAGGAACAAGAGGCCATCCAAGCACTAGTAACCCTACCAACAACTAGCACTCTACCTACATAGACTCTTCAAAAGATGAGCATGGAAGCTATACCATTGCAAATCTTAGTGCCAGGCTTTAGCTCTTTAAAAGTTGAAAATGTAATTCACTATGGAGATATCACTCTTGATGAAGAGATAGTTATACCTAAATTTGATTATGATACAATGACATTAGACCAAATAAGCATTTTGCAACAAGCCTTAGAGAAGAAAAAGCATCGAGAAATGCTTAGGAGAGAACATAGGTAGAAGCAAGCACTTCAAGACATTAAAGATGTCTTTTTGGATGTATTTAATCTACCAACTCCTAAAGACACCATTAGATATAGTGGAAAAGGCTAAACTCTTAGAATGATCTAAAAAGAAATTATAGAGCAAGGTGAATGAAAAGATATCTGGTGATATAGCACTCACTCAAGTTGTATTAGCTCCAAAGCTTGAGGATGTAAAGAAGGTACTTGAGAATGTATTCTTATTCTATTCTACACCAAATTGTATGACCCTACACTCTACACCCAAGAAATTAGACATCATATTCTGAGCCTAGAGAGAAATCTCAACATATCAGGTACAAGGTTACCTCAAAATTTTGCTTAGAGTGAGAATCATTTTCATACATTACTTCAAACAAAAATTCAATTAGCTATGTTAACAATAGAAGAGGCTAGCATAAGATCCAAATTGACATGTATATAGGCATCCCTTACCCCACATATGGAGATACTACACAAGGAACTAGGCTATTTCGAGACTCTACTAAAGAAAGACCCTAATCTTTCTACTCTAGATGGCTTGGTAAACCTTGTTGCTAAGATTGCAATCCTGATCAAGTCATTAGATGTTGCATGTGACAAATGGGATGCAGCTCTTAAAATTATAATGGAATTCCATAAATATTTTTTGGACAAACACATTATATATGTATAGCCCATTTGACATAAGTATCAAAAAGGGGGAGAAATATAACATTGGGGAAGATAAAGCAAGGAAGAAATATACCATTGGTGAGTATGAACAAAGGAGGAGCAGAGAATAAAAGAAATGAAGAAATAATAGAAGGGGAGCCTAGTAGTAAAGTTATATCATTGGGGTGCTACACATTTTTGAGATATTTTTGAGATTCATTTCTGGAAAGAAAAAGCAATAAATAGATACAAATATTAGCTATCATAGAGAATATCATATGAAAGAGTATCAAAAATAGTGGATTGAAGTTAGAGAGGAGCACAGATTTTGGATACAAAATAGACATATTAACTCAGGGTGAGTTATTAATTTTGAGGAATATATGTTATTACAGAATTTTGAATTTTTTTATATAAGCCAAGTTATGGATATGTTATTCTTGAGAAGTTATGTAGAATATTGTATATTTAAGTTTTTTTGACACTCATGTCAAAGGGGGAGATTGTTCATCTTAGATTGGTTTTAACAAGTGAGTTTCAACATACTTAAACCATTTACTTAGTTTATGTTGAACTAGTAATAAATGTCAAATGCAACATGTAAATTTTAGACCATGCCAAGTTGCAATGACTGTTGAGTCACTCATCTACTCTATCACTCTAGTGCTGAGAAAATAGACCATGCTGAGTGATTCAAGTGCCAAGTAAATAGTGGATGTCGAGTAATTAAGGTGCTAAGTTAGAAGTAGAAATATAGAGCATGTCAAGCATCAGTGACTTCATATGTCAAGTGACATAGTTTTGACATTTTTTTTGCAATGACACAAAGAACTATATAAACCATTTGTGAGCCAACTTAAGGATATATTAGGATCTTTTGGAGATAAGGATGAATCTATATGCAGATTCCCTATGCAATGTAGCCAATCAAAAAATGGGAAGGTTTAACCAGAAAAATGGATGAATCTTAGCTGTAGATTCATACCTAACCCTAAGCCACTAGAGTCTTCTTAAGGAGGATGAAGCCCTAAACTCTTTACAACAAAAAAAGGGGTGAATGATCGAATTGGAAGAGTGGACAATATAGTTTGCAAAGTATTCAAGGTGACTTAGAAGTAAGAGTAAATTTAAAAAACAATTAGAGAAGAATAGAGGATAGAGAAGGATACAATATTGGAGACATAAGATGATGAAGGATCAAATAAGACATTGTGTAGAGGTGATCTATTATCAAGCAAGCAAGTGTCAATTGCAAGATCTATGCTGAGACATTTTAACCGGTGATTTTAGTTAAATCTCTTAATAGAGTAGTCCTAATAGGCTATATAAAATCTTTTAATAGGGTGCTTACTTAATTTTAAGTTGAATTCCTCTAAGTAGGCACACTTCTGACAGGGTGTTGAAATCCTCTCACAAGGTGGGACTTAACAGTCTTTATAAGCCTTTAACAAGGTAGGCCTTTCATAAGGCAGACCATGATTCATGGTCAAACCAATGTAACCTTTATTGTATGCACTTTATTGTTGTAGTAGTAAAGATTTGTGGGTGTTATCTGCACCCCAATTTTACCTGCTCACTTGGAGGATTTCTGGGTAATCATATCTAGTGTTATGTGTGATTGAGTACATTTTTCCATGATTTAGATGCATATGTTTTACATGTTATTTCGGTATATTAATTCATGTGATGTATGAATGGTGAAATTTTTAGGGATTCAGGTTTAAACTCCTAATTCACACTGCCCTTGCCTCCCCCCCCCCCCCAAGAAGTTTACTCTCTTCCCACTTGCAATTCCAATAGAATTCACTTAATTAAGTCTTTTTTTTCTTTAGCTTCATGGACAAATACAATCTCTATTCCCATTTGTGGACCAATGGTACCAAGCCAAAATGTTTCTTAGTCATCCCCTAGTTCATCGTCCACTACAAGTACTCAAATCCTTGTTGTTCAACAAATAAAATAGCCTTATATTCCTATCCAAAATTAGGAAACAACAACAAGTACATCAAATGTTGTTGGTTTTTAGAAAAAAACCCATATATCTGGAAAAGTATAGACAAATTTTGTTTCTATGTATCACTAGGTTTCCACATCCTATCTCCTTTGATCTTAGAGATAAGGTTGTAAAGCTTTTAGGAAATAATTTCATTACTGGTGAGGATCACATAAGAACATTTGTAGACATGCTCAATGATTATGAAGTGGAGCATGAAGATGTGGTCATGAAGTTGTTTGTGCATTCACTAGCTAAAGATGTCAAGCATTGGTTTAGAAGGATGCCAGGTGACAACAATAATTCATGGAGTGACTTGGAAAAATCATTTAAGGAACAATATGGAGCTAATACCAATTTTGATTTCATGTTAAATGACTTCAATAATATAAAGAAGAATCATAATGAGTTCACATTTGATTTTAATGTGAGATTTTAGAAAGGGATGTACAAGATTTTTCAAGTAATGAGGTTAGGAGATGATATTTTTATTAACACTTACTTTAATGCATTTGATAGTAAGATGAAATACATACCCAAGGATAAAGATCCTAGGACTTTAAGAGATGTTTACAAGATGGCAGTGGATATTGAGAACAATAGAAAAGCCTTTGGTAAGCTATGAAGAAGAGGTGACCTTAATTATTCAATCCAAGGAAAAATAAGAAGTAAAGTGATAAGCCTACTATAGGTAAGAATCCCGAGGAGGATACAATGGGTCAAGTACTAAATCTTTTGAAAAATATGAATCCGTCACCAACAAAAAGTGCCAACAATGAAAATAAGAAAAATAATATTAATAGACCTCAATTCAATAACCACTATAATAGGTAGCCTAGAATGAAAAATTACCAATTTAGTCCTTAGTGGAAAGATGAAAAGCCTATTCCCAACACTATTCAAAACACTAAGGACAAAGGTACCATTGACGCTTTGTAAAGAAATTATATCAATATGATAGATGATGTACCATGGTGTGTTGTATGTTAGTCTCCTCATTCCCTTGATTATTATGCATTAGCCCAATCATTTGCTATAAATAAACATGCACAAAATGAGGAAGGAGAAGAATAAAAAGGTCATGATGATGTAAGCTACAACATGGTAAATTTATGTGATGATTATGATAATTTTGATTTAGAAGATTTTGTAAGTGACATTGTTGATCAAAGAAATTTTTACCCATTACATTATCAACAAGTGTTTTCAAATAATGAAGATTATGATGAAGGTAAAGTATGTATTGCATCCTTAGGTGTTGGTCACATAAATTTGAGAATACCCTCTAAGGAATAAATTGATAGAATTACATCAAAAATGATATCTCAAGTGCACAATAATTATAATTTGAGAAATAGAAATGCCAACAGTGATACTAGTAATCCATTTGGCATCTTCATCAAAGATATCACTCATAAGATGATTGATGATAGTGAGAAGGATAGTACAATGGTAGTCAAGGTTAAGGACAATAAGAAAAAGAAGTGGAAGCCTAAGAAGAAAGTTTAGTTTCAAAATGTTGAAATAGTCAAAGATAGTGTGCATTATAAGAAATCAGAGCTTGATCTCATCAAGAAAATAGTAGTGCTTGCCACTCAACCATTATTAGTTCCAAGTATTTCTATTAAGCCTATTTTTTATGATCCAATTGACATTATTTCAATGTTATCTCAAATTACTATTAAGGTTCCTTTATGTGAAATGTTTAGAATAGAAGAACACAAGAATAAGGCTCTTGCTTGGTTGGGTGGGATAGATAGTAATAATAATTTTGAGCAAAATCTAATTTTCATACAATAGGAACCATTTTTAGTAGAAGATCATGGAATAGTGTCACAAATACCTCAAATGTATTTAGACAACTCATTTTTAGCCTACTTACAAGATATTGATCCTTTTTTCCTCAACCTAGTCATAAATGGTCAAACCTTAAAGAATTTTATGATAGATTTAGGAGCATCAAATACAATAATACCTTTCAAAGTTATGGAAGACCTTTGCCTAGAAGTAGACACCAAACAAGGTAGATGTAGAATCATGGATGCAAGGGTAGTGCCTGTTATAGACACCATCGAAGCATTGTCTTTCAAGCTAGTTGGTTATCCCAAAGTTGAAATGACTATGATAGTCCTTGTAGTTGATATTCCTCCTCATTATAGAATGCTACTCTCTAGAAAATCAAGTGTTTTCCTAAAATGTGACTTGTCATATGTGGCATTCAATATAGGTGACAAGGCTATCAAGATAGATATAGAGTCAAGGGTTCCTAATGGTTTTGGAGATAGTGTACACAAGGATCCCACATGTTTCTTAATATAGATGTAAATGCATTTAGGGATGAATTGATTATCAAGAAGTTTAGAAGCCTCTACCATTGATTAAACAAGAAGTTTCCTATTCTATGGATTTGTAGAATTTGTGGTATATGTATTTTGATGGAGCAGTTTCTAGGGATTGGTAAGGAGTTTGGGTAGTGTTTATATCTCCATGGAAGAATACTTTTTAGATATTTATTTACTTTAAATTTCACATGTACCAATAACATTTTTGAGTATGAAGCACTTTTATTTGGATTAAAAGTTGTGGTAAGTCATGGAATCAAGAAAATGCATGTTATTGGGGATTTTGAATTATTTTTTCCTAGGTTAGAGGAGTCTATTTTTCAAAGAATGAAAGATTGAATATAGGAATATTGTATGGGATATAATTGAGTGTTCTAATGCATTTGAAATAACCTATAAGGATATAAGTAACAACAAGATGGCTGACCTATTAGCTAATGTAGCTATTAAGCTAGATGATATCTCATTTTTTGGTGTATCAAATGTTAAAGTACAAAATAGGCCATCTATTCCTCATAATATTCAAAATTGGTAGGTCTTGGAAAAGACAAGGATATAATAAAATTTATAAACTGTGAAGATTAGTTTTGGGAACAAGAAATTGATGGTGCAAAATATGTTGAGAATACTAATGGTAAATAGATTGTCTTTGGGTAGGAAGTTATACAATTGAAAACCAACAAGATTCCAAAGGGATTGGTTGTTCTAGAGATTGTTTTTGATAGTCAAGAAAGATATAAAGCAAAGAACAAAGAACCAAGTGCTAAAGATCTCGAAGAAATAAATTTAGGAATTAATGAGGCACCTAAGAAGGTTTATATTGGAAATAAATTAGCCCCTAAAATTTGACAAGAGTTGATTGGCTTACTAAGAAATTATAGGCACATGTTTTCTTGGTCTTATGATGAAGTTTGAAAGCATATAGAGAAGATCTCTTTTAGCATGAAGTGCCATTGAAAGAAGGAACCAAACCTTTTAGACAAAAGCATAGGCCAATCAATCCTACTCTTGCACCCAAGTTGCCATAAGTGTTAATAAAGCTAAGAGATGCTAGGATCATCAAACCTATAAGACCTTCCTCTTGGGTTTCAAATTTGGTCATTGTCAAAAAGAATAATGGAGATATAAGGTTATGTGTGGATTTCATAAATCTAAACACATCTGCATTGAAAGATAACTATGGATTTCCAAATATGGAGGCAATTTTATAAAGAGTATCTAGATCAAAACTCATTTCCATGATGGATGGGTTTTTAGGCTACAACCAATTGGTTGTGAAAGAGTTAGAGAAGTATAAAACTACATTTACAAAACCTTGGGGGACTTTTGTCTATAGTAGAATGACATTTGATTTAAAAAATGTTGGTGCTACTTTTCAAAGAGCTATGGATGTATCCTTCAAGGATATTATTGACAAATTTTTGGTAGTATACCAAAATGATTTAACTACTTACTCAAAAGATGAACAAGATCATTGAATGCACTTAGAAAAGGTATTTATCAAAGCATTAAAGTTTAGAATATCTTTGAATCCTAGAAAGTGTGAATTTGTTGTCACAGAGAGTAAGATATTGGGCCACTTAGTTAGAAAAGAAGTCAAAATTGATCCTAAGAGACTTAAAGTGATTGATAAAATTTAGAAACCAAAAAATGTCAAATTTATTTAGTCATTCTTTGCCCAAATAAATTTTCTCAAATTTGTTACCAACTTTGCAAAGGTATGTAGGCCTATTTCCAAGATGTTGAAGAAAGGCTCTAAGATCAAATGGGATGTAGATACAAGCATGGCATTCAATGAGCCATTAGGGATGCCCCTATTTTGAGAGCTCCTAATTATTCCAAGATAGTGTACATCTTCTCTTTTTCTTCTTTTCATATAGTTGGTACTATCTTATTATAAAAGAATGAAGAAGATTTTGAACAACCTATTGCATTTTTTAGCAAGTCTTTGTAGACTACTAAACTTAAGTATGATATAAATGAAAAAAAGCATATGCATTGGTTAAAGTTGTAAAGGCATTTAGATGTTATTTAATGGGATCCACTATAATTGCATTTGTTCCAAGTGCTATAGTGAAAGACATCTTATCAAAGAAATAAGTATTAGGAAGAATATGTAGATGGATTAATAGGATCCAAGAATTTAACATTGATATCCAAATTAACAATTTGGTTAAGGGTTAATGCCTTGCTGAACTGATGGAAAAAGATAACTTAGAAGAAAATTAGATTAGCCAACTTGATGATGATTGTAGGAGTGATGTATGTGAAATGGATACTTTAGATTGGTACAAAAATATAGTTTTTTATAGCATATGAAGGCTTCATTAGGATTGACTAAAAATCATAAGAGAGCTCTAAAGTTACAAGCTATTAGCTATATTATTGTTAGAGGTTAGAGGTTAATGCCTTGCTAAACTAATGGAAAAAGATAACTTAGAAGAAAATTAGATTAGCCAACTTGATGATGATTGTAGGAGTGATGTATGTGACATCGATACTTTAGATTGGTACAAAAATATAGTTTTTTATCTACAACATATGAAGGCTTCATTAGGATTGACTAAAAATCATAAGAGAGCTCTAAAGTTACAAGCTATTAGAAATATTATTCTTAGAGGTTAGCTATGGTGGAGAGACATGGAAGGTGTCCTTCTAAAATGTGTATAAAAAGATGAATTGAAGGAGATTTTGAGTGACATGTATGGAGTACGTGGGGGTCATTACATGGAAAAACCAACAGTGGCCTACATTGTTTAAATATGCTCAAGATTTAGTAAAGAAGTGTGATGCATGTCAAAGATTTAGTGGAAAGTTGAAATTTTATAGAAATCTACCATTAAAACTAGTGGAGGTGCAAGAACCTTTCCAATAGTGGGGTATTGATTTCATTGGTGAAATCTCAAACAAATTCAGTGGAGGAAATTCATGGATTCTTGTTGCCATAGATTATTTTATAAAGTGGGTAGAAGCAATCCCTACTAGAAATGTAGTAAGAAAAGTGGTAATCAATTTTATACTGAATAAAATCATTATTAGATATGGATGTCCATAGAAAATTTTCACTAACAATGCAATATACTTAGATCATACAATTACAAGAAGTTCTGTAAAAAATATGGCATTACTGGCTCTACATCATCATGGTACCATCCTCAAGGAAATGCGTAGGTTGAACCTAGGAACAAAAGCTTGCTCAAAATCATCAAGAGGATTCTAGGAGAAAGCAAGAAATTTTGGGATTTGAAGTTGCATCTGGCATTACAAGTAGATAGCATAACAATGGAAAAGCCTATTGGTTGTGCACCTTTTGATTTAGTATATGGGATCTAGGAAAGATTGCCTCAGAATAATATAAATGATACACACACACACACACACACACACACACACACACACACACACACACACACACACACACACAAGTTCATTAAAGTTTATGATGAAGACATTATTGATGATATGTAACTGAAAATGGATGATATTTAATAGTTGGATGAAATAAGGAGAGATACTTCAGCATAAAATGTAAAGTTGCAAGCATAGATGAAGTATTTCTATGACAAAAAAACATTAGATAGGAAATTCTATCCTGAAGAGTTAGTGTTATTATCGAATGTCAAATATGAAGACAAAGGTAGGCATGGTAAATTTGACCCTTTCTAGCTTGGCCCTTATCAAATCTATGATAATAATGGTGAAGATTTTTACTTCAGAAGATGACTATCTGGTGATATTCTTGAGCTACCAATTCATGCACAATTCTTGAAGAGGTATTTTTCTTAAAATACTTATTCATTCCATGAGCAATAGATAGGGTTTCTTGTACATTTTTAAAATTTCTGTGCGACCTTTGTTTGTGCTTGTACAATTGTTTTCCTATGTGTGTATTCTATTTATTTCCTCTACTTAGTTAGGTGTACTCTCAAAAGTTGTAATGAGTTTCAAGTGTGCGGCCTTCTTCTACTAGAAATTTTGCATTCTTGCATGGATATAAGTTATCCATCATCCCTAGACAGAGCCACTATTGGCCTGATTTTCATTTGCCTAAAATCTTGTTAAAATCTGTGAAAATTATGAGAAATTTTTCTCTATCCTTGCTTAGGGTTTTGGAAGATTATGTTAACTCTCATAAAAAAACCTAGGTCAAAATTTCTTATCTTTCTAATTGATTAAATTTCATTTGAAATTGATTTCACAAGTTTAAATTAGGGATATGTGAAAAATCCTATTATGTTATATCTTTATATACCTAGGTTTTAAGCAAATACCAATAATTTATTTCGTGGTTTTTGTGTCTTTAAAGTTGCAATGTTGCAAAGTCTCTAAGATCACAACATCACTTCTTTTTGCTCACTAACCCTTTTCAAGGTTGCAAAGAGGTGAAACAATATTTTCTAAGCTTAGTGTAGCTTTATAACTACCAATTATAAGATTAATGTTAGATGTGTGAATAAGTGAAACAAGGAAGAGCACATGATCACAAACCATTTTTGACTTAAGGTAGTCCAAGTTGCAACCATATGAATAAAGAGAAAAATTTAAGTTTAGATTGTCAAGGCAACATCATAGGGGATTAAATAAATTGTGAAGATTAAGCTATGAGGATAAAAAAAATCATGATGGTTAAGAATTAATAGCAAGCATATTTTCACAAGTGAGTTAGGGAAACCTCACGTTAATGGAGTGAGGCTACAAAAGCTTGTAATTGCACCTTCTTAGGGTCATTTGCTAAGTTAATTTTTTAGTGGCAAGACAATAAAAGGAAAATAGTTAAGTTAAAGTCATGTTGACATGATTGCATGGCCAAGTCATGACGGTGAATTCTAAGTCGCAAAACCATGACAGATTCACAATAGTTAGAAGAAATGCTTATCACTAGCTCACAAAGATCTGATGTCAAGTGATAAATTAAGTTGCTATGGAGCAATCAAGTGATCATGTAGTTAAGATTTATATTAATGCAACATCACTTGAGTTAATGAATAAATTAGAGTAAAGGCTGTGAAGTGGTGAATACTATGGATCACACTATTGTAATGTTTAAACTACAGTTACTAAACTAATGTTGTAAACATGTGAAGATAAGTTCAAACTAGTTAGGGTTAAAGACTAGTGCAAGTTTTTAAGTTGCAAAGTTGTGGAAAGAGAAAATGGTCAAACAAAATAGTTGTTGGTGTAAATACGTATTTACTATTTACACTTTACTTAAATATGTGTAGGTTAATGCATTATTTTATTATTTCTTAGGTGAGACACTTAGGAGTTTGCATACTTTTATGAGTTGTCATGTTGAAAACATAGAAGTAAGAAACTCTAATTCAGCACATGGTGTCTATAACAATGGAGTTTGCATAATTAACTGAGTTGTCATGTAGAAAACATAGTTATTCATACTCATATTTTAGCACATGGTGTCTACAATATTATTTATCATGCTACACCTTTGTAGGCTTATCCTCTCATCATCGCACTTACTCCTATGCTTAATGGAGGATAACCCAAACTTGGTGGACGTGTGTCTAGTTATATGACTTATCATATGTTGATTCCTATGCATTCTAGAAGCATTCCAGAGGCCTTTATATACAGGAACTCCTAGTGTACTTTGACATTGAATGGAATACATATCATTATTCTGATCATACTATTTTTGGTCTACTATTGTGCTTATGCTTGAGTTTTTCATCTTGGGTGAATTTTTCCCTAAGGAAAATTCTTACATGGTATCAAAGCTTGAAGAATTTCTCTTCACATAGCAACTTGAGACCATTGTTTCTTCAGCACCTCGACCTAGATCCAAAGTATCATTATCATTGGGAGTGTTTAGAGCCAAAACGAACCTTGCCATTACGTATAGAATGTTGATTCGATGAAAATTGACTATAAATTCACCTACCCTAGGCCAAAGTTGATTTTGAGGCAAATTCTTTTGCAAACCAGCACCCAAAGGCCTGATGTGCAAGTTCGGGTATGATTTATTAGACCTTGCCTGTAGAGAAGTTTTTTTTTGTAGGAACCGAGCAGTGACATCTTGGCCCCTTCAGAGAATATTTGTAGAATATTCTTTTATTTGGAACTTCAAATTATAGTTACCAAATATTTTGCAAATTTTGGTAGGCATCCAACAAATTTCTAGCTATCTTAGCATAATAGTGGCCAGAACCTTTCACTACCTAGCAGACATACCAACTATATTCTAGCAAGTCTTCATTAGTAACTATTGTAGATTTGGTGTTTTATACATTCATAAGTGTTATTGCCGTACAAATTTGGGATTAAAATTCCCATATTGACGATCACTTTGTTGTCTTGGTAGTTGTTCTAAATAGTCATAGCTCCCATCAATCAACCCAACACCATAATCTACTACCCTTTAGAATAGTTAGCTGGCTGTAGGGACTAGTTCTAGCATCCAGTCAAATGCCACCACATGACCCTTATTGACTACTCTAGTTGTCGCTGCTTCAATTTCTTGGCCCTTGTGAGAGTCAATTTTTCCATGTGGAGTCATCACTACTGACCATGCAGTACTCTCACATGGTTCCATAGAAAGTCAAAGTATTAAGTTATGATGTTGCAAGATGAGAAAAATGTTAAATAAAAATATTTAGTGCAACATTGCATGGTTAAAATGAATATTTTTTCTGGCAGTTGTGAAGGAGTGATAAGGTAAGAATATAAAGTATCACAAGATCACAAGGATAAAATATGTTAGGGTATGAATGATAATTAAGCTGCCAAATAGTAAATAACATTCATCGCCAGATCATAAGGTAGAAGAGCAACAAGAGTGCGCCGAAGCTGCCCAGACCATGCTTGAGATGGAAAAGTAGTCTGCTAGGTTGGGTCTCTGTCCTTTGGTTTTTGTTTCTCCTGGCTTTGGCTTTTTGACTGGTCTCTATTTTTCTGGTTGGCTCTCTGGCCTTTTTAGTGGGCTGTTGTTTCAAGCTGGGCCTTTGGGCTTATTTTCAGCCGTAAGGACTATGTTTTGGCTGGGCATTTTTTCGCTTATTTTCAGCCTTTCTTGTTGTTAAACTTATGGGTTTCAGGACCCCTTAAAACCTGTTTACCTTATCAAAAACATTCATTGCCAGATCATAGGGGTTTGAAGGGTAAACTAAAATGAATTTGTGAAGCAGGAAATAAAGGCAATTTCAACATCACAAGCTAGACTCAATAGTTAAAGATATAAGGTACGAGATTACAAAACATTAAGAAGGTAAAACTATTCACATGGTTGCAGTTATGAAAAAGAAAAACCTAGAATTCATCATGAAGGAGTGATCAACAACTCTTCACATCATCACAACTATTAGTTTTAAGGCATAAAAGAAGTTTTAATGACAATACCAGAGCTAGATGAAAAGAACATGAGATGGAAGTATGAAGATATGAAAAAGCGTAGATTTTCATTTTGAGAATCGATAGGTTTTTAAGTGTGCTAATCTTAAATTCTATTAATTCCATGCTCCCATTGTAGAAACAAATAAAGTCTAAAAGATAGGGAAATTTTAAATACTTTTTTCATAATTGGTTAAGATTTTTGATAAAATTTTGAGTTGCTAAGTGATTTCTGATGATTTTCCAACATTCAGTTGTTGGAAATATAGATGGAGTAACTGAGGGGGGGGGGGGGGGGGGGTTGGTGGTGAATCAGTTACCACAAAAATAAATCCACATATCCCTTAGATGTCTGATAAAACTACTTACTACTATCACTCGATTAACATACAAAAAAATGTTGTAACTCAGTAAATGCAGTGTATGTTACTTTTAATTGATTTTTAGACATTCACAGTGATTAACATGCAACCATAAAAGAAATAACATGAACACATGAGACACCAAATTTAACATGGAAACCCAATATGGGAAAAACCATCAAGTAACTAGCTACTAATTTTCACTCTTCTGAAGTGAGCCCTATTAGGAGCCAACCTAGTTGAAGCTTACAATACACATTGTTAGGTGTGATCTTGTCAGAGGATTTGATCACCCTGTAAGGAATGGCCTTACAAAAAGTCTTTAGAACAATTTGATAGAATTGTCACCTTGTTAGAGGATCTATAAATGGCTATTAAACTAACTCTTTTAAGAGATTTAGGAATCACTACTACAATGGTGAGAAAGTAATAATGAAATGACCTGAATGAGATGCAACTAATTTTGCTAAATATAGATCTCTATTCTTCTTCACTAGATCCTTCCTAATCAAATAAAACTTTGTTGCACCTCAAGGATATCTGACCATCCTTCAAAGTTCACTCACACTTTCTTCTTCAATCAATACACTTGCATGCTTGCTCATCACACTAGAATTCTCAACTTGACCTTTCAAATTATCAAGTTAGCCAATTACAACTTATAATTACAAATAATCATTACCTTAGTTGGCTACAATCAATACTTCAAACAATTAAACTTTATTTCATAAATTAACAAAATCCTTCATTGGCTAACCCTACTTAGTAAACATTGTTCTAGAAATGATTTCCTATGTTAACCAACTGAAGCTCAGTTAACCCTGTGAACTCTACAAAATCCTTTGGAGAATGAGTAAACTCGGTAAACACTAACTTCCTTCATTAACCATGTAAGCTCAATTAACATTAATTTCTGCCACTTTTCCTTTTATGCATGAGTGAGCTCGGTAGACATTGTTTCTACAGAATGATTTCCAAGAATGCTCAGTAGACATTGAGAATTTCTTTGCTAACCAACTGAGCTCGATAGACACTGACTAATAAGTGATATGACATTTTTGTAATATCAAAGACAACACACAATTGGACAATTGTATCCAACAATCTCCCTCTTTGGCATTAATGGCAACATAACATGTCATAACACAATGAAATTTGAAAACAAGTCTTTCTCTGATAGAAATTTTCTCCCTCTTAGATTTTATGTCACAAAATTCTCTAATGTAGTAATCTCCCTCTATGAAGGAATTACATAGCCTCTTTTCCAAATAGCAAACTCTCCCTTAAACAAATTCAAATTTTAGAAAGATATGATAGTAAACTCTCCCCCTTTGACAACACATGCCAAAGGAAACACATACCAAATAAGTAACAATGTACCTTAAGAATTAATTCATATGCAATATTTTTTTTTATTATGTTGCATCAACTGATAGATCTTCAACCTGGTTCCTATTGATGCATCACTAAAACTTTATTTTAGTGAGCTTTATATAGGGGAATGACCCCTAACTTACCTCTTAGATAAAAGAATGCATCCTTAGGTAGTGGCTTGGTGAATATGTCAACAATTTGTACTTTTGTATGGACATATTCCAATCTAATCTCCTTGTCCTGCACCAATTCTCTAACAAAATGATATTTTATGTCAATGTGCTTGGTTTTGGAATGCATCACTGGATTCTTTGAAATCTTAATTACACTTGTATTATCATAAAACATAACAATTGATTCTTTGATCTCAACCTTCATGCCTTCCAACAACTATTTAAACCAAAAAATATTAGAATAATTCACTGTTGTTGCAACATACTCTACTTTTGCTATAGATTGGGATGTGCAATTTTTCTTTCTGCTTGTACAAGATACCGACCTTTTTTCAAGAAAGAATTCTCCATCACTTGTACTCTTTCTATCGTCAATGTTTCCAGCAAATCAACATCAATAAATACTTTTAGGTCTAGATTTCCTCCAAATTTATACCACAATCCATAATCTTTAGTGCCTTTCAAGTATCTCAAGATCCTTTTGATTGCCATCATGTGATTTTCTCTGAGTTTTTCTAAAAATCTTGCTACTATACCAACTACAAGAGCAATATCAAGTCTTGTATGAACCACATACTGTAACTTTCCAATCATTGATCTATACAAGGTTTGATCTACCTCTTTTGAATCATCACATTTTGTAAGCTTTCGTCCAGTACACTTGGAGTTCCAACTAGTCTTGAAATACAAAACTTCTTGAGTATCTCCTTGATATATTTAGATTGAGTAATGTAGATGTCATTCTTGCTCTGCTGAATCTGAAGACCAACAAAGAACTTAATTTCACCAAACATAGACATTTCAAACTCTTTGTTCATTTTCTCTAAAAATTCTTTGCATTGATTATCATTCCCTATAAACAAATATTTCTGCCAAAACAATCTTGTTATTTGGTCCTTCTTTGATATACAAGCTACTATTATCATTAGTTCTCTGGAAATCAATTTGACTAAGGTAGTTATGAAATCTCTCATACCATGCTCTAGGGGCTTGTTTTAGACCATACAATGCTTTATGTAATTTGTAAACCATGTCCTTTTCATCTGGATCAACAAAACCTCTAGGTTTTTCAATGTAGACTTCTTCATCAAGAATACAATTGAGAAATGCAGATTTTACATCCATCTGATGTACCTTAAATCCTTTGTATGTTGCATATGCTAATAAGGTCCTAACACCTTCCAATCTTGCAACAAGAGAAAAATTCTCTCCATAATCAATTCCTTCTTCTTGAGAATAGCTCTTACATACCAATCTAGCTTTCTTTCTTAATACTTACAATCTTCATTCAACTTATTCCTGAATACCCATTTTGTTCCAATCACATTTTTATCTTTAGGCCTAGGTACAATAGTCTAGGTTTTGTTCTTCTCTATTTTCTCTATCTCTTCACTCATAGCCTCAATCTAACTTACATTTTCCAATGCATCTTTGACATTTCTAGGTTCAAAATCAACAAGTAAACAAGTACCTTTTAGCTTACTTCTTGTCATAGTACCTTCTAATTTGTCTCCAATAATCTGATCTAGTGCATGATGTCTCCTAAAATACTTGGCCAATATAGGTTCCTTGCCTCTTGAATGAATTGCATTTTCATCCTCTTGCACTTCAACTTTAGGTTCTAGCTACTTTGACTTGGTAGCTTCAGAATGTGACTCAGGTTCCTACAACTCGGTTTGAACTTCTTGCAACTTGGTGACTGAGGAAGACTCAAGAGTAGAAGTCCCCTGATTGACAGATGTATCTAGCAATGGATCAAGTTCAATGAAAAGAAATCTCCTAAAATCTTTTGGTACCTTTTTTCTTTCTTCTTCAGTCCTTTCTACAAACTCATCAACTTTCACATGTGCACTTTCTATGATTTTGTGACTAGACAAATTCAAACATCTATATGCCTTACTCTTGCAAGAATATCCCAAAAGTATACCTTCATCACCCTTCACATCAAATTTTCCTTTTCTAGATTCTTTCAAAATGTAACATTTACTTCCAAATACTTTCAGGTAACTTACATTGGGTTTATAGCCATAAGTTAAGTCATAGGGGGTTTTGAATGAGTCCTTCTTCAACTATACTCAGTTCAAGGTATGAACTGCAGTGCTGATAGCTTCTTTCCAGTATTTGATAGCAATGTTCTTTTCAATCATTAAAGTCATTACACAATACATGATAGATATGTTCCTCCTTTTAGCTATTCCATTCTGCTCGGGAGTTCTAGGAGCTGATACCTATCTTTTGATTCCACCTTCAATGCAAAAGTTATTGAATTCATGGGAGATGAATTCACCACCTCTTGTTGATCTTGAGAATTTCAGTCTTTTCCCTATTTATTTTTCTACTCTAGCCAAATACCATTTGAATTTTTCAAATTCTTGTAACTTCTCTCTTAGATACATAATAGTCATCATTCTAGAGTGGTCATCAACAAAAAGAAGGAAGAACTTTTCTCCAGTATAGCTCTCAATTCCAATAGGCCCACACAAATCAGTATGCACAATTTCCAAAATATCTTTAGATCGATAGTTTTTACTTTTAAAACTAGTCTTTCCCATCTTACCAATTTGAAAATTCTTGCATAGACCAACATCAGGTTTCTTTATACTAGGAATGCCTTTTACTTTCCTAAATTTTCTTATCTTTACCATGTTATCAAAATTCACATGACATAACCTTCTATGCCATAACCAATTTTCTTCAACTTGAGCAATAAAACATGAGCACTCACCAAGATCAAGATAAAACAAGTTACCTTTTGTTTGTTTTCCTAATCCAATCAGCTTTCCTTTGTCATCCAACAATCTTCCTTTCCATGCATGAATTTCACCTTGAATCCAATATTGATAAGTTGTACCACACTCAATAGATTATGTTTTAGTCCTTCAACCCAATAAGCATTATCACATACAAATTCTTTGGTTAATGAGATTTGACCTCTTCCTTTTA
Organism: Cupressus sempervirens; assembly: GCA_028749045.1. NCBI lineage: Eukaryota > Viridiplantae > Streptophyta > Pinopsida > Cupressales > Cupressaceae > Cupressus > Cupressus sempervirens. Next base: position 265,250,212 of record CM053790.1, read on the forward strand.
TGCAACAAGTTCATTATTTCCAAACCTTACACTACCACCATTATAGTCTTCAAAATGTTCAAACTTAGTTTTGTCACCAATCATATGATGTAAACAACCACTTTCTATGATCCATGTATCATTTTTTCTCACATGAGAGCTAAGTGTCATCTTATCTTATTAGAATAATCTTTCATAGAAATGTAAACAATTTCATCTTCATTGTTATCTGAATCTTTAGAGTCCTTAGCCATAAAGCATGTTTTCTCACCTTTTTGCTTGAATGATTTGAAATCTTTCTTGCCATTACACTTGTCACATTTCTTCTCATCCTTTCTTTTCTTGTTTGTGTACCTAGCTACAATATGACCAATTTCTTCACATGAAAAATATATTAGGGGAACTTTACCTTTGCATTTTCCTTTGCCTCTAGAATATTTTTTTGCAAGTAGAGCTTCAACAACTTCAAGATCACTGTCAAAACTTTCTTCTGATTCTTCTTCACTCTCTAAATGAGTGTCCTTTATTTTCTTCCCTTTTTCCTTGAGTGAAAGCTTGGCTTCAAATGTAGATTCAATATTCTTGGAAGATGGAACATAATTGTCATAGTTATCTAGCTCAAATTCTGTCAACTTTCCTACTATGGCATCCAAATTTATCTTATGATTTGCTTCACATCTTCTTTCTTGAATTGCAGATACTCTAATTGCATAAATGAGAAGCAATTTTCTAAGAACTTTACTTACAACTATTTCCTCTTTGATGTCTCCTCCAAAAGCTTTGATTGCACTAACACGTTCTTTGACTCTTTCAACATATTTAGAAATGTTTTCATCCTCTCTCATTCTCATCTGATCAAATTGTCCTCTCAAACTTTCTATTTTGGCTTTTCTCACATTTTCATCACCTCTATAGATATCCTTTAGCTTGTTCCACATAGCAAAGGAAGTTTTGTAGTCCTTGATATCATCAAATTCCTAATAGCTTAGGGAATATGCAATGTCTATCATCATGGTGTTATGAGTCTTCTTCTAATCAATGTCATTAATAGATAATGTGCCAAAAGGAGTTGTGTTTTCTTCATCAAGGTATTTCAATCATGTATCCCTAATGGAAGCTAGATGTAGTGTCATCAGTCCTTGCCATGTTGAAAATTTATCTTTGTTAAGCCTTGGAATTTCCCTCTTGTAAGGCATCCTAATCTTTAGCTTAGGTCCTTGAAACCTTTCTTGCAAGCACCAAATACTCTGATACCAATTGTTGAAAATATAGATGGAGTAACTGATAGTGGGGGGTGAATCAATTACAATAAAAAGAAATCCACAGATCTCTTAGATGTCTGATAAAACTACTTACTATTGTCACTTGGTTAACATATAGAAAAATGTTGTAACTTGGTAAATGTAGTGTATGTTAATTTTAACTGATCTTTAAGCATTTATAGTGATTAACATGAAACCATAAAAGAAATAATGTGAACACATGAGACACTAGATTTAACATGGAAACCCAATATAGAAAAAACCACCAAGTAACTAGCTACTGATTTTCACTCTTCTAAAGTGAGCCCTATTAGGAGCCAACCTAGTTAAAGGTTACAATACACACTGTTAGGTGTGACCTTGTTAGAGGATTTAATCACCCTCTAAGGAGTGGCCTTGCAAAAGGTATTTAGAAAAATTCAATAGAATTGTCACCTTATAAAAGGATTTACAAATGGTTGTTAAACCAACTCTATTAAAAGATTTAGGAATCACTGCTACTATGGTGAAAAAGCAATAGTGAAATGACCTAAAAGAGATACAACTAATTTTTTTGAATATAGATCTCTATTGTGCTTCACTAGATCCTTCCCAATCAAATAAAACTTTTCTGCTCCTTAAGGATAAATGACCATCCTTCAAAGTTCACTCACACTTTCTTCTTTAATCAATACACTTGCATGCTCACTCATCACACTAGAATTCTCAACTTGACCTTTCACATATACCTTTCAGATTATCAAGTCAACCCAATTACAACTTACAATTACCAATAATTATGACTTTAGTTAGCTATAATCAATACTTCAAACAATTAAACTTTATTTCACAAATTAACAAAATCCTTTATTGGCTGACCTTGCTCGATAAACACTATTCCAAAAATGATTTCTTGTGTTAACCAACTAAAGCTTGATTAACACTACGAACTCTACAAAATCCTTTGGAGACCAAGTGAACTTGATAAAAACTAACTTTCCTTCATTAACCATGAGAGCTTGGTTAATACTTCTTTTTTGTTACTTTTCCTTTTACTCTCGAGTGAGCTCAGTAGACACTATTTTCATAGAGTAATTTCCAAGAATGCTCGGTAGACACTGAGAATCACTTTGCTAACCAATTGAGCTCGGTAGACACTGACTAATAACTGATATGACATTTGTGTCACATCAAAGACAACACACAATTGGAAAATTGTATCCAACATTAGTATATGAATTTGATAGAATTGCTTGGAGAAATGTCTCAGACAAAAGGAGAACTGATTGCATAAGCAGTGATTAAAGACCTAATCGTAAAGCCAAAAGTCCCCAACACATTTGTAGAAGAATGAATACATATATTACCTAGTTCATCCAATGCCCAAAATGAAAATGATCATGGTTTCAAACACCCATATGTATTTTGCAAAGATGCAGAGGTTCCTAATAAGAATTGATATGAGTTATTCTGCTATATCTACAAGAATTGAATAGGAAATGTTCTAGTTTGTTACCCTTGGGTAAGAAATTTGTACAAGTTAATTATGCCAGAATTATTTGTAGATGTAGACCTAGTGAATGAATTATTCAAGTGTTACAATCATGTTAACAAGTCATTCCATAGAAAGGATAGAAGTATTTTCCTATCTCTAGATAAAGAAGCATTCAACTTGAGAGAATTGATGTCACTGCCAATTGAGATAGAGAAGTTGAATGAAAATTTAATGAATTATAAGAACTTCTACATGGGAAGGATGATGACCAAACACATTCCTTCATTAAAGAAGGAAATTGGAGACATTACAAAGAAGAAAGAGGTTGAAAAGGTTATGTCCCTTGAATTCTTCCAAATACATTTTTAGAATAATTTACTTTGAATCAACAAAGCCTTAGGTTCAAATGGAACCATGAATGCTCTGGGAACACATGATTATGTCATGGATTTAAATATCCAAGACCCGAATCATAATTTTGGGTATGATTTTGTGGAATATATAATTGATAGAATCCATTAGGATATCACTATTGCTCAGCAATGACAATTGGAGAATTATAAATTCCATCACTACTCCATGATCATGCATCTGATCTTCTTCATATATTTGATCAGAGCTTCTTTGAGTCAACAAAAGAATGGGGAGAAAGGTTACCAGTACAAAGATGGACAAGGGTATTAAAAATTTTATATCCATATTCTAATGTCATTTCTTTTTATAATGGTTTGGTTATCTAGTTTTGAAAATGATAGGGTTATTAGTTGAAATAATTCCTATGAGTGTCAGAAAGGTTGTTAAACCTAAAATATGTTATGATGCTAGAAAGAAATCAACACATGATTGGGCTAGTTTTTTCTTATTTTAAGAGTATACTATTATAAGGGTTTTTGGATGCCCTCAACCACCCCACATCTTACATAATTATGTAGCTAAGAGACTAGGGTTTATACAAGTATTTTGGCAATTTCTTTGAATAGATAATACTTGGGCAAAGGTGTCAAGAAAGGAACCTTTTTGTATAGATGCACTAAGGTAGGAGATTTTGAAATAGTGAAAAATTCCATTGAGGAATCCAATGTATTTTTAAGAAATTATAAATTTCCAACTAGGCCAGCCAAAACTTACAACCCATACAATATAGTTAGACATGCTCTGAAGAACATGAGAGGATACAATTTGCCTCCCATAAAACCTATGTGGGAAGAAGATTTCATTTTTGATAGGCTAAATGAAGATATTTATAGGAAAGGATGATAAAGTATAGGGACATTCTTAGTTATGAATAAAAGATGGCAAAAGAAGATCCATCCTTCAAGGGATTCTATCATGAGGAAGAGTACTGGTCCAAATTGGAAAAATGTATAGAAATTATCGATGAACTAGCATCACAAGTCCTTGAGGCAATCAAAAGAAATATTAACCCTAAATATTCAGATGAAGACATTATTGTTGAGGTTATTGATGATGAGGATCAACCTAAAGAAGATCATCTTGAAGAGGATATTCCTAAGAGTTCTAAGTGGGCAAAACAAAGAAATAAAAGATAAAAGATGGTGGAAATACCACAAAAGGCTCAAAAAAAGGCCCCTCAAAATTTTTGATGGGGTAGTAAATATATTGATGATATTAGAAGGAGGTTCTTAATATCTCAAGCATCAAAAGATGAGTAGAGAGCAAGGAAACTATAGTTGGAAGCTCAAATGATTGATGATAGAATCATTGAAGCTCATGAATTTATGAGTGATAACAACTTCATTGAAAATGATGAATTTAATGTTTCTTGTTTAAAAAAAAGTAGAATTAACTAGCTTTGCAAATGAAGCTAGGTGATTTTGATGAAGTGGTTGCTGGATTAGTATAGAAATTGTAAGAATGTGATCCTACCAATGAATCCCTCACTATTGAGGAAGTAAGAGAATTGGTAACAAGGAGTGGTATGATTGTTTTCCCAAGATGGGATATCAACTCATAATTTTTTCTTGACCAAATGCAAAGACAAGAGAGATCAATTTCATTTGAAGATGAAAATTAGTATGGATAGTTGAGAGTGTTAGGATTTAATATAGATTTATAAACAATGGCAATATGGACAAAGCATGTAAAACCTACCCTCATGGAAATCAAAGAAACTCCTAGGGGGAATTTTATCTTTTGAAATATAAAATCTACTTCTAGTAATTAGATATATGGGATGCACACTTTTGTAGCACAAATGGGCAAGAATAACATGGATACCCTTCAAGCTCAGCTAGAGGAGCTTATGAAAGATTCATCAAGACTAGGAGTCATGAAGAGGAAATGAAGAAAAAATATGTCTTGGAACAAAAGACCATTAATTTGGAAATGGAGGTAGAAAAATTTAAAAAAATGTTAGAACTTCTATAGAGATCCATGAAAAAGTTGTGCAAATAGAAGACCAAGCACCTAAAATAGGGAATTCATTAGGCCATGCAATGGAGATTGATGAGGGAGATTTGGAAGCAAGAAAGGATATAAAAATCATAACAATCAAAATCTTGCTGATCCAAAAAATAAATGGACTGAAAGCCATCTCTCAAAATGTGCATAGCAATTATCTTGCATTACAAGGAGTGAAATATAGGTGTTTAGAGGCTATTTCTCTATTATCTCTAGTTTTCACTAGCTTTATACCCCATTTTTTGATAGCTTGGTACACTTGTTGGCACAAAAGAAAGATTTTACAAAGATAACCATTGTAAATGCTAGAAATATGATCAATAAAGTAAAGGATCCAAATAGTTTCTTTGGTGGAAAAATGTAGCTGATCCAAAATAAGATGAAGATAATTATTTTAGGTACACATAGATTGGTACCTACAATTTTGGATAATGATGGAAAAATGAAAGACTAGGTAGAGTGGTAATATTCTCTTAATGATATTCTTCATCATCCCAATTTTTTATCCTACAACAACAATGAGGCAAGTGTTAGAGTAGTTTATGATATAATTGATATGATTTACAAGAGAGAGGTAGAAATGTCTAAAGTAACTATTGAAGTCAAAGAAATAATAGATGGAAAGTGGATGAAATGCCTAGATGAGTTGGATATAGTTAGAAATGCCACATGGGTAGATGTAGATATAGATAAAGCTATATGGGAAGTCATTGCAGACATTAAATTCCTATCATCTGGTGAGAGTGACTAGTATAATAAAAGGATGCAGTTATGATGTAGTTTAAGGTACAAAGAATAGGGAAAAGGCATGGACAATGATAGGAGCTAAAGGAAAAAAAAAATTCTAAGAGATACCTTTGGACAATGCCACCTACCATTTTTGCAAATGCAATCTAGAATTTTGATAAAGTACAAAGAATGTTTTGTATTGTAATCGAATATAAAAATATCTTTGTATTTTCTTTCCTTTTGAATTTTGATAAGTGCCCTCCCATATGAAGCTAGTTGCAATCCTTCTTATGAAAGTATTTCCAAGATGTTGAGTTAAGGTCCAAAATTTATGTAATTTTCAGAGTTATGCTATTTTTGTGTTCGGTCCATTAAGTCTTTTTTATTCATCCTTGTAAATATGTGAATACTCTGGGCTTTGAAGGATTATGTTTTATTATCTTGAGTTATACCAATTTTGTATGATTTTCAAGGAGAATTAATACAAAATGAATTGTCTACCATATCTCTTTTCTTTAAATTCTATATTCGTTGTTATATTTTGGTTTTGTTAGGATTGTATGAGTAAGGTTTACACAATTTAATACAACTAGGATAGGTTTTATGTCAATTTTTTGTTGCTTTTAATTTAAGGAACTAAGTAAATGCTTCAATAAATTGGTAGTATTTCTAGTCATATAAGAAGGATATTCATGAGAAAGGGTTTAGGGTTGATTGTTGATATAATTGATTGTAAGGAAATTAATTAGCTCAAAAATTCCTAGGTAGAATCTGAATACCAATGGATAAGGCACTGATCATTCATTTAGTTACATATTGAAGAAATCATGGGGTTGATTGAAGCATAATTTTAAAATCAAATCATTTTTTGATTTTTTTTATGAAGAGTATAATTGCTGGTCAACACTTTTTTGCAATAAATCTATGTGTGTTATAACTAACTATTGTAACCAAGAATTATTTGTAAAACCAAGAAGAATTGTGACCATTTTTCTATAGGGGATAAATAAGAAGAAATAATATTAGTGAATGAGTGAAGCATGAAGAAAATATAAAGTATCTAGCCACTTTATCCCTACCTTGGTCTTGTAGAACCAAAAGAGTAGAGAATCCCTACAATTTTGTTCAAGTAGGTCTAGATATGAAGAAATCCATGCTAATTATAGGAAGTAGCTAGCTAACCCTTAAGCTCTCATTTGTCTTCTAAACTTTGGTGTCAAATATTTTGTTGTCGGGTAGTTTTAAAATGCCAACACAATGATAATAGCTTTTTATACTTGAAAATGGTTCAATTTTATAGACTGCAAAAAGAAGATTGTGAATAGTTGTATTTGATAGTTATGTTTTATATAATTTAAAAGGTGATTATGATATCAGTTGTGGCATACAATTTTTGAACTTTTTGATACATCTTGGGTACTACACAAACATGTAAAGGCTCCTACTAAAGAATATACTTAAGCCAAAACAAGTATTTGATTTTTAGCATTAGTTTGTGAAAATCATTGTTTATCCTATCACTAAAATATTTGGGGTCATTTTGCAACAATAAATTATCAAAATTACAATGTCCAATCATTGCCATAGCAACAAACTCACTTTTTGACTCTCATTGGACTTTTTTTAATCACAAATTTTGATAGTGAGGTCATTTTTTATAATGGTGATGGAGGATGCATTCGTAACTTGGAAGAAGGGAGGGACAAGAGTTCATTTTAAAATGTCATGATTGTGATACTACTTTGTCATAATTATGATAGTTAAAACTTTGAATCTACCATCATAATTATGATAGCTATATTGTAGAAGAAACAGTTATCCATTAGAGCATGTCGTTATAGTTATAAAGCTTCTATGATGATTGTACTATGCAAGGGATAGATATCTGTTGGAACTAATCATCACTTTTAAGGTAGGTCCATCATAATTGTGATGATTATATTGTAAACATTGTGCTCAACATTATTTGTTGGGTTTTTTCATAGATTTCTACTAACCAATTATAAAGGATCTTTCCTATAAGAACCCCCCTCAAATGTCTCCTCATCACATTGGTTTGGGTCCAAATTTTCCAAACTCCTTTCCAAATGAAGTTCTAGTCTTGATAAAAAGAAACTTCCTCAACATCGAAAGAACATCAGAGTTATTTCTATTGTTGATAGTGATGGGATTGATGATGGCCACCATAATTTTAAAGCCAAAAAAATATGTGCAAGGCATGACCAATGTACTCTCTTTCTTCATATCCATAGTTTGCATATTCTTCTTCTCTTCCAATGATGTGGTGCCAACCTTCATCTAAGAGAACTTCATATTCATAAGGGAGTCTTCACACAATACATATGGATGTTCCTCATATGTCATATCAAACCTCATAACCTACCTTCCCTTTTTATTCATTTAGGTAAGGGCATAAAAGTTACATGAATATATCATATTGTAATGAAGATTTAACTACATAGTTTCAATTAAGTTTATTGATATATGTTTGATAAGTAGCAATTCAGAATAAATTAGATTTCATAAGAATGAATGGTACACTTACAATTCATTGCATCTAGATAATATTCACAAAGATGAAGCATTCATCCTTTGTCAAAGGCCTCTTATCTCAATATTAGTCTAGAACTCAAGCCCCAAGTGCAGTGGGATGCTTGGCCTCTCAAAAGACCCAATACTACACCTTTGTGCATATTACCTCGATGTTATAAATATCAATTCTACCATCCATTCTCATAAAAGTTGAGTTCTCACAAATTATTGCTAATAAAACATAGATCAATGAATTTGAATCAAAAACTACAAAAATGAATCATAATAGTAGCATCATAATTTAACTTTCTATGCAAAATATCTCTCACATCACAAATATATTTGAAAATTGTAGTCAAGCCAAAAAGAAGAAAAGTTACCAAAAGTGACAAATGGTACACTTAACACTACTTGTGTCTACTACTTTGTGTTTCTCCCCTTTGTCTCTCTTATTACCACCAATTCCTTCATTGTATTTGTGAGTTTAGTGGTGCCAAATTATATCCTTGGATATGTTGTAGTTATTAGCTTCACTGCCATATTATTTCTCTTCTATGATTTCTTCATTCCATGAGAAAGTATTCCATCATATTGGCAATAAATGCACTATAATTCCACAATCAAGTATTCCTACAAAGGTATAATCATGAATGGATATTTAGGAGATGCATGTTGCAACTACAACTATAATGGGGATGGGGTATTTTGTATCTTGTATCACTTTGATGTTTTAACTAGTTTGTCAACTAGTACAAACAAAATGAGAAAATGGGTAAGCATGGCATCTCTTCTTGGTTTGGTGACCATTTATAGGATCTTGTTTTACATTATTCTTTGTTTTGCCTCCAAAAACTAGAAGACATGATAAAAAGGCTTAGGGTTAGGGATTTCATAAGGTAATGGTGATATTGTAGCTTCTTGCAGTGGTATTGAGCTATAAGAGATTATGGATTGTAGTCACTAGATAATAATAATATTGGACTTGATATTGGTGGATGTAGCCCAAGGATTGAGCAAACCATATTAAATGTTGGTGTCTTATGTTCTCTTCTATGTGATCTATTATTTTTTGATATTGGTTATATTTGAATGTAATTGTTATTTCTTTTTGAGGTTAATCTTACCAACTTGGATTAAAAACTTGAATCTCACAAGTGAAGAATGATGTTGTTCACATCCATTTTACCAACAATGATTCAACTTGCAAAAATTTGTTCACACTAATTCTATCATAGATTTTAGTTAACCACTAGTTTATGAGTTCCTAAAATGATGTATGGTTTATAATTATTGGTAGTTAAATTTGTATGATGCATGTATTGTAATTATAGTAAGCATCATCATTGCTCTTTAAGATTTGTTTAAATAACATTAAACCATTTTCAAAAGAAGTTTTCATTTGTCCTCCATTGTGGAACTCAACTTCATGTTTAAATTATTACCAAAATTTGGGTAGGTTAGCAAGTTAAAATAATGATATAATGAATTTGATTTATAACACATGCTTCTACAATAAAATTTTAATATTTTTCTCCAAAGAATAGAGTCTTCTCTTATAGAAAAATAAAGTGCTTTTGTTGGATTTTGTATATTATTGTTGGTATTGGATTTATTTGTTCCTTTCCAAAATTGGGGTAGGTTAGCCAATTAAAATAATGATGTAATGAGTAAAAGAAGATAGAGGAAAAAGAAAGATGCACCAATTCATCATAACCAATGAGATTGACATAGTAAGATTAGTCTCAACAACATTTATAGGTGTTGGATGTATAGATGTTCTCCTTCCTACCTCTGGCTCAGATAAGGTTACCTACACAAATGACATAAAAATTTATAACCTGATTATGAAGACAACAAACATTGACATAGAATTCACCTAGCCTCCTAGGAAATAACAAATCAACCATGTCTAATTTGTCCATATTTGACAACCACATCTATAGGAACAAACTTGTGTGCTTGATTTGTCACTATTTAATATCTTGGTGTATGCATGAATATGCAACCTCTGCTAACACACACACTTCAACACAATCTTTGTATGCAGATTCATCCTAGAATGAACAATATGAGATTGTTCATCCAAGATTTTCCCTGCAAAGTGACCTGTTGCCTTCTATCTAAAGGGATTTTTCCTGTATATCCTTAGAATCAAGGTGTAGGCAACCAGACCCTCTAAGAATGAAGGATTTAAAGAAATGCAGCTAATCTATATGATTGTGCAGATTAATCTAGAATGAGAAATGCATTCTAATCTAAGAACAAGTAAAGGAAACTAGATTAATCATATGCATATTATGGTAAATGAAATTAAGCTAAGGATGCAAATGTATGTAAAATATGAGAAAATGTGAGAAAATGTGAGTATGAATTCCAGTAGCAATTTGATGCAAATTCCAAATTCATCCTCCCTTTGAAATGAAGAGAGGAGGGTCTCTTATATAGATTTTCCTGAAAACCATCAACAATTGAGATCAATTTGGATCAATGGTCAGGATTGAAGATGAGGTTCAGTTAAAATGGAAACTTCCTTAAGAAAGGAGAGTTAACTAATTTCTTTTGAGTAGAATAAGGAGTTAACTAATTTAATTTGAGTAAAATAAGGAGTTAACTGAGCTTTTTGAGTAGAATACGGAGTTAAATGATTTAATTCCTTTTTGAGAGATAGTTTACTCAAAGTTTCCATTTTAGAACTGAAGAGAAGATTTTGAAGATATTATTTAATTTAATAAAGTGAGATATGCTCTCATAATTACCTTTTTCATTTAATTAAATAATTATATTTAATTAATTAGAAGTACTTTTCTTATTTAATTAAATAACTTCATTTAATTAAATAGAAGTAGCTTTTCATTTAATTAAATAATTTTTTTTAATTAATTAAAATAGGCAATATTTATTAAATTAAATAAATTTAATTCCATAGTACATTAGCCTTAGGATATAATTTAATTTAATTAAAGTATAAATACTTAGTAATTAAATTAAATAATAATCAATAGGTTTAATGTGACTAATATGAGTGAATACTATAGGAATTGAATAATAAGCATGATGAATATAGATTAGGGTTTTTTGCATCTGACAATTAAGTCAAGTAGTAAGTAGCCGAATAAGAATTTGCCTAATGGAATAAGACTTTAGGATTGATTAGGAATAGACCAGAATTGGTATAATGGAAATGAGCCAATTTTGGGCTATTACATTTTGCCCCTCTTTGAATGAATGTGCGAGCAGTACATTCAATTCAAAGAAACATCAGAAAGCATGATGCGAAGATGAGATTGGTTCCAAAGTTGATGATATGAAGACCAATTGATAAGCTTTTAAGGACCATCTCTAGAACAGAGCTTAATCCTAAGGGATCCAAATAGAGCACTTAGATACCTAATATTGATAGAATTTAGAAGATTATCTCCAGAATAGAGCTTAACCTTCAAGGATCTAGATAGAACACCTAGATACCTGAGATTGAAAGCATTTAGAAGATTATCTCCAGAATGGAGCTTAACCTTCAAGGATCCAAATAGAACACCTAGATACCTGAGATTGAAAGCATTTAGAAGATTTTCTCCATAATAGAGCTTAACCTTCAAGGATCCAGATAGAACACCTAGATACCTGAGATTGATAGCATTTAGAAGATTATCTCTAGAATGGAGCTTAACCTTCAAGGATCTAGATAGAACACCTAGATACCTGAGATTGATAGCATTTAGAAGATTATCTCCAGAATGGAGCTTAACCTTCAAGGATCTAGATAGAACACCTAGATACTTGAGATTGATAGCATTTAGAAGATTATCTCTAGAATGGAGCTTAACCTTCAAGGATCCAAATAGAACACCTAGATACCTGAGATTGATAGCATTTAGAAGATTATCTCCAGAATGGAGCTTAACCTTCAAGGATCCAGATAGAACACCTAGGTACCTGAAATTGATAAAAGATAACAAGATCCAATCATGAGTCATAGAATCAAGCCCAGAAGGAGGCTTGATCCTCAAAAGTTGGGGTTTAGACTATCCCAATACCTGTCCATCAAACTCCGAGAAGAGTTGTTATAAGATTGATGAATTGATGAAAAGATAAGATAGATAGAAAAGATGCTAGATAGGAGGGAACAAGATGCCCCAGTGATGAGATGCCCTAAGTAACAAGGACATAAGATAGGAACAAGATGCCCCAAGTGATGAAGATTCAAATTGATTTCAAATTCAAGTTCAATGATGTAATCATCCTGCCCCCTCAGGAGCAAAATTGAAAGATGACACACTAGAAATATGATGTAAAGCAGTAGAAGAAATTTGAGATTCAACAGAATGTAGAAGAGATCAGAATGATCTAAAGAATAAATAAGAGATCAGAATGATCTAAAGAAATATGAAGAGATCAGAATGATCAGAAGAAATTTGGAGAGATCAGAGTGATCAGAAGAAATTTGGAGAGATTAGAGTGATCAAAAGAAATGTAAAAGTTGATCCGAAGTGATTTTGAGATCCAAAAGACCAAGTTTGAGTTTAAAAGATTCCAAGAATTACAAAGTATCAAAAAAATTTAGACTGCACAGGCATTTGATCGCCTTGGTCCCAAAATTGTAAAATGCATTTTTGAGCAACTTAAGTGTGTCAAATTTTGAATTCGATCCCAAAAATGGGTTCAGAATAACCAAAGTAGCCAAAAGAATAATTAATCAATCATTTGTGTAGTCATGAAGAACATGATGCTTTGAAGAGGTCTGCAGTTCCTCATCAGAGAAGGTGAAAGGAGATTTGTAATTGAATCACATGCTTATACAAGTGAAGTATGTAATGCAAGACTATATTAAATGCCACCCTAGGCTAGATGCAACCATAAACTAGATGCAACCCTAGGTCTGGTTACCAAGCCTCAATATTTAATCATCATTGGCTATAGAAAAAAGCTTGTAGGTCATACAATTCCCACTGACATTACAATCATGGAAATATGAATATAACATATGTTATTGGTTTGTCAGGATTAAATGTAAGGATTCAAGGCACAAGAAGCCAGAATGACCAAAACATTTGTCCCTTTTAATGTAGCAAGTTAACATAAGCATCAAAGCATAAATGCTAGGATGACTATAATGTTGCTTGCATGCTAGGCACACCAAACACATAGGAGATCCCTCTTATGCTAAGCATTCAGTATTCATTCTATCCACAATGACCCTTGCATTCATAACCTAAAATAGAAGTGTGCTAGATATATTCGCAGTGACCCGTACATTCACTTAGCAGGATGAGTATTAGTATTTATTGTAGCATGAAGAGTTCACTCCAAAAAACAAGGAGGAGCACCAACATTATTGACATATTCTTATAAAAGGATTCGAGGTACACCCGGCTATCCAATATGAGATGGAGGCTCTTATAGTGGACAACCCTTTTATAGGAATGTATCAACTAATTGGAACTTAACCGCAAACAGAAAGCAAAGAAAAAGATCATGCCCCTAATCATTGCTTCTCTAGTCAAAGATGACATCATTGAGTTGCTCGAGGAGATATGTTAAAGCAAAAAAAAGAAAAAAAAAGAAAATGCTCAGCATATCCAAACAATTGTATCATTTTTGAGTTCAATATTTTTGGGATTGATGTCAAGTGTCAATGTCTAGAACATGTTTGAAAGAAATCTCTTCAATAGGGTGATGACAGTAGGAAAACATAGTTAGAATGACTGGTGACTGAGGTCAAAGAGGAATCTTCATGATGAAGAACCTAAGAAGGATTGAGTGATAGTAGGTAGACATAGCCAGGATGACTGGTGACTGATGCAAGAGAGATCTTCCATAAAGGAATATGGAGACATAACCTAAGCAATGGTAGGTAGACATAGCTGAAACAATTGGTGACCATTGTGAAAGAGATTCTATCAGGAGAATCTCAAAAAAGTGACACTTACGATAGTAGGTAGACGCAGTGAGGACCACTGGTGACTATTGCAAAGGAGATTGTATGAGGAGAATCTCAAAAAGAGAGTGACACTAGCGACAGTAGGCAGACGTAGTGAGGACCACTAGTGCCTATCGCAAAGGAGATTCTATGAGGAGAATTTCAAAAAGATATTGACACTAGTAATAGTAGGTAGATGCAGTGAGGACCACTGGTGACTGTCACGAAAGAGATTCTATGTGGAGAATCTCAAAAAGAGAGTGACACTGGCAATAGTAGGTAGACACAGTGAGGACCACTAGTGACTATTGCGAAAGAGATTCTATGAGGAGAATCTCAAAAAGAGTGACACTCACAATAGTAGGCAGAAATAGTGAGGACCACTGGTGACTGTCGCAAAGGAGATTCTATGAGGAGAATCTCAAAAATAGTGACACTAGCAACAGTAGGTAGACATAGTGAGAACCACTGGTGACTGTTGTGAAGGAGATTCTATGAGGAGAATCTCAAAAAGAGTGACACTAGCGATAATAGGTAGACGTAGTGAGGACCACTGGTGACTGTCGCGAAAGAGATTCTATGAGGAGAATCTTGAAAATAGTGATACTAAGGGGGAATGCCCCCGAGCTATGACAAGACTCAATCTGTGGATATATGAGCAGAAAGCAGGAAAAGTAGGAAAGTCAAAGCATGAAAGCAACTGTATAGAATAGCCAAAAGATGTGTTGCAAGATGGAGCATTGGGAACAAGAGGTGCCTATTTACTAGGTTTTCAACTTCTTGGCAGGATTTCCTTTTTTTGCTACCATGATGCTTGTTTCCAAGTTTTCACCAATGGCACTTTTCTTGTTTTTCAATTTTTTTGTATTTTTCTTTTTTTGATTTTTTTTTTTATTTTTGAGATTTTCAATTTTTTTGGTGTTAAAACAAGGCGCCTATTGCTAGGTTTTCACCAGGGTAACAATTTTTTTAGGACTTGTTCCAATTTTTAGATTTTTTCAAATTTTTAGAACTTTGTCAGAGATTACTAGCTCTCAAGAAGGATCACCTTGATTTTGTTCCAATGTCTAGCAAGGTGTAGGACAAGATGTAGTAGCAAGTGAGTGGATAAGCAGAGATGGATAGGCAAGGAGTATGGAGTGGTGAATGTTACCCTCAAGGAAAGCCTTCACAAGATTATCCAAGCTAGGGAAAAGGATATAAAAATATGAGCTCATGGTGTAATGAAGGGTGTCACGTAAGTAATCCAAGAAAGTGACCATGTCAAGAGATTGCCAAGAACTAATTTTTCTTCTTTCTTTCATTGATCAAGACCAAAGGGTTAACTAAATATGTTAGAAGATTTTTGTTATGGAGGTTATGAGTGAATGACTTGGGAAATGAGGAAATCTGAAGGATAAGCAAGATCATGATAGGATGTCATGGATGGAAGAATTACACATGATGCCTGTTTACTAGGTTTTCATCATGGTACTTGTCCAAGGTGCCACAAGAAGTGGTTTTCACCATAGGACAGATTTATTTTTCTTTACTTTTGCTACCAAGGTGCCATAAGAAGTGGTTTTCACCAAGGCACTTTTTTCTTTTCTTTTCTTTTTGAATTTTTAGGATTTTTAGATTTTTTGGAAAGAATTCAAGCTTTTGTCAAGTTATATAGCATGCCTATAAGAAAGATAAGTTATGATAAGCCAAGGCCATAGCAAGGTACACTCAAAGATGTTGATAAGGTAATGGAAGGGAGATAGTAGAAAATATATATGGAGGATAAGGTTTTAGGCTATGGATGAGATAAATGGGATGGAAGGATAAAAGGTGGAGTTGATAGGGTATTGAAAGGGATGTGCAAGGGTAGAACAAAAAGTGGGCAGGATCAACATTGACACACACCTTGAAGGGTAGTGGAATGATGGAGGAAATATGGATGAAATAGTATGAGGTTTAGATGTATGAGGTGGCAAAGCCATTTTGGAGGAAGGTGGAGTAGAAGGTTTTGAAACCTCTTTAGGAAGATGTTGGGAAGAAGATGGAGTGGAAGCCTTTAGAAGCTTGAATGTCAACTTTGATTTGTTTTCAATATTCAAGTCCTTAAAAAGAGACTTGGGAATCCATATAGCTTTTGATTTTTCATTAGATTATTTGGAACACATTTCTTCAATAATAGATTTAAGAACCCATACTTTCTTTGGTGCAGCTCTTTGAATAGTGGACCTTTGTGGTCTCTTTTGCATATTTTCCTTCTTGACATTCACATGTCAATTAGGGGAGACATAGTAAACTTTTGAGGATGGATTCATGCACTTGTGTTTGAGTTGATCATCCAAATTTCTTCCAAAGGACTTGGGATTTATGGATAAGTGAGGCCAATACGACTAGTTTAGATGGAAAGGTGGATGTGAAGAGTTCAAGTATGTGTATATTTGTTGATCTTGGGGTAGGGTAGGAGGAATGTGTAATGAACTAGTAGTGGCAATAGGAGATAGAGGAACATAAGGTCCCAATATGGATGAAAGACTTGAAGGTTTTAGCTTAGATGGGTAGGGACCAAGGATAGATTTAGAATATGTGAATGAACCATGAGTATGGATATCAACATCTTTAGAGTAAGCAATATGACCAATACCATCAATAGTTTTATGAGTAATTGTTATAGGAGCAATACCTTTGACAAGAGTATTTAAAGCTTGAGCATAGTTTGGAAGTGAATGTAGCAAGGTAGAATAAGAGAGTGAGGGAACACTTTTTTCTTCAAAAGGAATTTTAGGTAACATAGGAAAAGTATCCTTCTCTTGGTCTTTTATAATCCCCTTAAGGATGGTGGAAGGAATATCTTGATCTTTCTTAGTAGAGGTGCATGACATGGGAGATGGAGGACTATGTGACTCTTGAGATGGAGGCACAAGATCTTGGAAGACTTGAAAGGGGATGAAGGAATCTTGGTCTTGATCAACACTTGTTTCTTCATCATTTAAGTGGTCCTCTTGACATGAAACCAAATCCAAGGATGAGGGAGTATCTGAATCTGTATTCAAATATATTTCTAGAGTCTCCATAATAGGCTCTTGAAGCGACAATGGAGGAATAGTTGGATTGGGGATAATAGGAGCAACACATGGAGGTTTTGGATCTTTGCTTTGTGTAGTATGGGAGAGGTTTGCAGCTAAGTCAAGATTAGCTTGAGTTTCCTTTAAAGGTAGTCCTTGAGGGTACACATAGTCAAATGGGAGAGTAGCAAGTTCTTTTGGTGAATATGTGTTGGAAATATTGGACAATTTAGAAGGTGAATGTATGTTGGAAGAAGTAGAAGTTGTGTTTGAACCATTACTAGACATGGTTTCATGAGATTGATCCTTCTTGAGAGTAGAATCTTTAGTAGTTGAGAGCTTAGATTTTTGAATTATGCCATTGTCAAAGAGATCTTGGATCTTGTTTTTCAGCTCCCTACAATGTGAAGTTTTATGTAAATTATTTCTATGATAGGCACAATAGTTACTCATAAGGAAAATCCCGCCAAAGTGAGCTTAGGTAAAGTAATGAGTTTTCTTCAAGAAGTTCTTCCAAGGTTAATTCATAAGATCTTCCCAAAGGGGTGAAATCATGCTTTGGTTTAGGTTCCCAAGGTTTTTCTTCAAAGATATTTCTAGATTTCTTGGGTGTATGAGAGGTGTTCTCAGATGTCTTAGATTCAAGATCACAAGAATGTGATTTTTGGTTATCATTGGAGAAAGGGAAAATTTCTCTCAAGGAGAATTTGTTTGATGATGTGTTTTCCTCTTCTTTTAGTCTTTGAAGTTGAGCGCTCATTGATTGGATTTTTTGCTTCATGTTTGCAATAAGTAGCTTTTCTTCCTCACTTAGAATATTGGATTTAGCACATTTTTTGTTAGCCATTTTGATGTACTATGTTTCAAGTAGTGACAGCCAAGTTTTAGAACATAAGTCAAGTTGCCACAGTCATAGATAATGACAAAAAGAAAAAGCTTAGACAAGGACCACACTAGAACTTAGTCTCAATGGGACAAGATAAGAGTGTTGTATACTAAGGCATGAATAGTCTGATTTGAAGGCTAGAACAGCCAAAGATTATGACTAGCATAACATGGAGTACAACAAGCACTAAAGGAAAAGAACAAGATAACTGAGAGACAAGACTAGTTAAAGTATGGATCACAAGTCATTAGCTAAGTGGGATGCCACTATTTGAGACTATTTTTAGATAGAGAAGCAATAAACCAATACAAGAAACAAACTTGGTACAGAGCACAAATAGCTCTAATAGACTAACTTGATAGTTCAAACTCAAGATCTCATGTGAAGATCCTTTGAAAGGCACATGAGAAAGTACACAGAGCCATGCAATGACTCAGGATAGCATAAATATTTCACATGAGGATGTGCTCTAGGCCACGTGAAGTAGTGCAAGGTTAACTTGGATAGCATAAAGATCTCACAAGGAGATGTGCAACTGTTTGCATGAGAACTTGGACAAAATTGTGTGAAGAAGTGGTAGGACAACAAGTATTCACACAAAATTTTGCAAACTATGTGCGAAAATGGAAACCAAACTGACAACTGAACTAGATTTTGAAAAGACTTTGAAGATTTTAGATAGTTTTGGATAGATTGTTGATTAGTTTTAGTAACCAAGCAGATAAACAAGCATGTAGAATAGCAAACAAGTGATTTCAAGCACGTCTAAAAACAATGAGTAAGGGCAAAAGCAACCTTGCGCATGAACAATCAAGTGACTTAGTTTGTGCTAATCCCTAGGAGAGCTATTTGTGTATGTTTTCAAAGAGTTTTGCAATCACACATACATCCCTAGAAAATAAAAGTTGGCCTCTCTAAGGTTTTTAGTAATGTTTTGACTCTGCAACTTTTATGACTCATAGGGGTGACCTCCAATACCAGTGCACCGAGGTTTCAACATAGTCCAAGAACTTAATCTTCAAGAGCTGTTGGGGAGATCTAACAACCCATAATGAACCACACCCATGGAGATTTCTTCCACAAGGACATTTATATAGTGGTTGTCAGTACCACGTCAAAAATGGCTATTACTGCTTGAGGTTCTGTCAACACAGTTTGCCTTGTAGAGGGATTGTCTACTATGGTTAACCCTCTCTAAAGGTGACTGACTCAGAATAGTGTACCACAAGGGGAATTAGCTTCCAGATCCAAGGTTTTGACACCTTTAGACTTTCAGCCCAATCAAAGAAAGCAGATTAATCTGACACACTAAACTAAGATTATCTCTTAAAGATCTATGATATCAACTCCCAGTGATCTATCAACCTCTTCGGAGAAAGGGTGCCTCAATCAACAAGTTGAAGACTCATCTATCTATGAGATGCTCAAAGTATCCTCCCCACCTACAAGGAATCCATCATAGAGAGGAGTTTCACTAGGAACCCACTTTCTCAAGATCCACGAATAGTGTTCATGGGGCCTAATTACTATGTGTGTACAGATGTTAATTCCCGAAAGCAAATCTATCCAAAAAAAATCAAAGAGCACAAGGTGGTACACTTAATGCTTTAACTAATGTGAGGTGAGTCCAAAGATGTGGAATATTTAACCCCTCACACAAGCCAAAATGAGTCCACAACTCAGAAACTAGTGAGTTCTAGAAAGCACAAAAGGGTTGCCTTGTGGAGCATTTAACACTTCTTTCCTGTAGACCCCTCCCCTTTAACGTGGTGCTGATCTTGCAACCACAAGGTGAAATGAGGGGCCAATAGATTTATTGAGTCCAATAACCCAAAATAGCTATCTAAATCTATCACTAGTACCTAAGCCTGCTAAATGAATACTAACAGAGATCAAACCCTAGTATCAAATTATGCATGTGTTGTAAAATGAAAACATGGAAAGAAACACACACAAGCTTGACACGAGAGATGTTTTTTTTAGATCCAAATGAATTGTTATCAGCTAAGGAAGGTTATCTGGTGATCCTCGCAACACGCTTAGTAGATTTTACCTAATTTTTAACAATTCTTGTGCTATTTTCGAAGCTAGCAAAAGCAAGATGCATTTTTATTTTTTATTTTTCTTTCTTTTGTCATATTTGGATGGCCATTCTTTCTTCCTTGCTGTTTTCCAAAAACCTGCAATAAAAATTATTGATTAAAATTCCAAGATTTGCATCATGAGTTAATTTTTTTTTTTTTTATGAAAATACATAAAAAAATTATTAAAAATAGAATTATGATCCAAAAAATCTCCAATTTTTACTGTAATCTACAGAAATCCTCCCAAACATTAAATAAATTTTTTTGATTGAAATTCTTTGATTTATGTCAAGAATTAATTTTTTTATGGAAATACATTAAAAAAATATAAAAAATCATTTTTTGCTCAAGAAAATCCAAAATTTTTACTATAAACTACACAGTATGTCCCAAATCTAAAATAAATTTTCAGATTTAAATTCAATGATTTGTGTTATGAAATAATTTTTTTATGAAAATACATTAAAAAATTACTAAAAATTCATTTTTGATCAAGTAAATCCAAAATTTTTACTATAAACTGAAGATTGCATGCCAAATATGCAATAGAAATTTCAGATTGAAATAATAAACCGTTTGAAAGATATGATCAAATCTTTCAAGAACCCCAAGACTTTTTTTTTTGGCCTACAACTCAACCTGCACAAGGGTTAGCCTTAAAAGCTAAAATAAGAACCTAAAAAACCACTTGATTAGAACCAGTAAACTACAGCAAAAAAAGAAGTCATAAAATAAACTAAAGATAAAATGCAAGAAAAGAAGATGGAGCTAGAAACTCTGTTCGAGCCCCACAGTGGGCGCCAGAAATGTATGCATGAATATGCGGCCTCTGCTAACACACACACTTCAACACAATCTTTGTATGTGGATTCATCTTGGAATGAACATGAGATTGTTCATCCAAGATTTTTCCTGCAAAGTGACCTGTTGCCTTCTATCTAAAGGGATTTTGCCTGTTAATATCCTCAGAATCAAGGTGCAGGCAACCAGACCCTCTAAGAATGAAGGATTTAAATAAATGCAGCTAATCTATATGATTGTGTAGATTAATCTAGAATGCGAAACACATTCTAATCTAATAACAAGTAAAGGAAACTAGATTAATCATTTGCATATTATGCTAAATGAAATTAAGCTAAGGATGCAAATGTATGTAAAATATGGGCAAATGTGAGCAAATGTGAGTATGAATTCCAGCAACAATTTGATGCAAATTCAAAATTCATCCTCCCTTTGAAATGAAGAGAGGAGGGTCTCTTATATATATTTTCTTGAAAACCATCAACGGTTGAGATTGATTCAGATCAACGGTCAGGATTGAAGATGAGGTTCAGTTAAAATGGAAACTTCCTTAAGAAAGGAGAGTCAACTGATTTCTTTTGAGTAGAATAAGGAGTTAACTGATTTAATTCCTTTTTGAGAGATAGTTTACTCAAAGTTCCCATTTTAGAACTGAGGAGAAGATTTTGAAGATATTATTTAATTTAATAAAGTGAGATATGCTCTCATAATTACCTTTTTCATTTAATTAAATAATTCTATTTAATTAATTAGAGGCACTTTTCTTATTTAATTAAATAACTTCATTTAATTAATTAGGAATAACTTCCCATTTAATTAAATAACTTTGTTTAATTAATTAGAAGTGGCTTTTCATTTAATTAAATAATTTTTTTAATTAATTAAAATAGGCATATTTACTAAATTAAATAAATTTAATTCAATAATACATTAGCCTTAGGATATAATTTAATTTAATTAAAGTATAAATACTTAGTAATTAAATTAAATATTAATCAATAGGTTTAATGTGACTAATATGAGTAAATACTATAGGAATTAAATAATAAGCATGATGAATACAAATTAGGGTTTTCTACATCTGACAATTAAGTCAAGTAGTGAGTAGCCGAATAAGAATTTACCTAATGGAATAGGACTTTAGGATTGATTAGGAATAGACCAGAATTGGTATAATGGCAATGAGCCAATTTTGGGGTATTACATTTTGCCCCTCTTTGAATGAATGTGTGAGCAGTACGTTGAATGAATGCATGACTTGTCATATAAATAAGGTGGAATTGCAACACCCCATAGGATTACTAAAACCATTACCCATCCAAAATAAAAAAATGGGAAGGCATATCAATGGATTTCATTACAGGACTCCCAAAGACCCAAGGAAAATACATCATGTTTGTAGTTGTAGATAGACTTACAAAATACACACATTTTTTTGCCATCTCAACAAAATACAAGGTACACTAAGTAGCTGAATTATTCTTTAAAGAAGTTTTTTGACTCCATAGGCTCCCACAAAATATTATAAGTGATAGTGACAACAAGTTTCTTAGCAAATTTTGACAAGATCTCTTTTGTTTAACAAGGCAAATCCTGACCTCCAACATAAGTTATCACTCTCAAATTGATGGGAAAACATAAATCATTAATAAGTGGTTAGAAGGATACCTCAAAAACTATGTTATAGGAGACTAGCATACCTAGATTAAGTGGGTGCATTTAGGAGAATATGCTATAGTACTACTCACCATATGTCAATATGAATGAGCCCATTTAAGGCTCTCTATGGATATGAAGCCACATCTTTTGAGAACCTAATAACACAAGAAATTTGAGAGCTCAGTGCAAAAATTTTTGTAAAGAAAAGTATGGATGTCTTTAAAAACTTAAAAGAAATCTAGTATGATGGGGACACAACCTAAGAACAGAATGGACACAAGAGAAAAGGGAAATTGTATTAACTAAGAAAATAAACTTCAAAACATGCCCTAAGGGCTTACAATAGCATAAATCTGGAGATAATTTCTCCTTTTAGTACCTCCTCTCAAACTCCACTCCAAACTGCCTTTTACAATGCTAGAAATCTCCTTAAATATACCCTGGAGGGTTAAGGACTAGGAGTACATTCTAAAAAGTGCTAGTAGGCATCCACTGACCAAATAGAAGGTTCCAGAAGCTGTGTTAGAAGTCAACACAAATTTAGAAAAATCCAAAAATGGTAACCAAACTTTTGGGAGGCATAACTTTTGAACCGTAGCTCTGATTGACGGACCATTTACATTTTCGAAAAGCTCTTGAAGTGCTCTATAGCCCTATGGACTAGCTTTTCTCGTACCCCATTTTTTGGCCCTTTTTGAAGTCATTTAATACCCCTAACATGACTTTGAAGCATTCTTAAGAGGTCTCCAAAACCCAAAAAACTACAATAACTTTCAAACCGTGGGGCCTTTTGATCTGATTCTTTTTCTGGAATTCTCTAAATCACAATTACATTCATCTGACCAATTTACACCTCCTAGTTCACCAAAATGATGGCCCAATTACATGCTCCTATTTTTTTAGGATTTTCTAGCACACTGATAGTGGAACTGTGAGAGTTGGAACCTTTATTTGACCCAAATGGGTGTCCAAAAATGAAAACACATGAAACAAAAACTAAGTCTAAGTACATTTTTTTTGGTGACACAGGACTGCCCTTATACCTCTGGATGCTCCTGCATCAGACACCCAGGGTAGATTGAAAAGTGACCCTATCACTTTATGAATGGTAGAGGAAATCCCAGATGGGAAACCTCAGCTGCTGAAATCCAAGTTGAGTCCTCGATTGGTTGTCCTTTCCATTTGACCAAATACTCTTCATACTACTTGCTTCTGGTACTCCTACCCACACAATGATCTAGAATGTCTTCTATCTCCTCCTTAGAAGCAGGAATTGGACATGGCTCTAACACCAGCTCCTCATCTGCACCATCATCATGATACTCTGTTAAATCTGCAATGTTGAAAATGGGAGAAATGTGAATACCATCTGGCAGCTCCACTTCATATGCATTTCCTAAGTCATGTTTCTTCAAAATTTTGTAGGGGCCAAATTTCTTCATTTTCACCTTGTTGTATGTACTGGCTGGATATCTTTCTTTTTGTAAGTGCACCATGACTAGATCCCCTACTTGGAATTCCTTATGTCTTCTCCTTTGATCAGCCCTAGCTTTATACTCTTGATTCATCTTGGTAATGTGTGCTTGAACCTCCTCATGTAGATGCTTGATATGTTCAGCAAATTCTTCCACTTCAGCACTTGTCCTCTCCCCTTGCTCTATCTTCCTCAATTTTGGTGTAGTCCTTGGGCTATTCCCATATACAATTTGGAATGGTGATTTTCCAGTACTCCTATTTATAGAGTTATTGTAAGAAAACTCTACTTGAGGTAGAATCAAATCCCATCCCTTGGGCTTATCCCCAACTAAATATCTCAGCAAATTGCCCAGACTTCTGTTTACCACTTATGTTTGGCCATCAGTTTGTGGGTGATGCGTGGAACTGAATTTCAAGTCCATTCTCAACTTTTTCCTCAATGTCCTCCAGAAATACCCCACAAATTTAGTATCTCTTTCAGAAACTATACTCCTTGGAAGACCATGTAGTCTTACTACCTCTTTGAAAAATAAGTCTGCAATATGGAAAGCATCATGAGTTTTGTGGCATGGAATGAAATGTGCTATTTTGGAGAACCTATCAACCACCATGAATACTGATTCATTACCCCTTTGTGTCCTTGGCAATCCAAGAACAAAATCCATACTTATGTCCTCCCATGGCCTTGATGGAACAAGAAATGGCTGATATAGGCCAGTTTTGTGACTAAACCCTTTGGAAACTTGACAAACCTGGCAACTCTGTACAAACTTCTTCACATCCTATGAAATTTGAGGCCAAAAATAATGTTCTCTAAGAATGGCAATGGTCTTATCTCAACCAAAATGTCCTACCATCCCTCCACTATGTTTCTCCTTAATCAGATTTTCCCTCATGGAACTCCTTGGAATGCACAATTGACTACCTTTGAACAACATGCCATCTTGAATCAAATAGTCTAACCACTTGGTTCTATCTACAACAACAGGTTCTTTACAAGCTTTTCATGCTTCAGCAAAATCAGGATCCTCAAGGTACAAATTCTTGAGTTCATCAAACCCAACTACTTCAACCTGCATTACTGTAAGTAAAAATTGTGTCCTACTTAGTGCATCTACAACCCTGTTAGATTTTCCACTTCTATGCTTCAACACAAATGTATAACTCTACAAGAACTCTACCCACTTCATATGCCTCTGATTCAATTTACCTTGGCTATTTAGGTATTGTAATGCCTAATGATCAGTATACAAAACAAATTCCTTTGGCAATAAATAATGCCTCCATTTCTTTAAGGCTTGAACTATTGCATAGAAGTCTTGATCATAAACATAATACTTCTTCTTTGCATCATTCAATTTTTCACTGAAATATGCAATAGGCTTACCTTCTTGGCTTAATATAGCCCCAATAGCACTGCCAATGGCATCACAATCCACCTGGAACACTTTTCTAAAATCTAGAAGTGCCAACATAGGCTATTCTGTCACCTTCTTCTTCAGCAATTCAAAACTTCTCACAACTGCTGCAGTCCATTTGAACTCTTTTCTATCCCCTCTTATTGTATCAGTTAGGGGTGCACATATGCCACTGAAATTCTGAATAAACTTCCTGTAAAAACTAACCAAACCATGAAATGATCTTACCTCAGTAGAAAACCTTGGAGTAGGCCATTCCAAGATGGCTTTTACCTTCTCTAGATCCATTTTGAGACCTTCAGGTGATATAACAAACCCCAAATAGACTAACTCCCTTTTTGCAAAGGTACACTTCTTTAGATTAATTAACAGTTTCTCTTCCCTTAGCCTTTCAAGGACGCTATGAATATGCAATAGATTTCTTCCAAAGTCTTTCTGAAAATTAAAATATCATCCAAATAAACAATAACAAATTTTGCTAAGAATTTCTTAAGTACCTCATTCATGAGCCACATGAAGGTCCTTGGGGCGTTCGTCAATCCAAAGGGCATGACTAACCACTCATAAAGACCCTCCTTAGTCTTGAAGGCTATTTTCCACTCATCTCCTTCTTGAATCTATATCTGATGATAGCCACTCTTGAGATCTATCTTTGTGAAGTACTGAGCTCCACTCAAGTAGTCCATAAGATCATCCATCCTTGGCAAAGGAAATCGATACTTGATGGTTATCCTATTTATATCTCGAGAATCTATACACATCCTCCACTTTCCATCCTTCTTTGGTGTGAGTACTACAGGTACTACACATGGACTCAGGCTCTCTCGAATCAAGCCCTTCCTTAACAGCTCCTGAACCTATCTATTTAGCTCCTCTATTTCAGTAGGAGTCATCCCGTGAGCAGCCTTGTTAGGCAAACTATCTCCTAGAATCAGATATATCTAATGACTGATTTGCCTTAGTGGTGGCAATCCATCTGGAACATTATCAGAGATAATATCTCCAAATTCCCCTAGTACATCTGAAACTTCAAGTGGTATTTCACTACTACCTTCTTTATCTTTCCTAGGAATCAAAGCATAGCACATATGCTGATGTTTCATGCCATCTAAAAACTTCCTTTCATCAACATGACAAATCCTAGCACTACTACATACCTTTTAACCTTCCTTTTTCATGGGCTTCAATTTGTGGTGAACTCCATCCTTTTTCAGAGAGTATGTGTTTGTATGTCCATCATGTACTGCATGTCTATCAAATTGCCATGGTCTACCCAACAACAGATGGCAAACATCCATCGAAATAACATCACAGAGAACTTCATCATGGTAACTCCCAATTTTGAATTTGACTAAAAATTGTTCACTTACCAAGACCTTATGATCATCTTTTACCCAAGCAATCTGATAGGGTTGGGGATGTTTCTCCCTCTTGAGCTTCAGCTTAGAGACCATCTCTTCTGATACCAAGTTATCAGTGCTACCACCATCAATGATCACATCACAACACTTATCCTCACACTTGCATCTGGTATAGAACAAACTCCTTTGTTGTCTTGGTTCAATCTCACCATTTAGTAGGACTCTTTCATTTACCAAGGTCTCTCCTCTTTATGCATCCTCTGAATGTGATGATTTTGAATCCTCATCCACATGAGCAACCCTAGCTTGGCCCTCAGCTCTCCTATCTATCCTTCCTTGTCATTGAGGGCATTCAAAGGCATGATGGCCTTCTTCATTGCAATGGAAATAGGTACCACAGAAGCATCCTCTTCCTTATCCATGTCCTCTACCTCTTCCTCTCTGATTTCCAAAGTCTTGATCATGGGAGTGGTTGAAACCCTCATTCCTCTAGTTTCTGCTAGTACCCACATCTTCATTTTTCTTTTGGGTTTCATTGTGGCCTCCAGATGATCTACTACTTCCCCTTCCTCCTTGATCATGCCCCCTTTATCTTCCTTCAAACCTTTATTCATATTTTCTTCAACTCATAGGGCAAACTGGTATGCCTCTTCAACGCTGGTCATTCTTACCAGACTTAATTCCTCCTGGATGCTAGGTCGCAACCCACTGATATAACGAGCAACCTTCTCCTTATTTGCTTCTGCATGCCCCACTCTAATAAAGAGTTGGTAAAATTCCTCTGTATATTCTTGGATTGATGTTCTTGCTTACTTTAACACATGCATCTTCTTAAACAAATCAAGCTTGTAGTCCACGGGAATGAACTGCTTCTTCAATTTGTCCACCATGTGATCCCACCTTGTGATCTTCTCCTTTCCTCTTCTATTTCTTTCCAATTGGACCTCTTGCCACCAGATTTTGGCATGGCCTTTTAGTTTGGCCTTTGCAAACTTAACCCTATCTGGGTCCCTAATATCCTCATACTCAAAGTATTCTTCCAGTTCATTGATCTAATCGATCAACTCATCTAGTTTCATATTTCCTGAAAATACACCCAATTCAATTGTAGGTCTTTCCCCAAACTTAGTAGTGGCCCTAAAAAGCCTTTCCTCTACATGATTCAAAACTTCCCCATCAAATTCCCCTTCTGGTCCCATTTCATCTTCTTCGTTGTCATCTTCACTTTCATCACCTACGGCCACAGTTGCTCCTCTACAGAGTTCCTCCTGCAATGTGTGTACCTACCTTTAGAGGGCTCTAGCCTCCTTAGGATTAATAGCTCTAGCCTTTCCACCATGCTCTCTTCATGGAGGTATCTTCTAACTTGATCCCATGACCACACAGTCCTAGTGCAAACTGCCTCACAGTCGGTGCTCTATCTACACACTCAGGAAAACCAGCTCTAATACCACTTGATGGGGACACAACCCAAGAACAGAATGGACACAACAGAAAAGGGGAATTGTATTAACTGAGAAAATAAGCTATTACAAACAATACAGAGAAAATAAAATTCAAAACATGCCCTAAGGGCTTACAATAGCATAAATCTAGAGATAATTTCTCCTTTCAGTACCTCCTCTCAAACTCCACTCCAAACTGCCTTTTACAATAGTAAAAATCTCCTTAAATATACCCTGGAGGGTTAAGGACTAGGAGTACATTCTAGAAAGTGCTAGTAGGCATCCATCAACCAAATTGAAGGTTCTAGAAGCTATGTTAGAAGTCGGCGCAAATCTAGAAGAATCTAGAAATGGTAACCGAACTTTCGGGAGGCATAACTTTTGAACCGTAGCTCTGATTGACGAACTGTTTACATTTTTGGAAAGCTCTCAAAGAACTCTATAGCCTATGGAATAGCTTCACTCATCCCCCTTTTTTTGGCCCTTTTCAAGGTCATTTAATGCCCCTAACCTAACTTTGAAGCATTCTTAAGAGGTCTCCAAAACTTGAAAAAATGCAATAACTTTCAAACCATGGGGCCTTTTGACCTAATTCTTTTTCTGGAATTCTCTAAATCACAATTACATTCATTTGACCAATTTACACCTCCTAGTTCACCAAAATGATGGCCCAATTACATGCTCCCATTTTTTCAAGATTTTCTAGCACACTAATAGTGGAACTGTGAGAGTTGGAACCTTTATTTGACCCAAATGGGTGTCCAAAAATGAAAACACATGAAATAGAAACTAAGTCTAAGTACATTTTTTTGGGTGACACAGGATTTCCCTTATACCTCTGGATGCTCCTGCATCATAGTATCAGGCACAAAACCAACAAAAAATATATGCATATAAGAAACAAACTGGAAGGGCCTTTATGGCTAGGGATTTAGTATTCTTACAATTGCAACCATACAAACAAACATTAACCAAGAAAAATGGTGTTGAGAAGTTTTGACCTAGTTGACTGAACAACAACATTAGATAATTATTATGGTCATTTCACTCCAAGACTTTTAATTACATGTAGATAATAATAGAATAATAAAATACCTAGAACAATCATTGCCAATATAATGTGCCCCCTCTTTATTGACATCCATGGAGGAAGGTAATTGTTGATAACAAAAATAGGCCACACCAAGTAAACAGATCTCATTTCTCCAAATGGATTGACACCATTACTTGCTAGAGAAATCTTGAGATTTTGATGTTCTTCTTTAAAGTGTGGCCAATTTTACTCTATGTCCATAAATTATAAACCATCTGTAGGAATTCAAATAATGTCATCTCAACTTCTATTGCATGCATGGTAATCCCTAAATTGTGCCAAGCTAGTGCACCTAAATAATCATTTAAGATGTTAATGGGGATTTAATGAAGAACCTTGTGAGACACATTTTTTGTCACTTGATCATCTTGATATCTACTTCTATGGAATTTAGGTCATTATGCTGCATATTCATGTTATTTATGATAAATAACATGATCTTTAGGACAATTATCTATTTCTTGATACTCCATTCCAATATATTTCATAGTGGCACATAATTCTCAATATGACCAAGAGAGAACATTTGATGATGGTAACAAAAAGTCACCTATCAATCTTACAAAAATCATAATGGTACATATTTCACCTTTTATATACTATAATGATTTATATGACAAATCTTAGCATACCCAATATTGTTATGTTGGATAAACCATTCATAACCTTCAAATTCACCAACAACAATACAATAAAGAGAATATTTGATTGGGATCCTTCGTAAAGGGTCATGTTTTCCTTCTCAAGTAGAGGTATACCATGGATGGCCTCAATGTTACCCTCATCATAATCACCATCATTAGCAATAGTAGCAACAACACCAATATCAAATGGGTCATGGATCAATGCATTCATACCATTATCTTCAAATGTGTTTCTGTGCATCATTTTCATCTTCCATGGGATCACAATCTTCTCTTTCAATAATCACACCTCTATGTTCCTCCATATTCACACCTCCATGTTCCTCTAAGATGTGGTGGTCCATATTATGTACTACCCTAGGGAAATCAACTTGTGTAAAAGATGATAGTCAAACACCCATTGATTGTCACCCCTTCCATGGTTCATATGCATATTAATTTCAAAAAATTCTATAACAAACAACTTACCAATTGATGATAAACAAACCCCCTTTAATGTGACCATTCTGCCTAAAAAATCTCTTAGCTATTTTGATTTTGATTCTTCTTGTCTTTAAGCTCTTACAAATCTTGCAAGGACAATAAGATTTGTCATTGCCTTCTTTTTTAGAGTTAGACAACAATCTAGCGATTGTCTCCCTATTTTGATCAAACTCTTTTGTATTATCTAGCATGATCCTTCTTCACATGAATAACCTATTCTTGTACTATTATGTAATTGGTTGTACTTGCTAGATCTATCATTAATAAATATTTCAACATACACATTGACATTAGAGAGAAAGCCTTGAAATAAAAATTGGATATGTTGTTTTAACATTTATATTTGCACATATGGTTTTAAAAGAAAAAATTTTGTGTACTTAATGTGTATATTTGTAAAAAAAAATTGGAGATGCTATACTTTATGTTTATATCTGCACATAAGGATTTGAAATAAAAAATTGTTGTAATTAACATGTATATCTACAAAAATATTGGACATGTTGTGCTTAATGATTATATATGCACATATAGTTTTGAAGATGGTAAAATTCTTTAACAAGGTATTTCTTCACTAAACTACATTAAAATCACCATGTATTTCTTCACTAAATTGGATTAAAATGTTCCTATAGGTTGTAGGGAACTTGACATATAAATGCAATTTGACCATAAGGCATCATTTGAGTACTTTTTGTTGTAAATATACATTATTTTTTGTGAAGCCCAATAATTAAGATCGAAAACTTGATATAGAGATGAAATAAATTTTGCATAAACACTTTAGTTTAACTATATACATTGTCTACAATAAAGAAATGATAACTACAAAACTATCATTTTTCCTCTTCTTAAGCACTCTTTCTTCCTGATCACAGAGTGTGATCAAACATAATGTATTATCTATTTTATCATCCTTTCTTCTTCACATTTCTCACCCAATGATATCATCTCACCCCTATAAATATGCTCCATTTATATCTCCATCTACCACATCAATACAACTCCTATTTCATATTAATTTCTTATTTTGAATATCTTTGTCCCATTCATATCCCCTCACACATTTGATCATTTGAGAAAATAAACTATTTGATTTTGTCTTGTATTTTTGAGGAAGGTCCTATTTGATTATGTTTCTATATGAATCATGTGTGTATATTTTTAATGTGTAGGTCATTCATAGAATCATCAAAAAAAATTATGTTGGAAGTTCTTTGTGTTATTTCAAATGTCAAAATTATATTCTTCTTAAGGGTTTAATATATGCTCTATAGGAACATGGTCTTTGAATATTCGATCAGTATATTTCTTGATTGATTGTTGTAAGACATATCTTTTGTGAGAAGCATTGTGTGATACTTATAATTTTGTATATTCAACATACTATGTAAAAATCTTATTGACTAAATTTTTAAGATTCTTCAATCATAAGCAAGAGAACATTTTTTTTTTTTTTTTGAGAATTTAATAAAGGGTCTATCTTTTGGGAGCTGGGTTTTTCACCCTCATGTGGATGGTTTTGCCAAGACAACATACTATGTAATTTTTAATTGAGTTTATTTTTATCACATTATTGCATTCTATTTCAAGACATTAACAAAACTAACCCTAGCTAGCATTTTTTTTCCAATTGACTAAAAAATGAAAACATGAAGAAAGAAATTTTATATGGAAAACCACCAATTTATAAAGCATATAATTTCCATTGAATAAAGTGGCAACCAAATTTTAATACACAAACTTATGAAATAGTAAAATTCCCAAAATGGGTAAAAATGGGACAACTTCTAAGATAATAACTTCACTTCAAAACTATAGAGATCATGGGTAACTCTCAAGGGTCTTTTCTAATTTTAAAGCCAAATATGTAAAAACCACACTAAAAGAGGTAGAGATATTAATTAAAATTGATCGAAAGGTATAATTCCTTTACTCATTAAAAACTACAGTAGAAGAAGAAAGCTGGTATGTAAAACTAGAATTTTAGTAAGGTAGAATGTGTTATCAAAATAAGGGATCTAGAAAGGAAGAAAAAAAAAGCATTGTAAACAATATAATATTCCTTCTAGATATCACCGTAATATTCAATAGTGAGATTCAAGGGTTTGTGGTAGAAACCTCAAAAGATTTTCAAAATTCCAGAATGACAGGAATTGAGGATCATTTGCAAAGTTAAAAACTAACAAGGTTTGAAGAAGAATTGGGAAGAATAATGGTTAATAAGAAGAATCTTCACCTATTTTTCCTTCACAAAATCACATGTGTGGAGTTGTGAATTAGTTCTACATTAATTCCAAGAGGTATATGAACAAACAATAATGAATGTTGTTGCTAGTAAAAACTATTTGTGTGCATCTGTAGGAAAAGCACCACCATAGATGAGCATGTCAAGGAGTTTAAGTACACAGAGGGCCCATGACTCATATTTGTTGTGGAAAAATTTAGCAATATCCATGCCTTTGAGAAAAAATTCCTCAAATTATTCTTATGCAACTAACATATATTAAGTTTTAATAGAAAAATACCAATGCTCATAAGCCCATTTCAAGCTACATTTAAATATAATGCATCCAACATAGAAATTAGTAATAATTATTTCCTTGGTTTTATTTTGAGTGAATGATTGGCATGATCACTTTAAGATAGTAGGGTCAATGCCACAATTTGATGTGAAACTCACAAGCATCATTTAGTCATGGTATTTCTTAGCAAATGAGTTTGGTATAAACACTAGAAACTATAAGAAAGTAGGTCAGATTTTTGAAGTTTTCAATGTCTTCTTCCCATTCAAGGTGATCAAAAGTCCAATATTTGTTTTCATTTTCTCTTCTATCCATTCAAAACCTGACCCAAAAATCCAAATTTTCATGACATTTTCTCTTCAATTGAATCTGCCCATTCAAAATTTCATTAAAAGACTAGTTTTAGCTATCTTTTCTCCTCGTCTACTAACTGAAAATCTAGCTTCTTTGGATAGAACTCAACATAAGATAGAAGAAGCATGTCAATATTTTTAAATAGCTAATTTTATACACACACAATTTTCAACAATACCTAAGATTTTGATATTATTTCTATATATAATTTAATCATGTGTACATTGTTGTTGTTTTAGTTTCTTTGTAGTAAAGACATATATAAAGAGATATATTATGCATGGAAGGATTAAAAAAGGTGGTGATTGCAAAATTTTTGTATTGTAACCATCTAAAAAAAAATTCAACACTTATACACAAACGTGCTAATAATTATTTACAAATTAACAAAAATTGTATAAATGTCCTAACAATCTTTTAGATTTTTTAACTTGTGGTACAAGTGGGCATATATTTGTACATGATATATTTTTTAATGAGCTCTTAATTATTATTTTTTGATTTTTGTGAAGTTAGTAATTGGAGTGTTGAGTAAGAAAGGACTGAAGTTAAATGGTTAAGTAGTTATTGGTGGTCTTGTCCTAGGTAGATTAATGGATAGGAGAACTTGGCAATAGTGTTTTTAACCATCTTAGCATGATAATGAAGAAGAAAGAGGGTTACATGCCAAGTAGTTCAAGATAAATGATGTATATCTTTTAATCAATATTTCAAGATTACATAGTTGATCCAAAAACACCTAACAAATACTATATGGACTATAAAAAACTCATCACTAAAGATGGTCATGATTGAGAAGAATTGACTAATGTTGAGGCAAGGAACTATAGGGACTTGATAGTATTAATACACCATAGAGCTTTTCAAGGTTTGAAGGTTGAAGAGGATTTTTCAAATGTCATAATAGTCATAGTAATAATGTTTGTGTTATTTTTTAATTCAAAAAACATAGGTTGAGTAGACAAGAAATATTTAATAAATACAAAATATTATTATTATTTATGTAAACTAATAGGGATAGTTGAAATAATTTTAAAGAAAGTTAAAATATCATAAATAATGAGAAGAAGATAGATAAAATACTAGAGTGGACATTAAGATGACTATGAAATCCCACCTCAAATTAAAAAAAGACAAATATGGTAGTGCATAATGACTTTGTTATTCCAATGAGAAACATGTTTGGTTTCTTACCCTTAAGTTATCACAAGAGCTCCCAAGACAATATTAATGTACCTAAAACCAATTAAAACTCTTTCATAATCGCCATACCTATTTGTATATTATAGTCTTAAACTATTATAACAAAAGTATTCTCACCACAATAGTCTCCATTACCATTGTTGTTGAACCCCATAGCTCCTAAGAATCACCTGCATGTAAACACATCACAGAAAGAGAGAAGAAAAAGCTATGGAGGCTCAAACTGCCAGATCCAAAGATGAAACATTTTTCTTTAGCAAAAAGATAAATTTCTATTATCAATAATGATTTGCTTTATAATTACAAAGAGAGATTTTCCTTATAAAGGAGATCAAAACCCTAAAAATGTCTAACCTAGGTTGTACCATAATATTTTTAAAAAATTATTATTATGTCAAAAGTTATCTTAAGCAAACTAGATTTAATTAGAAAATATCTGATTACTCTAACACCATCTCCCCCCCCCCCCCCCTCCCTTCTTAAGAAAAACTTAAGGAGTATCTAAAAACCTAGAACCTAGTACAAAAAGTAGAATTGGGTCCTAACAAATGAGGTTTGATGAGTTACCCAAGCACAACCAAATCTTTGAAAAGAGGAGAAATAGATAAAACCACATGGTAAAAACCCTACTCCAAAAAGAGATGGAAAAAATGTTGAACCAAACTAGTGAAGGATTAAAGAAGCCTCCAAACTAGGGAATGTCCCAGAAGATAGGAACAAAATATGATCATGCAGAACACCACTAAGGCATGTAGAAGTTGTAAAGCTCTGTCAAAAGTAACTGTTGATCTAAACAACCTCCACTAAAATAAAACATGACCAGGTAGAGAAAATTGTAATATGTATCAAATCAAGAGATACGAAGGAAAATAACTAAACTTGAAAATACATATGACATGAAACACCAAAACCTAAAGAGATTATCAATTAAACCAAGGAAGCATGAGAAATAACAAAATAACCCTCGTTTATATAGACAAGGGTGAGGTGACAAGAAACAAGAAAAGTGGGCCAAAAGAACTGCAAGCCAAGGAACCACGATAAGGATGCACAAAATGATGTAACACCCCAACCTTGCTTCCAAACCCCAAGCTCTCTCAGGGATACCTTAGGTCATTCACTAGACCCACTAGGGCTTCTTCACACCCTATGCTTACTAGGATCTTGCTCAAGAGATCCTAATCCTTCAGTTGGGGGCACACCAACAAAGTAACATCAAATTTCTTACTAGCTGGCTCCAGTCTTCTACTAACCCTCAAGTCCATCTATAGCTAAAAGGGTATTAGTTCTTCATCCAAGGTTTTTTTAGACTCCTTCTAACATTCATGACCCTAAACAATGCTGATTTCATAGGTGCATTCAATATACTAGGGAAAATACACCAAATTGCTCCAAAAAGGCTACTAGGAATTAGCCCTCAAGATTTCCTAAAAAAATTCTTAACAACCCTACAAAAAAATCATATTTTTGGATACCCTTTTCGGTGTACTTCAAGATTATATGATTGTTCAACCCCCAAACTATCTATACAACCAAAGTACAATTTTAGGCCAAAAATGAGGATTTCAAGTGCTTTATCACTGTTGTGATGGAAAACCACCTTGGAAAATGTTCCAAGACCTCTCCCTTAGACTGAAGAAATTTTATACCTTCTCCTTACTCTTTGCATGGCCAGATTGAGGTGTTTGTATGCTCAATCCCCTCCATAGCTCATTTTTCCAACTATGATTCCTAGCCAAGTTGCATTTGGTTTGCCTAGGGAATCACTTTAAAAATGCTTGCTGATGCTTCAAAGGTCCCTCCTTCCTGGTACATAATGTACATGGACCTTAGTTCCAAATCCCAAAATACCAGAGGTTTCCAATGGTCGAAAGAGGCCCTAAGATCTCATTTTCTAAGTGCAACCTTGTTCAGATCAGCAACTTGGCAAGAACAAAAAGATTTTCTAAACTAATAAAAAAAAAATTGAAAGATCAAACCAACACTAAAAAAAGATGAAAAAAAATATTTCAGAAATTTTTCAACACAAAAATCAGGCCATTCAATCCTCCTCTATTAAAAATGCCTTCAAATGCATAAAACTGGCAACAAAATACTTGCACAATTCGTACAAATGCAAAACCAACTTGTCCAACCCATGAAAATGGTTGTCCTCACCTTGTTAAAGGCTCCTCCATCAGTTCCATAAATTTTCTAAATAGTTAGGATGTTGCAAAGTCAAAAAATGCAAAAAGTTACTTTTTGCAAGAAAATGTTGTCATGACAACATGACAACATTTTAGCAACTTTTGTTCTACATGGAGTTAGACCTCCAAATTTGGAACAAAGACCAAGTAGAAATATAATATGAATAAAATGACTTCAAATAAACTATTTGAATCCATTGGAACCTTTCTAGACCATTTTAGCCTTTACCGGACCTAAGTCACCTAGTTGACAATAGTTGGCAACTTCTAGCAACTTGGTCACTTTGGGTCTTGCCAAGTCTCCTAAACACACCTAAGGACCACATAGGACCTATTATTAGAATAGTGATGTGGCTAGCATCACTACAAGCCAAAAATAAGGAAATACCTAAGTTTCACACTTTGCCTGCCTAGGTGCTCCTACACCATACTCCCCTCCAACAAAGAACTCAAGGTGGATCAATTTGCAAAAAATCTAGAGGTATGCCAACCTTCTTGAATTCTATCTCAGCAACCCATGTAGCCTCTAAAACTGGTTTTTCTTTCCATTTGATGAGGTGTTCCATGTACACCTTGTGCCTTGTAGTCTTCTTTACCCTTGAATCTAGTAACTTCTTTGCCTCAAGCTTGGTTACCTTAGGTGTTGTTGTAGGTTCAATGTCTTCTTGGATACCTAGACTAATTTGAGGTAAAGTACCTTTGAACTCCACCAAGTCTTGCACATTGAATATAGGGGATATGCCTAGATCACTTGGGAGCTCTATCTTATAGGAATTTGCTCCATATTTAGCCAATATCTTGCAAGGCACTACCCTCTTCATCTGTAGCTTAGTAGGAATGCCTTTTTGAAGCCTTTCTTTGTTCAAATGGACCATCAGATAGTCCCCAATAGCAAACTGAACATCCTTCTTCTTTCCATCCACCTTGGCTTTGAGTTTTAGAGTGTTGTCTTGAATAGTCTTCTTGACTTGCTCCTAAATCTCCTTCATGGTTTGTACAAAGTCTTCATCTTGACCACTAATCTAATCCATGTTTCCAAGACACGTTAGTTCACACACACCTCTTGGATGCATGCCATAAACAATTTCAAAAGGACTCTTTTCGGTAGTCCTATTCTTGCTATCATTGTAGGCATATTCTTCTTGTGAGATGATAACATCCAAAGTCTAACCATACTCCTTAGTTAGGCACCTAAGAAGGTTACCTAAAGTCCTATTAACCACCTCAGTTTAACCATCAGTATGTGGATGGTAAGTTTTTCCAAAAGACATGTTAGTGCCAAGCTTCTTCCATAAAGTCTTCCAAAAGTGACTCATGAATTTCACATCTCGATCCGACACAATGCTTAATGGAAGTCCATGAATCCTTACAACCTCTTTGAAAAACAAATAAGCTATATGAATTGCATCATTAGTTGTCTTACATGGAATGAAATGCCCCATTTTACTGAATCTATCAACAACAACATAGATGATATCATATCCTTGCTTAGTTTTAGGAAAACTTACAACAAAATCCATACTTACACAATCCCATGGCCGGTTGGGAATTGGTAGAGGGTGATAAAGACCTATATTTCTCATTCCTCCTTTTTCCTTCATACACACCATGCATTGCTACACATACTTGGTTACATCTTTGACCAATTTAGGCCAATAATAGAACTTTTGCACTAGTTCTATTGTCTTACTTATACCAAAATGCCCACTCAAGCTGCCATTATTCTTCTCTTGTATTAGGTTCTCTCTCATGGAACCTCTTGGAACACACAATTAATTACCCTTGAAAAGTAATCCATTTTGTAATGTGAATTCTGAAAATTTGCTATGGAAGTGATTCTCAAAATTAATACATACCTTGTGTGCATTAGCAAAGTAATTGTCTTCTTTATAGAGGTCCTTAAAATACTCTATTCCAATGCTTTGGAGCTGAATCTCTTGAACAATCAAGACTCTTCTACTTAAGGCATTAGCAACCTTATTCAATTGCCCCTTTTTATGCTTTATGGTGAAGGTAAAAGCTTGCAAATACTCCATCCATTTCAAGTGCATGTTACTTAGCTTCTCTTGTGTATTAATATAACTAAGGGCTTGGTTATCAGTAAAAACAACAAACTCTTTAGGCAGCAAATAATGTCTCCACTTCCTAAGACACTAGACTAAGGCATACAATTCTAGATCATAGGATGAGTATTTCTTCTTGGCTTCATTTAGCTTCTCACTATAGAAGGCAACTAGTCTACCTTCTTGACTCAACACCCCACCCACTACTAGTCCACTTGCATCACACTCTACGGTGAACAACTTTTCAAAGCTAGGCAATTGTAGGATGGGTTGAGTGGCTACTTGCTTCTTCAAAATATCAAAGGACTTTTCAGCTTCTAAGGTCCACCTAAACTTAGACTTAACTCCCCCCTTTATGGTATCAAGTAAGGGTGCACAAATACCACTAAAATTAATAATGAATTTCCTATAAAATTGGGACAATCCATGGAAGATTCTTACCTCAGTGGTAGTGGTAGGTGTAGGCCAACTTAGGATAGTAGCAACTTTCTCCTTATCCATCTTCAAGTTTCCTTTAGACACCACAAAGCCTAGATACATCAACTCTTTCTTGAAGCAGTCACACTTCTCAAGGTTGATAGCTAGCTTCTCCTCATGAAGCCTCTTCAACATAGCTTCTACATGCTTGACATGTTCCTCTTTGGTCTTGCTGTAGATGAGGGTATCATCCAAGTACACCACCACAAATCTGCTTGTGAAGTCTTTGAGCACTTCATTCATGAGCCTCATGAATGTGCTAGGGGCATTGGAAAGACCAAATGGCATCACAAGCCATTCATAAAGACCATTAGTAGTCTTAAATGTTGTCTTCCATTCATCTCCCTCCTTTATTCTGATTTGGCGATACTCACTTTTCAAGTCCAACTTAGTGAAATACATAGCACCTCCTAGACAATCCATAAGATCTTCAATTCTTGGAATAGGAAACCTATACCTGATTGTAATGTGGTCAATGGCCCTTGAGTTAGTACACAACCTCCATTTTCCTCCCTTCTTGGATGCCAAAACCACCAAAATTGCACAAGGACTTATGCTCTTTTGGATCAGACCTTGGTCCATCAACTCTTGGACTTGTCTTGCCACTTCAAGGTTCTAATCTAGAGTGAGCTTATAGGCTGCCTTATTAGGCAAAGATGCACCTAGTACAAAGTCAATTTGATGAATTATAACCCTCCTAGGAGGTAGGGTAGCTGGGGTACCATCACTCACTATATCCTTATACTTTTCAAGCAAAGTTTGGACTTCAACCGATAAGGGTTCCTTGAATAATTTTTCTTCATTAGTGCACTTTAGTATCACTGCAAATCCTTGGCTCTCCTTATGCTTAATGTCTTTTAAAAACTCTTTCTCTCCACATAGCAGCACACTAGGTAATTGGGACTATGGTTCTTCCCCTTCCAACAAAGACTAAATTTTGAAAGTCTTGGCTCCTTTTTTGAACATTATGGCATTGACCCTGCCATCATACACCACCTTCCTATCAAATTTCCATGGCCTCCCTAGCAAAAGATGACAAGCATCCATTGGAAAAATATCACACAACAATTAGTCTTTATATCCTGCAATTGAGAAGTCCACCCATGCTTGCTCATTCACTAGGATGCTTTGCCCTTTTTTAAGCCATGTGACCTTGTAATGGTTGTCATGAGGTATCTTCTTTATTTTGAGCTTTGTAACAACCTACTCTGATATTACATTATCAGTTGATCTAGAATCAACCACCACCTTGCATACTTTTCCTAGGATCTTGCACTTGATCCTAAACAATGCCCTCCTATGTCTAGGCTCATTAGGAGATGGTTTCTTGATCAGCACCCTCCTAAACATGAGGTTCTCACCTTTTCCAGACTCAATATGGTCTATATCAGCATCCTTGCAACTTGTATTATATTCTTGTGCATATGCTAGCCTTTTATCTTGGCTTGAGGAAGAGGGTTTGTCTGGGCACCTATAGGCAGGATGGTCTAGTTGACCACAATTATAAAACTTCATTGTTGCAAAGTAAGAGATTCTCCTACCTCCTCTACCCCTACTTGATCATCCTTGATTGCCTCTCCCTCTATTATAACCACCTCTTGAAGAGTGGTCATTAGTTTTCTCCATGGGTTTTCTTTCTTCTTGGTTCTTTTGATCACTACCTTTTCCTTGGTAGCCTCCTCTTTGATTTTTCTAATTTCTGCCTTTGCCTCTATCTTTGAAGTTAGAATCTCCTTTCCTCTTGTTCTTTTCTTCTACCTTCAAAGCTAGCTGATGACATCTTTGGACAGTGGTAGGGGCACATAAGCTAAGCTCCTCTTGAATGTTCCACTTCAAGCCATCGAGATACCTTACCACCTTGAGTGACTCTTCTTCTTGCTTCTTGGATCTCAAACACAACCTCTAAAATTCTTCAGTATAGGAGGTCACATCAAGATCTTTTTTCTTTAGTCCTTTCCTTTTTTTATGGAGTTGGATCTCAAAGTCCTTAGGTAGGAAGTTCTCCTTGATTTTGCTTGCCATAGCACTCCAATTTGCAATTGGATTCTTGCCCATGCTGACTCTTTCATCTTGTAAATACTTCCACCATGTTAAGGCTAAGCCTCTAAGCCTTGACTTAGCCACCTTAACCTTCTATGTCTCTGAGATACCCTCACACTTAAAGTGGTTCTCCATACCCTCTAACCAATCCATAACGGCATCAATATCCATTTTACCACTAAAAAGTGGAAGTCCTTCCAAGTCTTTACCTCCCAAGGCTTTGATTGCCTTCAAGAAAGTTTCTTCTTGCAAGATAGGATCAGGTTTAGGTATGATGTCTTCCTCTACTACCTTCTTACCCTTCCCATCTTCTTCTTCTTCCCTTTTCCTAGCTTCCTTTGCAGTTGCATCTAGTTTTTGCTTCACCTCTTCTAGTGCTTCTTCAAGAAGCCAGTTTCTTTCCTTTTGTTCATTAACCTCTTTGGCTAACTCCATTTTAGTCACCATCATGGATTCTCCTACTAATTCTTCAGTAGCTTTAGACATCCACTACTTTTTCCCAAATCTTTAACTTGCTCTGATACCACTCTGATGTAACACCCCAACCTTGCTTCCAAAGCCTAAGCTCTCTTAGGGCTACCTTAGGTCATTCACTAGACCCACTAGGGCTTCTTCACACCCTATGCTTACTAGGACCTTTCTCAAGAGAGCCTAATCCTTCAGCTGGGGGCACACCAACAAAGTAACATCAAATTTTTTACTAGTCGACTCCAGTCTGCTACTAACCCTCAAGTCCATCTATAGCTCCAAGGGTACTAGTTCTTCATCTATGGTTTTTTTAGCCTCCTTCTAACATTCATGACCCTAAAAAATCTTGATTTCATAGGTGCATTCAATCTACGAGGGAAAATACACCAACTTGCTCCAAAAAGGCTACTATAAATTAACCCTCATAAATAGCTGGAAACAAGATTTCTTGAAAAAATTCTTAACAAACCTAAAAAAAATTTATATTTTTGGATACCCTTTTTTAAGTACTTTAAGATTCTATGATTGTTCAACCCCCAAACTATTCATACAATGAAAGTACAATTTTAAGCCAAAAATGAGGATTTTAAGTGCTTTATCGTTGTTGTGATGGAAAACCACCTTGTAAAATGTTCCAAGACCTCTCCCTTGGACTAAATCAAGGTTATATCTTCTCCTTACTCGTTGTGTGGCCAGATTGAGGTTTTTGCAAGCTCAATCCCCTCCATAGCTCATTTTTCCAACTGTGATTCCTAGCCAAGTTGCATTTGGCTTGCCTAGGGCATCACTTTAAAACTGCTTGCTGATGCTTCCAAGGGCCCTCCTTCCTAGTAAATAATTTACATGGACCTTATTTCCAAATCCAAAAATACTAGAGGTTTCCAATGGTGGGAAGAGGCCCTAAGATCCCATTTTCTAAGTGCAACGTTGTTCAGATCAACAACTTGGCAAGAATAAAAAGATTTTCTAAACTAATACAAAATGAATTGAAATGATCAAACCAACACTAAAAAAAGATGAAAAACAATATTTCATAACTTTTCCAACACAAAAATCAGGCCATTCAATCCTCCTCTATTAAAAATGCCTTCAAATGCATAAAACTAGCAACAAAATACTTGCACAATTCGTACAAATGCAAAATCAGCTTGTCCAACCCATGAAAATGGTTTTCCTCACCTTTTTAAAGGCTCCTCCATCAGTTCCATAACTTTTCTAAATAGTTAGGATGTTGCAAACTCAAAAAATGCAAAAATTTTCTTTTTGCAAAAAAATGTTGTCATGACAACATTTTAGCAACTTTTTTTCTAAATGGAGTTAGACCTCCAAATTTGGAACAAAGACCAAGTATACATATAATATGAATAAAATGAATTCAAATAAACTATTCAAAGCCATTGGAACCTTTCTAGACCATTTTAGCCTTTACCGAACCTAAGTCACCTAGTTGGCAATAGTCGGCAACTTCTAGCAACTTGGTCACTTTGGGTCTTGCCAAGTCTCCTAAACACACCTAAGGACCACATAGGACCTATTATTAGACTAGTGATGTGGCTAGCATCACTACAAGCCAAAAATAAGTAAATACCTAGGTTTCACACTTTGCCTACCTAGGTGCTCCTGCACCACAAAAGAGTACATATGTGTTTACTAAGGTGATCAATCTCAAATGTGTCATGAGGCTAATGTCATGGAAGGGAGACTCACTGGAAAAAGAAATATGGAAAACAAAGGAAAAACACCAACATATTTAATCCTAAGAATATAATAATATGCATGAGTGTCCTCAAATGACACTATGTGAATTAGAAGGAAAAACATGGAAAAATAACTAAAATAAAAATATAGATAGAGTATGACACTTTATCTTAGTGTGTTTGCAAGAATGCATAAAAATGATGTTTAAATAGACTAGAAGAGACATAAGACTAATAAAATAGATATCAAAAGTGATGAAAAATTATTTGAAGCAAAAAAATTGATCCCTAGACCTAAAACAACTAAGTTATCCACTAGAATGCAAAATTACAAAAGATTGAATAAAATGTGCCCCGGAGTAGAATCTAGAAAAATAACTAGCATCACTAGAAATATCTCAAAAATATCTTTCCAACAATATAAATAATTCCCAAATCAGAGATAGGATGCTCAAGATATGTCTTGTAGAGTCCAAAATTGTACCCCTAACTTTGTTAGCAGAAAAAGCCATAAAAACATCAAAACTTAAAATCACCTATACCATTGTAATGTTCTCAGAACCATCTTTCTAGTGATATCTTGTTTTTGTAAAATATAGTTTATATGCTCGATATATGAGAAAAAAAGAAAATGTATCTCCAAATAGAGCTTGAAGGGAAAATAGGTTGATGATGCAGTGTTGACATGGTACTGGCGTCAACAGGTGATGAGCCAAAATTTGACTATCAAATGGTTGTTGAGCAAAAAAAATGCCTAAAAAGTGATCCCTAATGCTAGAAAAACAACATCCAATATCTCAAGAAAAACTAGTTTAGGCAAACAAAGAGCTAGTTCTGGGATAATCTGATGCCCAAAACAAAATCAGCATGTGTTACAAATATAGTAGTAGTTTGAATTAGTTGTTTGGTTTCTCAAAAAAAAAAAAAAAAGATATAAAACCCATGCAAATAAAGATGCATAGTACTATGCATGGGCATGGGCTCAAAAAGTGCATGTCTAAAAAAATCCCCCAATGGTATCACATGGTGTGGGCATAAGACTTGAGGGCTTCAAGTGTACAGGCATGGGCCCAAAAGAATCACCAAGTCTAAAAAGAATGTAGAGTTATAAAAAGAAATCTAAAAAACTCCCACATAAGACTACTAATGTGGATGTTCACCAATGGGTACACGTACAACTAGTGTGGAGGAGACTACACATGTAGAA
Source organism: Cupressus sempervirens (assembly GCA_028749045.1). Classification (NCBI taxonomy): domain Eukaryota; kingdom Viridiplantae; phylum Streptophyta; class Pinopsida; order Cupressales; family Cupressaceae; genus Cupressus; species Cupressus sempervirens. The sequence goes on from CM053790.1 coordinate 265,295,137, forward strand.
CCCACAATGTTAGAGATTGTGCAGAGATGTGAAGCCAAAAAAAATGACATCCCATGCATAAAGAGATCCACCAAACCAAAAAACCATTGCAAAATTAGGCATTACCACCATGTAACATCCAAGGAGTCAAAATTATAACACAGACCAGAGAAAAGGACACAACACACAATACCAAGAATACACACAATAACCTCATTTTATTTTTTGAATCCTTTGGCAGCAAATTCAAATTGAATTTGTGCATCCATCTTTATAAGAAGCATAATAACACAAGCTAAAACAACTGAGTATCTTAAAAGAGTACTAACTAACAAAATATGAGAAAGTGAGATGACATTGAATAATGTTGCACATATTTTCTACACAGATCCTTTGCCACACACACTCAAGCTAGAAATTAGAGACCATTCCTTTAAAGCTAAGTTCTAAGGCCATAAATAATGAGGTCAGTAATAATGAGGGAGTGCATTTTAATCCATATTGGCCAAGATAATATTCAAGTTGGCAATGCTTTTTGGGAGCTTTACTACCTCAAGTACAATATTTAGCCTAATGGTCAAATACCTCATGTTATATTCTTGGATCTCAAGCCAACTGTCATCAATGAGATTCAAACCGAGACTTATTGGAAGATTTTTCATGGGGGAGTGTGGTGGGTCCCAATGAGGACAAAAATAAGTGTCTAACATGAGGCCATAGGCCTATGTTTTGGTTTCACAATGTACATCCCATTTTCATCTTGAAATCGGGACCCCTACTTTATTTTTTAGATTTTTAGATCCCTAGTCTGGGGGTCTAAGTCTTTTAGGGTTTTATCTAGTGTTTTTTACCCAATCCTGCTCTTGGATTGAAAATTAAATTCTAAAGAACATTTGAAAGGCTAATTCAATTTTGCAAAGAAAAGTGGGGTGCACTAGTACACCTCCATAGCTACACTAGTGCACCAAACACAATTTTGGAAGGCATCACCCTTGGTGATGCACAACTACATAGTAGCAAGGGGTGCACTAGGGTCTTGGGTCTATAAAACTCGAGGCCCCCTCTCCTTCTTCACCTTATTTTCTTATATGAGCCTACCATATTGCACCTGTCTAGCTATAACATGCACAGTGCTACACCATCACTCCTCTCCATTCACACAAACACAATAAAAACACATTTAATAGAAAAAAAAAAAGGTGTGTACCTATGCACCATTTTTTTACTACAACATTAAAAACTTTAATAATAAAGCTATGCACCTAACTTTTGTGCTAAGTGTATATTAGGGTATGCATCAAGTGAACCCGATGAGATGCACTAATGCACACCCCATATATTAAAGCTTAACAAATAAGTAGGCACACCTAGGACACCTTAGAGGTGTGCCAAGTGCACCCTCTTTTTTGAATCAAGGATACAAATTGAATTTTTAGATATTTTCAAGAAATTAGGATTTCTAGGTTTCATTTGTGTCTTTATTAAGGTTTGACTTAATCATTTTTTCTTTGAATCTAGACTAATATACATTTTTTTTAGTAGAATCAATAGCTTCTTCATCGTCCTCTTATATTACAAGATGGTTCCCAAAGCTATGGTGTTCAAGTTTCAAGGTGTTCTGGCCAAATCATGTTTCCAAGATGATTATTCAAAGATTTAGGACACTGAAATTGGTCACACAAACTTGAGCACATTCCTGACATTGTGAAACAAACCCACAAAAGATCCCCAATGATACCTGCTTTGATCTGATCAAGACTTGTTAACATAGCATCCCATCTAGTATCAGTGTAGTACTTAGAGCTAATTATGACACTTGTAGAGAATTATGCTTCTAAAGAAAAGATAGAAAAGAGCATAACTGGAGAGATCATCTTGGATCTTTGACCCAAGAACATAGAAAATTTGTTCCATCTTCTGATGGTAGATCATTTCATCAGATTGACATATGACCAAGTAGAGAGATGGTACAAGGAACATGTTGAGGAAGCTTTTGAAAGCATTCAGTCCTCATACTTAATTGAGAAGACTCCTCTAGGGTGTAAAGCAGGAAAATTTGATATGGTGAGAGGCTAAATGAAGTAAGATATTGGATATTCTATCATACTCTTGAGTAGAGTCATGGGGTTGCCAACATCAAGACACTTGGATATTTGGATGGTGCATTTTATTAAGACTATCAAGATGGTGAAGATGTTGATTGATTGGGCTTCCATTCTTAGTGAGAACTTGGGTGAGTAGCCGGTGGTAGTTAAGAATAACTATAAGTTCTATATGACATCTTATTTGGTATACTTATTAGCTACAAGGGTGACAGATTATCTAGGGCTCTACAAAAAGGGTAGCATGCAAGATACAAGTGCATGGCCTTATATTGTATATCCTTGGCTAGTGAAAAAGAAGCTTCTAGAGCACAAAAAGGGATATAGAATAGTGAATGATGCATTTACATTCACAATAATCTAGTTCATTGAGGGGGATTATGTGAAGAGGATGTCAGAAGAGGTAGTGGCTAAGATATCAAAGGTTGGAGCCTACTACATCTAGTTTTGAACATTCACACATTTGAGGGTAGCAAGTACAACTATCAACCCCAAGAAGCTCCCTAGGTATCCTAGTGATAGACTCATTCTACTAGAGATCACTCGACAACTCTTTTCTACAAACAAAAAAGCTAGGAAGTGACATAAAATACATGGGTATGCCTATTACTATAGCACTTAGTATGGTCTAGAGAAAAGATATTCCATCTTTCAAACTTGAATGGGATCGGTATCCCTTTGAGAAATATAACTCTCCTTGCCCTTATTTTGATAACATTGGAAGAGTGCAATATCTAGCTATCAAGACATTTTAGTATGAGGATGCAATCAAGGATCATTAGATGAATTTGTTGACAACTACAATTTAAGGGATTATCATAGGATGACTCTCTATATAGAAGGTAGTGCTTTGAAGATAAATATTCCTTTGAAGGAAGTGCAACAAGATACTGAGGATGTTCTTGATCTATTTTTCAATAGGGAAAAAATTGGTGATAGACCAATCATGAATGCTGAGGTTGATAAAGAAGAAAACTTAGGTATCAATCACATGGCAAGGCACATTATCCAACTAAAAAAGGATAGGATCAAAAGACCATTCAAATTGGACCTAATTCCTCAAGCGGTCATCTTCCATGCTCAAGCCTGACCAACTAAAGGTCAAGGTGCTAAAGTTATAGTGCCTACATTTATAGCTTAGTCACCAGTGAAACTAAAAATAGTGCACCAACTTGACAGATAAGTTGGATATTACAAGGCTCAAAAAAGGTAAAGGTAAGAGGAAGAGGACTTCTTCTCAACAAGACAAGCCAGAAGAGGGAGCAACCCAAGCATCTCCATAGCTAGGAGAAGAAAATGTACAAGAGTTTGAAAGTATTGAAACTACATAGACCCAGGACAATCCTCAAGTGCCACCAATGGAGGAAGATCAAGGAGGAACTGAAATGGAAGTACAAGAGGTATCTCCACCTGAATAAGAGGTACATGCCTCCCCATCCACTATTAAGAGAAGGAAGATTAAGACTCCATTCAAGAGGAGGAAAAAGGTGATTAGGAGAGTGATTCCTTTCCCATCAATCTCAAAATTTATTCATGAGGGAAAAGAAGAAAAGATGATGAGGATAAAGAGGATAACCTTCCTTTGAGCTAAAGGAATCATTTTGCAAGGGCCACAGAGTTAGAACAGAGAAGAAGCTCCATAGTTATACTACCATCCATTCCTGAGTAGCCTATTAAGTCTACTACATCAGAACATGAGCTACAAAAATGGATTGATGAGTAGGAGGTTGAGGGTATTGATGTCTTTTAGATATTAGATTTTCATTTCATGCCCATTAGCACTGAGTTGGTTGAAGACAAAATAAGGGACACTCTAACTAATAAACCTCAATAGGAGGATTAGATTCAATTTCCACCTGAGCCACAAGGGTTCAAAGTAGTTCCACTATCACCCATTCAAGTCACATCTTGTATAGACAAGGGATTGGCTATCCCTCTTCCTCCAAACACTAAAGAAGAAAATTTTCAAGTAGAACAAGAGGAAGAGCCACAACAAGCATCAACCAATGAAGTGTTAGAGGAAGGGAAAATAAGCAAGTAACATCAAAAAACTTCCCAATACATAGAGGTGATAAATGTGGATTCCACAGATATAGAGGCTTTCAATGTGGATCCCTCATAAAAGGAGAGGAATCTAGAGAGGAGGGATAAAGGGAAAAGCATAGTAGAGAAAACTTATTCATCCTCAAAAGGTAGATGCCTGATCGAGTATGTGCCAAGATGGTTGAGGAAAGAGTTCATTAGAAAAAAAAGGCAACAATTCACGATTGAGGAAGAGGATAGGATGGAAGTAATTGAATTTCTAAGGAAACCTAAGTCAGCATCAAAGGATGTGTGGCCATTAACCTTCATCATGAGTCATGAGAACTAGGACTTATTTTCTCATGTGGTTATCCTTCCTCTACATGCAAATGTTGAAGAATTGACTCCAAGAGACTATTAGATCAAGGAGGTCATGCTTAGAAAACCAACATTGGATACAACTAAATTAATCATAACAACAAGAATTAAAGAAGTGTTTACGCACTTGAAATAGGATGGGACATAATTGATAACACTTCAAAGACAAAATGAAATCCTAAAAGGATATCTAAGTGAAGTTTTTGGTCCATTAGATCCCACAAATTCTGAAGAAACTTTGAACTCATCACTGGAGAGAAGGAATAAGGGTATAGTATAGCTAGACCCATTTTTGAAGGCCTCTCAACAATGAAGAGAAAGTTTTAAGGAAAATGGTGTATAGATTATATACAAAAATCTCAAGTTACTACACCATATGGAAGATAATGTGGATAGGTTGGTAGCTATTTTCAATCAAGATTTTGGTTTGATGGATGAAGTACATACCTGGGGCAAGGACTTACAGGCACTATAGGCAATCAAAGGCCAAATATATCACATGTTAATGGAGGTGTATATAGTGGAAGAGTTATATAAGATTGATGATTGGATAGAAAATATTGTAGATGGCAATAAATTAATGGAACATTACATGTGGAGATTTACAAGCTTAAGCATCAAACCAAAGAGAAAATTTTGGAGGTAGAGAGGCATTATAGTGATGTGTATTTAGACATTTTTGAAGATGATTCTAGGGATAAGTTAATAGCTATAGAGGTAGTAGTTGAGCAATTTCAGAAGACTTTTGAGGAAGCTTAAAATGATGATGACATTAGAAAAACATTTAGAATGGAGGAAGCATTAATGGAGTTGGATGTAAAAATTAGAGATTTTGAAGAGATTCACATTGAGGTAGGAAACTATAGGCAGAAAGTCAAGGACAAGTATGAAGCCTTAGATTTTTTAGATGCAGCTCAAGTCACTAAGCTCGTTGATAAATTCAAGGGAAAATAGCTAGACATACCTCTAGTATAAAGAGGGACAAAACCTAGAAGCCAGAATTTGAATTTTGACACTTGGTGAAATTTTTCATTTTTTGAACCTACTTCCAAGGTGTAATGTGTACTTTTTAGAGGTTCTTTGGAATTTTTGAAGAACTCAAAGGTGCATCGGCAGTTAACTACTAGTTCTAAATTTTGAGCTTTCCACGCATCAAAAATGCATTTTGACGATACTTTAACTCCTATAGATGCCAAGTAAAGATGGAACATCTATTTTTGGCACTTCTAAATACTCCTACATAATCTAAAGGCTTTCTTCTTCTTATTTCCTCATGCTTTCTTTTTTTTAAGACATGTAAAGGCTCATGTATCCATTTAATGATATAAATATGGATGGAGTCCTACTTAGCACCAATTAGATAGTTAGTTTGTACATAAATAGATTTGTGTTATTAGTTTAGAAGCATATGTTTTCATAAAGATATCACTCACTCTCAACAAAAATTGTGGAGAAGATTTCTTATAAATTCATGAATATAATATGTATTCCAGGCCACCATTATTTTGATGCAATAATATATGCTATTGGTACTAACATTTGGAATGTAGTGATTCTTGCCTAAGTGTGTTATATTTTGTGAATTTATGTTCATAAAGTGTAATTGAGCCAATAGTTTTATTGTTTTCTTCTAGTTGTGCAATCTTTTAATTTTGGTGTCTGCTACGGGTCTATGGATTATGCTAACATACTTAGTTTGAAAAGAGATCATACTATTGTTCCTGTACAACTTTTCATCTTTTATCAGTGCACTTTTCATGGCCTTTTGATTTGATGAAAAGTGAAACATCTTATGGTTAGTGAGTTCCCATCAATGATTGCATTGGTGGAATTAAGGAAGCACTACTCCTATTTTCATTGGTTACCCATTGATCTTTTCAAAACCTTAATTTGTAGACACATTGTTTCCCTAGTTTATGTTCATTAGGATTTTACTTTCATGCTATTTAATTAAATTTCTTGTTACCCTATCTTCATTATTTGCTTTATTAACCCCTTTGGTTAAATTAGAAATTCATATAGTTGTGTTGTTAGATTGCATTCATCATAAAAACAAAAAAATACAAAAATATATTTATTTTTGTGTGATTGTTATTTTGAAATAGGAAGCAGATTCAAAATCTTATCTGAACTATTTAATGAACTAGCAAAGGTATCCTCATGAACACTAACATTTATCTTCAACTAAGAAGATTCTAGTAGGTTGCAAGATTTACCAAAACCTTGGAGTTGATCCTAGATCATCTTCTCAAGAGAAGAGTTTGAAAGGATTCCTATTGTTAAGCATCTTGCAAAACAATAGCATAATAGAAGTGGTGCTAGAAGGAGCACCCCCTTTACTTTTGGAATAGAAGAAAACAAATTTCAATTTCAAAATTCTACATTTTTTTTATAATTTTAGAAAATTTTCTAAGCCTCTGAGCTTCTGAGGTGTGACAGGTGCATAGGTGCACTAGCTTCCAAGGTGCACCTCATTTTGTGAGAAAGTGTACTTGCAGAGGTGCACTTTTTCTAGAATTGATGCAAACTAGAGGATCCTAATCCACAGTCCCCATTTAAGTGAGCTTTAAGATCTTCACCTAGTGCACATGAGTTCCTCAAACTTAGTCATTTTTGCAAACCCTACATTGATAAAGGAATACCTCAAATTCTACCACTTCCATTCAACCTTTCATCATCTTATTCAATTCCACCACTGTAACAACCTTCACCAAATCCTCTGATGGCCTTTTTGGAAAATGTTGTAGACTCACAAATCAATTAATAGGTGTACTCAATGATCTTCCTAAAGATCTTGAGAAGTTTTACAAAAGGCTCATCTAAGGAGAGACTTGAATTCCTAAAGATCATATTAAGATATTCAACAAAATTTGTAATTGAAAGAATATTGCTGATGAGAATGTGGCTCTTTGCTTATTCCCCTATTCTTTGGGGGAAGTTTCCTTTAATTGGTATGTTAATTTTTCACCTGGATGCATTAGACATTGGGATACTTTTGAAAAAAAATTCTTAGCATAATTCAAGACCTTCATCAACCTAGCTATGATACATCAATAGTTCATATCAATCAAAGGGACCCAACTAAGACAGTTTCACACTTCAGCCATCACTTTCATATGGCATATTGCAAGCTAAAAATTCCATACACTATAACATTTGAAGCTACTATTTAGATTTATCTAAATGCTATGGACCATCTTACTACTATTTTTCTAAGAAGACTTCTTGCAGCAAATATCCACACATTGGATAAGGTCTTCATAGATGTAATTAATTTTACCAAGAAAGCCAATCCTAATGGAAGAGGATTGATGCTTCTGGCTCAAGCTATTATAATGATGACAACATATCCTATTAGAGCACCTATGATGCCTAGCCAATTCATACCTATAAATCAAAACCCCACTTTAACATATCCAGGATATGAACCTCCAAAAGCTACTTTCTTTGAGAAAAAGGTAGTGGCTAATGTTGAGATAGATAATAGTTTTGCCTCTGAGTTTGGTCAAATGAAGAAGACCATGTCATAAATGAACAATGAGCTGACTCACTTAAGGTTGTCACAAAAATAGAATAAAAATTTCCAATGAAAAAATCTAGTCCTTACAAAAACAATTATGGTTAGAACTATAATATAAATTTCAGTGGAAACAACAATGTTGGGAACAATAATGTAGGAAATAACAATGGAGGAAACAATTTCAATCCTTTTGATCTTATCAATGGCTTCCAAAGATAGAATCAACAATGGAATACTCACCCAAAAAATGGAAGCATTCCTATAGATAACAATAATGATAATGTCAAGTATGCAGACATCAATCAATATGACGATGGTCAAAATGCATCCAACAATGATGGTTCATATTATAATGGAAATCAAGAGATGAATCAGAATTCACAAGTGAGTGACAATGTCCTGCCTATACAATTCAATTCTTCACTACTAGAATCTTATGATTCTAAATAAAACAAACAAGTGGAACAATCAGACAATAAAAAATTCTCTTTTCCATTTAGTTAGGAACTAGACATTCAGCCACAAGAGATGCTCACTTTTTGTAATGACAATCAAAATACTTACAATCTGTGAGGTAGAAAAGAACCTATGATAGATGGAATTCCTTTGGAATTAAAACCAACTCCTCTTGATGTAAGAGTGAGTAAAAATCTAGTACCAAGTAGGCTACCATATGGAGGACAATAGAAACAAAGTCAAGGAAATGTGCCAACAATATTGAAGAATCTTGCTTGGTCTACTAAAAAGTATAGTCTGGTAGAAGATCTAAAATAAACAAAGGCTAGCATGTCCATGTTTGACATGCTACAAAACTATCCATATCAACAAGAGGCACCCATGAAAACTCTTGATCACACTAAGGTACCCCATAATATGAATATTTTTCCTCAAAGGATAGTATCACAACAAGTCAATGCTTTGGAGGCAATGCCAACTATGTTTAAAGATAAGGTTGAGATGCCCCTATTTTTTCTTAGCATTAGAATATATGGGAAGAATCTTCACAATTTCCTAGTTGATTCAAGATCCTCTTGTAATGTTATACCACAATCAATAGCACAAACATTGGGAGTCACTCCTTGTCCCTCTAATGGGATAGTGATATAGTTGGACAAACATAGGTGAAAGTCATTGGGGTGTTGAAAAATGTTTGAATATAGTTGATAGTTAAACCCTGAATTCAAGACATCATCATTATACATGTGGTTGATATTCCAGAAACATACGAATTACTTATAAGTAGGGAATGGATGAAATTCCTAAGAGGATGATTTTCTATGGATTTTACTCAGTTATGGTTACCATAGAAAGGATTGAATAATCAAATCAAGATAGATGTAGAGCCAAAATTAAAAAATAATGATTACAGAATAAAATGCCTTGAATGAAGTGGCATTCTTAAAATCAGATTTGGGCTCCTACAAGGTGATGGTGTTTGATACAACTTCAACCAAAATATTAGATGATTGAGATGAAAAATCTGAATTCCAATACTAAAGCCAGAGATTGTGACACATTTCATAGATAACATGGTGGCTAATTTAGATTTTTTAGGAGAAGAAGTTGACCCCAATATCTTACTTCTCCCCAAATTTTGTTGGTTGCATAAAGTTAGTCATTCAGATTTCAAATGTTCATTATGCCAAGAAGCAATCACTAAGGTATTAACAAAGATAATGGAAGTGAAGAGTGATAACATTTTGAAAGATCGACCCATACAAAATCAAAGTCCTAGAAACCTATCTAAATTTGTGGAAAAGTTTGAAGAGGAAATTGAAAATATAAATGTATCATATAATGATATTGTTGACATATTAGTCAATTTTGTTATTAGTGACACACTTATTCAGATTGTATATGGTTACTGAGCTCATTGTATAGTTTACAGTGTTTGACATGTATTTTAGTTGTCACTGAGTTTTATAGTTACTATCGAGTCCTTTGGACACATCCCAGTGGTTATTGAGCAGATTTAGTTAATGTGAAGAACATTAGTGTAAACCATGCATTTTAGTTGATGCCAAGTTTGTTAGTGGTTACTAAATAGTGCAATGTTCATCAAGTTCATAGTATATGTGATGAGAGTTTAGTGTTAACCAAGCTTTCTAGTGTTAACCAAGAGACTCAGTTTATATGATGAGTTTCACAATATCTACCAAGTCACTAGTGCAGACTAAGTTTAGGACTACTTAGAAGTGATCAATATGGATCGAGATTCTACATCTACTGAGTGCATGATAATGTCAAGTATTGATAGTGGATGTTGAGTATCAAAACCTCATTGAGTCAATCTTCAAAACCCAAATTTTTTCATGTGGGCTGACTTTATAACATTTGTGGTAACTTTCATGATGACCAACTATGTAATTTATATAATTAGATTGGTATATGTAACACATTGTATCATATCCAATGTATGATGTATGGATGTATGTAATGAATGTGATAATATAAAGATGTGAATGCGAATTACATCAGAGAAAAGTAGAAGGAGAAAATTGTAAAGGTCAAAACAACATAAGGAGTAGAAAAGACATATCTATCATAGACATGTGATCAATACTCAAAGGAATCTCATTCAGCAAACTAAGTTGTAGATTAGAGATCTACCACTAATTCATCCTAATAGATGGATTAGTAAAATCCTTTCACAAGGTAGACCTAATAGTATTTTGTAAATCTCTTTACTGAGTGCATACTTAATTGTATGTTTGTAAATCTTTTCACAAGGTGGACCTAGCAGTCCTTATTGCTCCTAACAAGGAAAATCATCAAAAGTGGTCAATGTAAGCTTTAACAGGTTGTACTACAATACTAAAGTTATGGGTATCATCCCCACCCTAGTTGTACTTTTTATTTGGAAGGTTTTTGGGTCACCAAATCTCTATGTCTCAGTGTTGTGAATGCTTTCAATTTCTTATGCATGCAATTAGATCAAAATTTATATGATTGATAAATGCTAATTGAATGGTTGGATTAAAGGTTGAAATTGTTGAAATTTTTAGAAGTTACTAATTCACCTCTCCCCTCTTAGTAACTTAGCTTAGTCTTGAATATTTCCAACAATTGGTATCAGAGATTTTTGGTTCTCAAGAGAAAGCTTAATAGCTTGAGAAAAGATCAAGGCAATGGAGATATTCAGACTTGAAAAAGCCATTGACAATGAAAAGTTGGATTTAGAAATGGCCATTTCCCAACTCAAGAAAGCAAAGGAGCAACTCTCTCAATATTTGAAAATAAGAAAAGAACTTGCAATTCAAATGAATGATCAACTCTACATTGAAGAAAGAATTGAAGACCTTCATTCAAGCAATTTAGATAAAGCCAATGAAGCAATTAAAGAACTCCTAAAAAATAATGGTTCCCTGCAAGAAGAAGTAAGAAAGCTAAGAAGAGAATGATAAATTCAATCGATAAGGTTATGTGAAGTCTTGGAATAGAGAAACAAAATAAAAGAAGAGATGGATTGAAGGAACAATGAAATCCAAAACCAATCCCTTCAGCAAGAAAACCTTATTGATCAACTCTCCAATGCAAATGAAGAAATCATGAGCCTAAGATTTGAAAATGAAAGAATAAGGAATGATCTAAATTATGAAAGGCAAATCAATGAAAGAATGAAAGATGATCTAAAATCTAAAAGACAAATCAATGAAATATTGAGGAATGATCTAAACTCTGAGAAGAAAATCAATGAAAGAATGATGAAATCTCAAGTAGACATGAATCAATTGAATGAGAAAAATCCTATATAGGAAAAAAAGAAGAAGTAGGAATTGGATATATAGAATAAGGAGAATCATCCAAGCAAAGAGCTCAAAAAAACCAAATACCTACTTGCAATCACTGTGGTAAGATAGGTCATACATGAAACAAGTGCTAGAGTAATGGAAAATCAAAATTCAATGAAAAATGCTACAATTACAATTAGAATGGTCATAGAACTAATGAATGCAAAGAGAAACCAAGATTTGAAGGAAAATGTGATAAATGCATGAAACATGGACACAAGTCATCAAAATTCAAAACCAAGTTATTGAATCCAACAGAGTACAACACCTGGTGTAGATGTCATTGCTATGGAGAATTTGGACACATTGGTATGAATTGTGTTAAACACCATATGAGGAAAAGAGATATGACTAAAAGATGTTTCATTTGTACAGAAATTGCATGTCATACCAAGAACTACATGAATACTGGTAGAATTGAAGATGAAAAGAGGGCAAAAGTTGATAACATCTGAAAATAGATGAGACAACAATGGGTTCCTAAGTCTACCAAGGGTACAAGTCTAAGAAATGATGGTCAAGTCACTCAAGAATTGGGTAGATCTACCATTTCTAATTAATTTCTCATAGGAAAATTGGAACTAGGTTATCAAAGATGACATCCAAATTAGTTCCAATTAAAAGGTGGAAAAGATCCAAATTTGTATTCAGGATACAAAGGGATCACTAAGTGATATTAGTATCAATTACTACTAAGTTACTTCTTTATCGAGTGAGGTTAGGTCATAGACTCTACCAAGCAAGGTTGGGAGTAATGAAGATTCCTATGGCTACCAAGTCATCAAGACTTCGCCGAGTTTTCAATGCTAAGTAGTGGATGAAATTCTGTCAACATATCTGCTTTTGTAAGAAGAATTATTAAAAAATTTCAAAAAAGACATGGAATCAAAATCATTTCTTACCATGAAATTTTGAGTGCTATTGCAAAGAGCAATTTTCAAGGCAACCAAAGCAATTTGAGAAAATTACTCCATCCATCCATGCATCTCTATTCATCTCTCTTTTTGGGGGAGGGTTTTTCCAACAAAGTTTTCCCTCTTTGTCCACCTTATGAGAGATTGCATGTCATTATGTACATGGGTACATAACATGGTCTAGTAGCTAGGACCTATTATGCATTGCATCCTAGATTTTGTAAGATTAAGGGCATTCCCCTAAGTTTCACTTAGGGGGGGTGTTGGTGTAAATAAGTATTTACTTATTACACTTAAGTTTATTTAGGTTAATGCATTATTTAATTATTTATCTCTCATGAGTTACGCAACTCTAATTATGCACATGGTGTCTACAAAATAGTTATCCACACTCCTAATTTAGCACATGATGTCTACACCACTGATTTGCATGCTACACCATTGCAAGCTTATCCTCACATCATCACACTTAACCCCATGCTTAATAGAGGATAACCCATACCTAGTGGACTTGTGCCTGGTTGTATGACTTATGATGATGCTAAATTCTATGCATTCTAGAAGCTCTACTAAGGCCTTTATATACAGGCACTGCTAGTGTACTCTCAAGTTGGCATAAGTTGGCATATTGAATGAATATCATCATTTTGATCATACTCTATCTATTGGTCTATTGTTGTGCTTGTGTTTGAGTTCCTTGGTCTTGGGTGAATTCTGACCTAAGCCAAATTCTTATAGTTGGTTTGAGAAAAGTGAAGAGAGAAGAAGAAGAAAAAAGGAAAAAGTACAGAAGGACAAGGCTTGATAGGTTAGCCAAGGGAGCATTTGTGAAGGTTGAAAGCATGGCATGGGATGTGTTAATTCATGCTTGTTCACATAGATTGCTCTGTAGTGGCTATGGCTTTAAAGGCTTCCATGGTTGTATTGCAATCGTATATTTTCTCAATAATACATGGTGATAGATGCTTTTGGAGGCTAGGTTTTTCCCTCAATTAGGGTTTCCTAGGGTATAGATTGTGTCATAATTTTTGTGTGTATGCCATATATTCTCTTGCATGTGGATTTTAATTACATATTTATTTCAAATCTATTATGGGTTATGTAGAAATGATTATATTCTTTATTCCAAGTTTCCTTTCATAGTGTGGTCTAGAGACAAGATATTCTATCTTTTGAGCCTGAATGGGATTAGTATCCCTTGGAGGAATATAACTCTCCTTGCCCATATTTTGATAACATTAGAAGAGTGCAATATCTAGCTAGCAAGAAATTTTAGCATGAGGATGCAATCAAGGATCATTAGATGACTATGATGTCTATATAAGGGATTATTGTAGGATGATTCTCTATCTAGTAGGTAATGGTTTGAATATAAAGACTCCTTTGAAGGCAATGCAATAGGATACCAAGGATGTTCTTGATCTATTGTTCAATAGGGGCAAAATGGGTGATAGACTGATCATGAATGGTGAGGTTGATAAATAAGAAAAATCACATATCAATCATAGGGAAATGCTTATTATCCAACTAACAAAGGATTGGATCAAAATACCTTTCAAGTTGGATCTAATTCCTCAAACAATGGTCTTCCATGCTCAAGCTTGCCTAGTTAAATATCAAGGAGCTAAGCTCATAGTGCCTACATTTATAGCTCAGTGAGTAGCGAGATTAGAAATAGTGCATCAATTTGACAAAAAAGTTGGATATCAAAGGGCTTAGAAAGGTAAAGGTAAGAGGAAGAGGACTTCTCCTCAACAAGCCAAGCCAAAAGAGGGAGGAACCCAAGCACCTCCACATCTAGGAGAAGAAAATTTACAAGGTTCAAAAAACATTGAAGTTACACAGACCTAGGACAATTCACAAGTTCCACAAATGGAGGAAGATCAATGAGTAACTAAAATGGAAGTACAAGAGGTGTCTCCACCTCAAAAAGAGGTACAAGCCTCCCCATTTACTATTAAGAGAAGGAAGATTAAGACTCTAATCAAGATGAGGCAAAAAGTGATTAGGAATATGATTACTTTTGCATTGGTCCCAAAAGTTATCCCTAAAGGAGAACAAGAAGAGCATGATGAGGATAAAAAGGATAACCTTCCTTTGAGCCAAAGGACTCATCTTGCAAGAGCCATGGAGTTAGAATAGAGAAGAAGCTCCATATTTACACTGCTATCTATTTGTAAGTAGCCTATTCAGTCTACTACATCAAAAGACAAGCTACAACAATGGATTGATGAATAGGAGGTCAAGGGAACTGATTTCTTTTAGATGTAAAATTTTTATTTCATGCTCATCAGCACTAAGTTGGTTAGAGACAAAATAAGGGACACTCTAACTAATCAACCTCATCAAGAGGATTGGATTTAGTTGCCACCTAAGCCATAATGGCTTGAAGTGGCTCCACCATCACCCATTCAAGTCACATTTTGTGTAGACAAGAGATTAGATACCCCTCTTCCTACAAACATCAAAGAAGAACGAGTTCAAGTAGAATAAGAGGAAAAGCCACAATAAGCATCCACTGATGAAGTGTATGAGGAAGGGAAAATAAGTGAGCAACCTTAGCAAACTTCCCAAGACATAGACATGAGTGGATTCCATAGATACAGAGGCTCCCAATGTGGATCCCTCACAAAAGGAGAGGACTCTAGAGAGGAAGGATAAATGGAAAAGAATAGTAGAGAAAACTCCTTCATCCTCAAAAGGTAAATCCCTGATAGAGCATGTGCCAAGATGGTTGAGGAAAGAGGTTTTTAGAAATAGAAGGCAACAATTCACCACTGAGGAAGAGGATAGAGTGGAATTAATTGACATTTTAAGGAAACCTAAGTCACCACCAAAGGATGCATGGGTATTATCCTTCATCACAAGTGATCATAACTAGGACTTATTTTCTCATGTGGCTATCCCTCCTCTACATACAAATATTGAAGTATTGACTCCAAGAGGTCATGCTTTGGAAACCTATGTTGTATATAGATAAGTTAATAGTAACAATGGGAATTAAAGAAGTGTTTAGGCACTTGGAATAGGATGGGGCAAAATTGATAACACTTTGAAGAGAAAATGAAATCCTAAAATGATATCTAAGTGAATTTTTTGGTCCCTTTAATCCTACAAATCCTAAAGAAAATTTGAATGCAACACTAGAGAGAAGGGATAAGGGTCTAGTACAACTAGACCCATTTTTGAAGGCCTATTAGCAATGGAGAGAAAGTTTTGAAGAAAAGGGTGTATAGATTATACAGGGACATATCAAGTTGCTACACCATATGCAGGATAATGCAAATAGGTTGGTAGCCATTTTGAATCAAGATTCTGAGTTGATGGATGAAGTACATACATGGGGCAAGAACTTATAGGCACCACAAGTAATCAAAGACCAAAGGTATTAAATGTTAATGGAGGTGTATACAGTAGAAGAGTTAAATAAGATTGATGATTGGATAGAAAATATTACCGATGGCAATAAAGTAATGGAAACATTACACACAAAGATTCACAAGCTCAAGGATCAAAGCCAAGAGTGAACTTTGGAGGTAGAAGGCATTATATCAATGCATGTTTAGAAATTTTTGAAGATGATTCTAGGGATAAGTTAATGGCTATAGAGGTACTAGTTGAGAAATTTCAAAAGACTTTTGAGGACACTTCTAATGATGATGACATCATATAAGCATTCAGAACGGAGGAAGCATTAATGGAGTTGGATGTAAAACTCAAAGATTTTGTAGAGACTCACATCAAGGTAGGTAACTATAGGAAGAAAGTGAAGGAAAAATATGAAACCTTAGATTTTCTAGATGCAACTCAGCTCACTAAGATCATCAATAAATTCAAGTGTAAATACCTAAACATAGCTCTAGTATAAAGAGGGGCAAAAGCCAAAAGCCAAAATTTGAATTTTGACACTTGGGTGAAATTTTGCATTTTTTACACCTGCATCTGGGGTGTGGAGGTGTGTTAGTTGTGTAGGTGCACTTTTTAAAAGTTTTGCCAAATGTTTTGAAGAATTTAGAAGTGCGCTGACTAGTTAATTGATAGTTCTAAATTTAGAGCTTTCCATGCATCAAAAAATGCATTCTGACAACAGTTTAACTCCTACAAACACCTAGTAAAGATGGAGCTTCTATTTTTGGCACTTCTAGATACTCCCACATCATCTAAAGGATTTATTCTTTTTATTTTCTCATGCTTTATTTTTCTTAAGACATGTATAGGCTGATGCATCCATTTAATTATATAAATATGGATGGAGTCCTACTTAACACCAGTTAGATAGTTAGTTTGTATATAAATAGATTTGTTTTATTAGTTTAGAATAATATGTTTACATGAAGATATCTCTCAAATTCAACACAAATTGAGGTGAAGACTTCTTATATATTCAAGAATGTAATATGTATTCTAGGCCATCATTATTTTGATGCAATAATATATGCTATTGGTTCTTGCATTTTGAGTGTAGTGATTCTTTCCTAACTGTGTTATATTTTGTTAATTTATGTTCATGAAGTGTAATTGAGCCAATATTTTTATTGTGTTGTTCTAGTTGTGTGATCTTTTAATTATGGTGTTTGCTATGGGTCTACAAATTCCACTGATGTACTTAGTTCAAAAAGAGATTGCAATATTGTTCCTACATAGCTTTTCATCTCGCATGAGTACACTTTTCGTGGCCTTGTGATTTGATGAAAAGTGAAACATCTTATGGTTACTGAATTCCCATCAATGATTGCATCAGTGGAATTAAGGAAGCACTACTCCTATTTTCATTGATTACCCACTGATCTTTCCAAAATCTTAACTCGTAAACACACTATTTTTGTGGCTTATGTCCATTAGGATTTTACTTTCATGTTATTTGCTTAAATTTCTTGTTACTCTATATTTTTTATTTTCTTTACTAACCCATTTATTTAAATTAGGAATTCATATCATTGCATTGTTAGATTACATTTATCATAAAAATAGAAAAATACAAAAAAAATATAATTCTTTTTGTGTGATTGTTATTTTGAAATAGCAAGCAAATTCAAAATCTTATTTGAATTATATAATGAACTAGAAAAGGACTCCTCATGAGTACTCAAATTTATCTTCAACTAAGTGGATTCCGATAGGTTGCAAGATCACCTAGAACCTTGGAGCTCAACAACCCATTAAACCTACAATCATCAATAGAACTCCTGATCAGAGTTGGAAACTGCCAAGATATGTGCCAAACCTATTGAGAAGGGTCCAAAACCATAGTTAGGACTATTTTTAACCAACATGCATATCAGTTATAAATAAGAAATAATGGGTCCTGTGTGATTGGTGAAACCACAAAGGTATAAAAAATGGTGGCATAGGAGGTCAAAAAATTGATCTATGTGCTACAAATTTTTTTGAATATTGTGCATGAAATTGCATTGAAAAATAGAGCTCAGTGAATTCATGTCCCAAGTTGTAAGCATAAAAAATTTCCCAAACTCAAGGAGCACATGTCTCAACACAATTGCATGAACAAAAAATTTGTGTCTTCCAATGCATAGAGAGTCTAAAGTAGAGGATGCATGCAATCAAAAAACTATCTTCTACATAACAAATGTTGTCTCCAAAAAATGTGCCCATAGTAAATATGACCTTCTTAGAAGCCCAAGAAAGAATGGAGGACTAGCTTTCACTAAGCTCTAAAAACAAATCCTTGAGTGGTGCACTAAAAGCTACATCTACAAAAAAAAGGAACATACTCCTCTAGTACAAATTGAGCTCACAAAAAACATAGAGTGTCGCCAAATGTGAGGTGGAAAAACATGATACCGCCTTCAAAAAAAATGTCATCAACAATACCAAGAAAAGGGTTGATACAGCCAATGGAGTGAGTAGGGTTGATTTAAAGACTAGCCAGAGAGAAGAATGTTGGGATGAGTGAGTTAGTGGCACAAAATTCAAAAAAGGGGTACCTCTAATAGTGTCCCATCCAAACAAAATAAGTGTTTCAAAAACTAATTGCTTCTTTCTCTTGAAAAATTAACACTCATGCAATTTTTTGTTAAAAATAAACAAAAAAAATTGCACACCCATCTGATTATTTCTAAATAATAATAAATACACACTACCATGATTTGTGTGTCCAGGTCAAACGACCTTGGTACAATTATTTTTGCCACAAATTTCAACATCTAAATTGGATGTATTTTATATGGAAATGAGGGATTTTGAATGCTCTAAGCTCAATGGTGATGTCCATTTTTTTCTCAAAGTGCCTCAAAAATTAGTGACCCCACCTAGATCCAATAAAAAATTGCTAAAAGCTTAGATTTGAAAACTGATGCTAAATCTCTCAAGAATAGAACAAGAGCATGAAGATCTAGATCTCTGATACCATGTTGACATTGATAAAATATCAACTCTACAACTCCCAAGAAAAACCTAGATGCAAACATTTGTCATAGAAAGAGAGAAGCAAAAACTATGGGAGCTAAAATTGCCAAATCCATAGATGAGACATTGTGGATGAGCAAAAGTATAAATTGCTATTATCAACAATGAATTGGTTCATAATTACAAAGAGAGATCATCCTTATAAAGGAGATCAAAACTCTATAAATTTCTAACCTAGGTTGTATCATAATAATTAATAATATAATTAATTATTATATGCCTAAAGTTAGCTTAAGATAACTAGAGTTAATTAGGAAATATCTAATTACTCTAGCAATTGTTTCAATCTAATTTATAGATTATTTGCACTTACAATGAATCTATATAGATTTTCAAGGCCTTACAAAATCTTTACAAGTTGAAATGAATGAAGACAATGATGAACCCAAGAAAAAAAGAACATCATTAGATGTTTTCATAAGCTCAAGAAAAATCACAAATCTCAATAGAAAATTTGATATGAGCTTTTAAATTGAAATAATGGTTACAAAATTGTCATTGACCATTTTAAAATCACCTATAGTGTATTTTTTCTTCATTTCCAATCTTTTAGTAGATATAGCTTTTGTACAAAAAGAGAAAAGTAAAATATACTTTTATTATAGCACACAAATTTTCAAGGAAAATATAATATGAAAAATAAATTTAGGTTTTGAAACCTACAATACAAGTTTATTTTTTTATGAAGTTGTGAGGTGGTGGAATGGGATCCACTATTCCAAACTAAGAATTGATTACATAAACTTACAATGAAGAATTATTTAAGAGGTCCAATCTCAAATCTATTGGTAAGCATTGGGTGCAATAGTTAAAATATCCTTCTTTTTTCTTGTTTTCTAATATGCTATAATAGAAGAAATATCAAAGAAAAAGAACATCATCAAATAGGCTAGTATAATATGCAATATTTGATAGACTAATATGACTAAGAAATGAGGTGACAAACTCTAGAGACAATCTTTTTATTCTAGCACATGAACAATAATAATAAATCAATGATAAAAGTAACAACAATATGTATAAGCTCATTAGTGCTCAAAGTCAAAACCAATGATCTGATAATAATGAAGTGATCCTATTAAGAGAAATCATTCATAAATGAGCAACACATGTAACAAACATTAGTTACAAGCAACAAATTGTCTAGTTAGGAAACACTAATACAATGAACAGACACAGATCTACAAACATACGTAATTGTAGAAGGAAACATGTCTTTCCATTTATAAGATGAGAGTTATAGGTATACTTAAGACATCAAATGATAGAGGGGAAATTGAATCATAAGAAAGGAAGCAAAACAAGAAATTCTATCATCCAAACACAAGCAAAGAGATGTCATTTCTTATAAAACATCTTATAAGGCTTCATGTTTTTGTAGAACACATTCATGCAACAAAAAACACATCATTACATCAATTTCAGAGCATTGATGCATATACTTGAAGAACAACGATTTACATTCTATACAAACTTAGCAATACCCAGATATAAAACAACATCTAACAATAATGCAGTGAGATGAATAGGAGGTATCACTTGTCAGAGAGAAATTACATATAAAAAACACTACTTGAGAATTGATTTGTTTACTTACAAAATGGCAATACAACAAAAAGACACCATGCCCTAAAGAAACAATTGTAGATGGATGCATTTTTCCATTTCTAAGATGAGGCTTATAGTATACCTAAGGCAACAAGATCAAAAGAAAGAAGGGGAATGAAATCATAAGAAAGGTAGGAGAACATATAAAAAGACTTATAGAAATTACCATTTGAAACACAACAAAATTTCATCAATCCCTAAAAAAACAATAATCCACTTCAAATTTGAGAAGCAAAATTTGTGGTACCGATATTTTGTAGATGAGTTCCTCCTGGCTCATTTTCCCTAGCTCTGTTCACAATATTTGGGGAAAATGAGAAATGTTTTTTTTTCTTGTTGATAATCATGTAGGAATCACAATAATGACAACATCATTAGTATTATGATGGTGTCAGGGACAGTTGTAAAAAAACACAAAAATCACACACAAATTATACTACCATCACAATTTATCATCACAAATTGACTCCAAATGTAGTTGTGTGTTAAGGGTTTGGCTGTGTCTAATCAATTTCAGTTGTTTAATTGAATGTTTCAATTTATTGTAAACATATTTTGTATATTCCTATATAAGGGAATATGTCTATGTATAAAAATAGAAAAAAAATGTGAAGCATATATCATAATTTCTTATATTTGGAATTGAAAGCAAAATAATAGATTCATTTATGTACATAGGTATGTGTGGAAAACATGCAATTATGTATGTAATTAATTTGGTCTCAAGCACATTGTAAAAGGAGAAGGGTTGAAGCCCAACTAGTCACATTTTTTGTTGCAAAAGTGAGTTGTTGCTTAGTAAAGTTATTGGTTTAAATGAAGTGGGTTTTCTCCCTATGAAAAATCCATAAGGTTTTGAGGGTTTTCCACTTAGCACAAGTCCTCTCTCTCTCTCTCTCTCTCTCTCTCTCTCTCTCTCAAGTTACATTTATTTGATATGATTTCTTGTATTATGTATTTCTTTTATGGATGAATGTTTCTTATACATATCCATTTCATTTTAAAATACTTAAAATCTCCCTATTTTGATTCACCCTCCCCCTCTCAGAACAACATCTATTTCCAACAAGTGGTATTAGAGATAGGGTTCCTCCCTATGTTTTCCTATAGGAATTTTTTTGATGTAGATACATTCTAGGTTTCCTTAAAATCTTGTACTTTTGTTCATTTTGTCAGTTGCTACCGAGTTCTTAAGTTGTTGTCGAGCCTTTGGTTGCCGAGTGATCCTTTGGGTGCCAGGCAATTCCCTTTAATTTTTAATTTCCTTTGGTTGCCAAGTGACTTATTTGGATGCTAAGGCATTCCTTTGGATTTCGAGTTCCTAGTTGTTGCCGAGTGATTCCTTTAGATGCTAAGCTCGTATGGATGTCGAGTTCCAGTTTTGGAAAAGCCTTCAGTTGTCGAGTAATTTGTTTCTTGTTCTAGTTTGGGCCGACATTGCTTGTATTTAATTTATGTATAGGTATTTAATAATTATTGAAGGATAACTTGTGGCTTTTCAATGTTCTAGAATCTTCTATAAGCCATTTTGGCAAGTATTTAAGGAGGTCTAGGATTGAGTTTTAGTGAGTGGGAGTAGGAAAAGGAGGAGTAGAACCTAGACGAGTAAGAAAAGAATGTGAAGTAGGATCATTGAGGATTGTATTTGAATATTTTCATGATCATAACCTAGAAGGCCTTATAGATAGGCATATATGATGATTATTTGAGGAATCAATAAGTGTTTTTTTCTCTTCTTCCTCCTTTGGTTATTGTTTAGTGTGTTGTGTTTCTGCTATGTTAACTCTTATAGGGTGGTTTAGATAGTTGGGTGTGCCTTTGGCCATATTTATTCATCCTCTCCTTGTGTTAGGTGGTTGCAGAGCTTGAGGTTCATTCTTGTGGAGATTGGATCAAGTAGGACCATGATCCAAATTTGGTTGTAGGGTGGTAGATTTGTGGATTTGACCTATAAATTGTAGAGGGTTACAATCTTGTAGGAACCTAATTTGCTAAGATGGTTCGTGGTAGAGGAAATGTTGGTAGTGTTATATTAGATCAATTGAGACAAACTGTAGCCAGATTAGATATTATGGAGATAGCCCAGAGGGAAGTAGTGCATCTAGATGATGTAAGGGATGATAAAGTGGTAGTACCAAACCATAATCGAAAACTTGAAGAAGATTAAGATGAGGAAAGATTATTAAGAGTGTTGTCTAGGGCACATTCAAAGCCTACTATAGAAGTTGTTCCTTATGATGGGAAATTGGACACTAATATTGTATTGGATTGGATCTCTGATACAAAGAAGTTCTTTGAATATGAAAAAACTCCTGATAATAGGAGGGTGAAGATTATAGTTACTAGGCTAAAAGGTCATGCTTCACTATGGTGAGAGCATTTGCAAACTAATAGAAAAAGGAGAGAAAGGATAATATTAGAACTTGGCCAAAGATGGTGAACAAGGTAAAGAACAAATTCCTTCCTATTGATTACCAAGTTAGCTTGTTGAGAAAGATGCAAAATTTGAGACAAAGGACATGACTATAAAAGAGTATATCAAGGAATTTTATATATTGGACATCAAATCTAGACATTTGGATGATGATGTTGAAAAAATTGTAAGATACATAAATGGATTGAGATCTGGAATTCAAGATGAAATAAGTTTTGTGAAGTTGGAAAGTGTGGAAGAAGCATACCAATATGGATCGAAGGCTGAGGAGATCTTGAAAAAGAAGCATGAACAAAGAAAAAGAGGTATAGGTGGTAGATTCTAGAGATGAAGAGGTAGATCTTATGGTGAAGGTGGTAGATCTGACAATTTTTTATAGGCTAAAGGCAAATCTAAGTGGAAGAATGATGAAAAAGGCAAGACCAAATGGAAAAGTGGTAATTCTTACTGAGGAGGTACTAATTCTTACTAAGGAAGAGGTAATTCTTATTCTAGAGGTGGTTTTCATGGTAATTTTTTCAAATGTGGTAAAAAGGGACATAGATCTTCTGAATGTAGATGCTCTGAAAGTGGGCAAGGTAACAAAAATGTTGTGATTCGAGGAGATGATGAGGGTTTTCCAAGTGGACATGAGACTGGAGAAAATCTAATGGTGAGAAGAACCTTATGTAATAAGGGAAGTGATGAGGAACCTGTCCTTAGAAGAAATCTTTTCAAGAGTAGATTTAAGATGATTGGAAAGTGTTGTAAGGTGATCATTGATAGTGGAAGTTTAACAAATTTAGAATCAGAAAAGCTAGTTACAAAGTTGCAGTTGCAGAGGCTGAAATATCCCAAACCCTATCATGTTTCATGGATCAAAGATGAGCATAAAATATTTGTAAGTGAGAAATGCCTTGTGAAGTTCAAGATTGGACATTACTTTGATGAAGTTTTGTGTGATATTATGCCCATGGATTATTGTCATATTTTGTTGGGTGGACCTTGCCAATATGATAGATATGTTTTGTGTGATGGAAGATTGAATCAATGTACTCTTTGGGTAAATGGAAAGAAACAAATATTGATTTCTTTGATTGAAAGTCTAGATGAGGTAAGTTGTACTGCAATTAAAGTTTGTATGATTAATGGAAAGAAATTTGAAAAGGAAATGAAAAAGATTCAAGTTTTTTTTGCTATAATTCCAAGAAGACTGACTTGTGTTAATAGTAGCCAAGTGCTAGAAAATGGTGCCAACTGAGTACTAGTTAGTGGTGACTGAGTGGCAATTGGTAGTATTGACCGAGTACTAGAAGAAATTGCTGAATTTTTGAATGAATATAAAGAGATTGTTGTAGAGGATATACCTGATGGTTTACCTCTAATGAGAAGCATAAGTCATTGTATGGATCTGATTCCTAAAGCTATTTTTCCAAATAAAGCATCATATAGATTGACACCTATAGAGAATGAATAACTTTAAAGACAAGTGCATGAGTTATTGCAAAAAGGTTTGATTAGAGAAATTTTAAGTCCATGTGTTGTACCTATTGTATTAGCACCTAAAAAGAATGGAGAATTGAGAATGTGTACTAATTCTAGAGCTATAAACAAAATCACTATAAAATATAGGTTTCCTGTACCGAGGATGGATGACATAATGGATTGTTTGAGTTGATCAAAGTATTTTATCAAGATTTATTTGAAGAGTGACTATCATCATATTATAATTAGAGAAGGTGATGACTAGAAGACTACTTTCAAGACAAAAGATGGTTTGTATGAATGGTTGGTTATGCCTTTTGGTTTGACTAATGCACCTATTAATTTCATGAGGTTGATTAATGAAGTTCTAAAAAGATTTTTGGATAAGTTTGTAATTTTTTATTTGAATGATATTTTGATATTCAATAAGACTAAGGAGGAAAATCTTGAGCATATTAGGCAAGTACTACAGAAGTTGAAAGAGAAAAAGTTTCTAATTAATCTAAAAAAGTGTTCTTTCCTACAAGAGGAGATTTTGTATTTGGGATTTGTGATTTCAACTAATGGGTTGAGGATGGATCTTGAGAAGGTTAAGGCAATTTTGGAATCCCTACACCTAAGAATGTGGGTGAGGTAAGATCATTTCATGGTTTGGCTAGTTTCTACAGAAAGTTTATAAAAGAATTTCAGTTTTGTATGCAATGATATCAATGAGACAATGAGAGGAGAAAAAAATGTATTCAAGTGGACACATGGAGCTGATAATATTTTTGATACTTTGAAACAAAATGTTGATGAGTTGCTTATTTTGGCTTTGCCTAGTTTCAACAAAGTATTTCGAGTTGAATGTGATGAAAGTGGTAATGCAATAGGAGCTATACTAAGTCAAGAAGGTAAACCTGTTGCTTTCTTTAATAAAAAGTTGAATGATGCTAAAAGGAAGTATTTTGTGTAAGATCAAGAATTTTATGCTATTGTTCAAGCATTGAAGAAGTGGAGACATTATTTGATTCCTAAGGAGTTTGTGTTGTGTTGCCTAGATTTTTTTTAAAATTGTCTCAATTCCTATCTTATTAATGCTATGGATATTTTTGAAATATGCCTTATTTTAGCCATTAAAATGGTCACTTCCTCTTTTAGTTTTTGAGAAAGTATTCCCTTTAAAGTCTCTGGCTCATTCCTAGCTCCACCTAGCACTTTGAATTTTCAAAGTCTACCTTCTAGGTTCAAAGTTATTGCAGGTTAATGGAAGAACCAAAAATATGCATTTTCAATCACATCATTAACCATTAAGCTCTCAAAAGGTTAAGGTTAAGCTCCAAATTATGTATTTTTTAGGTGGTTAATTAACCTCTCCAAAATTACATATTCTCTCTCCCATCATTAACCTCTCAAAAGATTAATGTTAATTGCCAAAATGCATATTTCACCTTGAAAGCTTAACCATTAACCTCCTTATCAAAAGGTTAAGGTCCATGGGTCAAAACACATATTTTGAACCAAATTATCAACCATTAACCTCTTAAAGAGAGGTTAATATTTGAGCCCAAAATATCTATTTCTAAGATAGCTATTAACCTGGTGAAGGATTAGGTATGTGAATAGCTCATAATCAGTGGCCATGAGAACTCATGTATTCAGTAGCAAGTTGAGCAAGGTGGATACAAAAGTATTATGGAAGCTTAGGAATAGGGCATAATATTCATCAAAGTAACATTGCTTGGATATTATAACCGTAGATGCTATGAATGACATGAATGCAAAATGTGGAAGCAAATACATGGTACACCAAATGTTTGATAGAATGCTATGAAAGAGGAAATATAAGCTTGGGTTTCAATTTTATTTTTTATTGCACCTTTTGTAAACCTTGTTATTGATATTGGGCATTCCTCATCAAACTATGGCCAGCATGTGAACCATTAAAGTGAGATTCATACTCCTAGTCATGGCTTGTTGGCAGCGACCATAGACAAGGCACATAAATTGGTTGACAAAATGCTCTAAAGAAGTGAGAGCATGGAGAAATTAAGTTAGAGGGAAATCAACTCTTTAGTCATCTATAATCAAGCTCCATCTATGGTACATGATATAACTCAATTAGTGAAAAATGTTTTTGAAAGGAAAGAAGACACTCGACTTCAGCTAGCAATAATGGTACTTATACTATCTATCAAGAATGTTTGTAGAAATGGTTGATTTTGTGTTACAGATATAGATGAACTTCTGAAAATGTCTAAGGAGTTAACAAGTTACTTCATAAGTATGGGGGAGATTCCTTTAACTAATACACATAATTCTATGAGCATCATCTCAAGTATTATTCCTCAGTTTTATCCATGATTGAGCTTGGCGGGCATTATTGTTTCTCTCAAAGTTAAGAAAGGCTACGAAGTTCTTGTAACTAACTTTTATATTGCCAAAAGACCTACCCCACATGAGAAAATATTATTGTTTGTAGTTTGCACTGATGATTTGGAGACATCTGCTTGTCTTGTAACTCTGCCTCAAGTCAATTTCTTACTAAATGGGAAGGGTGTCAAAAAAAGATGCAACATGTCAATGGATATAGGTCTACAATTGCCAAAAAATGTAACAAGCATGCTTAAGATCAGCACAAATCTATTGTAGTCCATTGGAGATTTCAATGGTAATTATCTAATTACCATAATTGTAATGAGTGCATGTCCATCTACTTCACCACTTTAAAAGCTACATGATTATGTTCCCTCTGCTTCAACAATTTCATTAGATGATGAACTATCAGAAGGACCCGCAAGGATAACCCTTCACTATCCCATAAGCTATCATTGCATTGTGATTCTAGTAAAGGGCACAACATGGAGACACCACCAAAGTCACAAGTCTTTGAAGTTTCAAGCTTTTAAATTATCCTTTTGTAATTAGAGATTTAAAATGTCCTTTTGGTCAAAGGTTAAGGATTTGATCATTTTTGGGTTAATTTTGTTGAGGTTAATTAACCTCACCCAAATCATGTATTTGGGAGGTAGTTATTAACCACAGAGGGGTAGTTGTTAACCTTAGAATCTATATAAGGACTCTTTTTGGCTTTGTAAAGGGGGACTTTTTTGGACTTTAAAATAAGGGAAGACTATGCTAAAATTTTGATTAGGAGACAAATTTTGGAAAGTATGTACAACTTTTGTCTCTAAAATTGAAAATCTCTATTATGTTCTTGGTGCAAGAAAATGAAATGAGATACGCTTTTGATTTTTGTTCTAAAATCAAAATTGTTCCAATATAAACTATTGATTATTTTGTAGTGAGAATTCTCACAGTGTTGTGTGAATGTTTATGAATCATGAATCAACATGGTAATAATGTTTACTTTCAAACATAGTTCTTGATTGCTTTTGTTATCATTCTATGTTGACTCAAGAAAGTTGTGAGGGCGTGTGGTGCATTTTTCCTAAATGACTTTCTCTTGATCTTTGAAATTTTAGATTCTTTATTTGAAAATTCAAAAATTATATCATACGAGGGAGTTGCCCCTCTAAACACAGATGAAGGCCACATACCAAGGGCCTATCCAACTATTATGAATAGTTTGCCACATACACTCCATTGTGCAATTTTTATAGTGAAAAATTTGTTTACCAATAGATATTTGACAACTCCATTGGTGATCGAACAAGAAAGATTATTCAATTTCCTATAATGAAACAAGATGGTATTTCTTCATGAGAATGTGTTTCCTATTCTACAACCGAATCTTGGCTTCTAGGACACACAAGAAGATATTATTTCAGATTTGAACACTCTAGCCTGGAGGTCTAGATGAAATGCTCTGCAATACCATTAGGTGAATTGAGTTTTAGAAGAAGAAGAGGAATTTGGTGAAATCTTCTGAAGAGCTCCTATTGGTTAGAACATTGTAGTTGTTGAAAGAATAGTTGTTATTCCAAAAAGAAATAGGCAAAATCTTGGTCACATCCAAGACAAAGTGAATAATAATCAATAACACAGTTGAAAAGGTACTGTGTGCTGGAAAAATGTGCAAATTGTTGGAAGCCTAAGGAATCAAGCTAATCTAAAAGAAATTCACAAAAGCAACCAACAAACCAAAATTCCAACCACCTCTAATACTCAACAAGGGCATCTATGTGTAGCCATTTTTGGTGTATCCTTGATGGAGGGTATGTTTGGTATGCTCTCACAAACACAACAATAAGTAAATCCCTTGTGTGGAAGTGCAAATGTGAGTGTGAGTGCAAAGATGAATGTGCAATATGATCCTAGACTATAGAAAAAGGAGAATACTTTCAAGATATGACTAGGGAGAAAGTCACACTCAAAGGTATTCTATGAAATTATGAAAACTATCTAGTGATGCAAGCTAAAATGAAAACTAAAACTAGAATGTAAACTGAATATGCAAGATGTAAGCTATAACTAGAATGAAATCTAAACTAGAATGTAAAACTAAATATGCATGCACCACAAAAACTAAAATGCAATACAAAATGTAAATCTTATCAACTATCAAGTCACTAAAATGCAGCCTATGAACTCCACATGAAACGTACCTAAAATGCAAGCTCTCAATATGGTGACTCTAGACTTAACGCGACGACATATCGATGCAATCCAATAATCCTCTCTATATGTCATGCTTGAGAAAAGGCTTCTATTTAAAGACTCTCAGGAAACATCTAGAGGGTGTCTAGAAGATAAGGATAAGGATAAGGATAAGGATTAAGCACCTTATCTCCTTATCTCATACCCTTGATTGGGAGGATAAAATGATGAGGTGGCACATGTGTGTAGAAAGTTCTCAAGTTGTAGACACCATGTGCTTAAAAATAAATGCCAACTCATGTGAATGCACATACTTCTAGGCAGTTTGAATAAAGATTAGGATAAAAATTAAATAAAATAAAATTTAATTTAATTTAGGTCTAGAAGAAAATTAATAGGAAATGGAGGATTTTAAATAAATAAAATTTATTTAAAAGAAATAAATGGAGAATCGCGTGTTAATTAAATTTAACACATTAAGGCTAGGAAGTATTTAAATTAAATTTAAATACTTGGGCCAAAAGTGAACCCATTTAATTAAAATAATTTTAATTAAATAAGTAGAAGAATGTGACTATTATTAATTAAATTAATAAAGTCATTTGGGACAATTTTTAGTGTATACATTTTGCCCCTCTTTGATGTGATGTCGGCAAGGCATCATATCAAAGAACAGGAGAATCCTGATGCCCCCTCACGGAAATTGCGCAAAAAATACAAATTTGGGCAATTTTTGTGAAAAGGGTTGTGGAATAGAAAGAAGGGAGAAAAAGAAATGAGAAAATAGGATGAAAATATGGAGAAATCATGAGACAGATAGGGCTCAGAGTGAAGACGGGCGCAAACGGGGTCCACAGAGCCTACATAAGCCTCGAAGGGACCCATAGGAAGGTCATTGCACACCACGAGAAGAGCATCCAGAGCAGCTATGGACCCGATCGAGAGATTGCAGCTTGGTGAGCGTGTTTGGGAGCACCAGAGACCAGCCGCGATGGGGGCACCGGTGAGTCATCTGATCCTCCTGGTAATTTGATAGGTAGATTAGGTTAGATGCATTTATGATGCCCTAAATGTGGTGAAAAATGATCCTCGGCGGAGACGACAGTCTCCACCTTGTCATCTACGAAGATGAAAAAGAAGGGATATCTGCGCCAGCAGAGACGACAAGAAACATCCTGTCGCCTGCGCAGACGCCAAGGCTATGGCAAGACCATCAAAGATGAAAAACCTTGGTCTATCGTCTACGCGATAGGGACAGCATATTGGAGATGATAGAGCTTGTCGTGTCATCTTCAAGATCAAAGCAGAGACGAAAACATAGGTTTTGCGTAAGCGCAGACCAGTGTCTCCGCTGACTAGTGTCTGCGCTGATCAACGTCTATGCCGATCAGCGTTTGCGCTGGTCATAATAAAAATAAGAAATGGCAAGCATGAAATGCCCCATTCTGGAAATAAAATTATTGACTTACTGCATGTCCATGCTGCAAGAGGGTACGGTGCTTTTTAGGTCATGGGAGCACTATCCACCGACTATGGTGATACAGGCGAGACTGACAGACGTAGATTGGGGACACGTGCGGTTGTGTGGATTGGATCATGTCCACGAGTGGCTAGATTTGAGAGTGCACACAGCACAGCTATCGGCTCTCATAGAGCGATGGCATACACCCACAGGGAGCTTCCATCTACTGACAAGGGAGGCCACCGTCACTCTCCTGGATGTGTGGTGGATCCTGAGAGTACCTATCAGAGGAACATACCCAGAGTATGTAGTTGAGGGAGCTGATCCCTTCCTAAGAGAGTGTTTTGGTAGGCGACGACAGAGACTACCAGTACAGCGATCTTGGTTATCCTGGCAGGGAGCCTCGGAGCAGAGACTACCAAGACTGGCGGTATATCTAGCCTCTTTGATATGGCAGATGCTACCAGATCATGCAGGGCATGGGTGGCCTATTGGCTGGGCATGGGTGTTGAGCACCCTATTACAGGAGGATGGCGAGGTTTGCTGCTGGGGACAGACCATCTTAGCAGAGCTATATCATGACTTACATATGTGTGCATACCAAACACAGCGTACGATGGGACCAGGACTAACACTACTGATGGTCTGGTCTTGGGAGCACATTGTGGTTACTCGACCCATCACACGGAGAGAGACCAGGCGGCCTGGAGAGCCATATGCATGCAGATATCAGCCTCCTATCCAGTATACATCGATAGAGTCAGTGGGATTCTGGCGCAGGTGCTTAGATGAGATCATCATGTTTGATTGGACTCCTTATGATGGAGTGGAGCACTAGGGGAGAGTACAGGCAGCAGGAGGTGAGGATGATACAGAGGATCAGATGTATCTCCCATTTACTCAGACCGATTGCTAGATTATTGGTTGATCCGCTCACGTGATCATGCGATATATGCCTTCTCGGGTGCGACGACAGTTTGGGCTCATGTAGGATGTGGTTCCAGACAGATTCCTGTATCCTATAGTGACCCGCGAGTATGGTCGGTTGTGGGGTCAGGGGACGATGCTACAATTTTCCCGAGCATCATGGTTACCACTGGGTAGAGTGCCATGGGTTCATGGTTAGGACAGGGGAGATGCTAGTATGACACCGGCCTATGCATAGTGGTGGGCAGCACACCAGCCATTTAGACTGACAGTGCCTGGAGTAGTTCCTATAGCAGAGTAGGCATGGGGAGAGGAAGATGGCGCAGGAGATGGGGGACAGGCTGCTATGGTAGCTGCGCTAGCTCAGGGGGCACAGTAGGGACCACATGGTCACAGGGCAGTTGCTAGGAGGGGTGTCGTAGCAGCACAGGTGCCACCACAGAGGGGAGCTCAGATACAGGTACAGGCACATGCATAGGCACAGGCACAGGTACCACCACAGGGGCCTCCATAGAGACAGGTACCAAGAGAGGAGCTGAACATAGTCAGGGCTGAGTGAGATAGTCTACGGGAAGAGGTTGCCAGGCTATAGGCAGAGGTACAGCTGCAGAGAGTCAAAGCAGAGAGCACATAGGAGGCACTAGTAGCGCTACAGGCATGAGTGGATACAAGGGATTTTGCTAGTATGGTAGTGCGTGCTGATGCTGAGGAGCTAGCGAGAGTACAGGGAGAGGTGGCTACCTTGCATGCCGAGCGAGCGACATATCAGGCTCAGGTTGATGAGTACCGCAGGCAACGAGACATAGCGAGGCAGATGGTTACACCAGGGGCCAGTATGATAGTGATGCAGGAGGCCATCTCAGCCAGGCGATCTGAGGCATGGGCAGTATGAGAGACTGCCTATTATAGGTCACTATATCATGATGTCGTACCTGCCGACCAGCAGCAGCCTAATTTTGAGAGAGGGGCTAGTTCCTAGACCACGGGTGGCAGAGCTAGATCAGAGCAGTCAGTAGGGCAGAGTCGACCACCTCGAGGAGGTGACACAGGAGGAGTAGGACCCTCATAGCATGGCTCTTGGATTTTGTATAGAGATACGATATTTTGACAGATATGTGCAGATGCAGCGAGTTTTTTGATGATGCATTTGTGCTATATGATTCTACATGTATTTGGACTGTATAGACATTAATGCTTTTGATATATATACATGATGATTCCCTATGTGTATGAGTGTTTATGATGCATATGTATGGATTTTATGCGATGCTTATGAGATTGACATTTATGATGTAGGATGTGATGTATCTTTTCTATATACTATATGATGCTTAACATGTGTGATGCAGATTGGCTAGCGATTATTAGACTTATGCATTATGATATATATGTGCCCCCTAAATGTAATGCTAATGCTAAAATGAACTAGACTATCTAATGAGCACTAAGAAATGTAATTTGATGAATAAACTAATGCAATCTATATTGAACCATTAATGTAACTTAAAAGGATGAAAAATGAACACTCCATCTAAAGATGCAACCTAATGAACATCTATCAAAATCATCATCCCATAAAGATCCAGGAGCATAGCATAGGAGGAGGACATAAATAGACCCTTGTCTCAAGTATGACTTCAAATGAAACCCTATACTACATGGACCCTAACTAAGTGAAAACAAGGGATTCTTTTGTGTTTATATGGAGAGCACACCATTATTTTTATTTTGCAAAAGAGTGTATGCATTATATGCTATAGAAGCATAAATGTCCAAAGCCCCTTTGCGTAATTGCCCCCATTGCGACAGGCAATAATATCCAAGACAAACACACAATAAAAACGATAAAAGACATAAAGAAAATATAACAAACCAAACAAAAGAGACTTCATGACCAAGAAGTCATTCACCATTCCTACCAAGAGCCTTAAGTCTAGAAAAGTGAAAGTCCCCATATTGCCTACAAGAAGGACTCAACCTACGGGGAAATGTTGAATCAAGTGTTTTGTGATAATATGATTATGTAATTCTGGCAGGGGTTTGTGAAACAAATGAACTTCTCGAATCATAAGCCTAGAGCAAAGTGATTTTATGTGTATCCAAGTGTGGTTACTATCGTAAGAGTGTGCAACAGAATGTGATTAAACAACCATTTGACAGGAAGCATGCAAGAATGGAAATAGAAAATGAAGCCTCGCGGATAAGAGGTCTTTGTTGGATTTAGAAAAAAGCGAAAAACTAAGTACTACTCTGCACAAATGGAAAAGGAATAATGGTAGGACATGAAAGGTTTCGATAGACAATGGATTGGCATTTTTTTTTTTTTTGGTTTTTTCAGGACTTTTTAAAGACTGTACAAGATCTACAAATGCTCAAGCATAAAAATGCTTGAGATGCTGAATATTTACAGGTTCAAGGAGCGGATCCCCCTCAGGTGTAGCAATCCAATATGCCCCAGAACCATACTTGGCTGTAACAACGAATGGACCTAGCCAATTTGCTTCAAATTTTCCTTTCTTTTCACGGTTATGGAGATTCCTCATATTATGTTGTAGCACTAGATCACCCACTTCAAATTCTCTCAGTTGGACCCTCTTATTATATTGTAGTTGGAGGCAATGTTGATACACGCGAAGGTGGTTAAGGGCACGGAGGCATCTCTCATCAAGGAGTGCCAGCTCTTGCAAGCGAGAAACTCGGTATTCTTCATCGAATATAAGGTTTTGTAGAGAGACTCTAAGGGAGGGTATCTCAATCTCAATGGGTAATATGGCTTCAGAACCGTAGATGAGGGAGAATGGAGTGGCTCCTGTAGGGGTGCGAATGGAGGTTCGATAGGCCCAAAGTGCTGGAGCAATCTGGAGATGCCAATTATGGCCAGCTGCATCAACAGTTTTCTTTAGGATATTTAGGAGGGTTTTATTTGTGGCTTCAGCTTGGCCATTGCCTTGAGGGTAGTATCTGGTGGAGAAATGATGGGTTATTCCAAATTTTTGGCATAATGTGGCTACCTCTTGGTTTTTAAATGGGGTTCCATTATCAGTGATAATATCTTGAGGTATACCAAAGCGGCAAATAATATAGTTGAGGATAGATTTAGAAATTTGCTTGCCGGTGATGTAGGTTAAGGGAATGGCTTCAACCCATTTCGTGAAATACTCAGTTGTGGCAATAATATACTTGTGGCCATTAGAGGAATTAGGATACACTTCACCAACAAGATCAAATCCCCAGCGGGAAAAGGTCCATGGTGTGATGGTAGGTTGCAAGTCTTGGGTAGGAGCGTGTATCAAATCGCCATGCTGTTGACAAGGGATACATCTCTTCACAAAATGATATGCATCTGCTTCCATCGTGGGCCAATAATAACCTGCCCTAAGAAGCTTTTTCACTAATGTAAAGCTGCTAGAGTAGGCACCACAAATCCCTTGGTGAACCTCTTCTAACACCGTTTTGGCTTCATCTGAATTGAGACATCAGAGGAGGGTTCCATCAAAGTGTTTTCGAAAAAGGGTATCACCTATAATGGTATAGTGAGTGGCTTGGCGAATAAAGGTCTTACTTTGGTTTGGAGTGAGGGTTATGGGAATAGTTTTATGACATAGATAGGCAAAGATATCAGCATACCATGGGGACTCAGGACCAACAATCTCGCACACCACTTTAGAATCTTTGTGCTCATAAGAAAGAGTAACAAGATTCTCAACAAGAAACTCACATTTTGGACTATATCTTGGCATGGCAATCATAGAAGCGATAGTGGCCATGGCATCTGCTACTTTATTGTTAGCCCTTGGAACTTGTTGAAAGATAATTTTTGTAAAGTGTTGTTTAAGATTCTCAACTATTTGGTGGTAGGGCAACAATTTTTCATCTTTGGTGTGATATTCATTAGTTACTTGTTTGATAACTAGTTGTGAGTCTCCAAAGACAAGCAAATTCTTAATATTCCATTTAATGGCTTGGTGCATTCCTGTCACTAATGCTTCATACTCAGCTATGTTATTTGTACAAGGGAATGAAATTTTGTAGGACTTGGGAATTAAATCTCCTTGTGGCATCACAAACAAAACTCCTGCCCCTAATCCTTTTTGTGTAAAGGATCCATACAAAAATAGTTTCCATGATATACTAGGGGCTATAGTCATAATGGTATCATCTGGAAAGTCTGCCACAATAGGTTGATTGCCTGGAAGTGCTGCTTCAGCTAACTGATCTGCGATTACTTGTTCCCTAATAGCTTTATGATCCTTATACACAATGTCAAATTCACTTAGGATTAAGACCCACTTTGCTACTCGACCAGTGAGGGAGGCTTTTGACAATAGGTACTTGAGTGAATCAATTTTGGCAATGAGAAATGTTGTATGGTTAAGCATATAATGGCATAGTTTCTATGTACAAAAGACCACGGCCAAACATGCTTTTTCAATAGGAGTGTAATTAAGCTCATAACCAACTAGTGTTCGACTGAGGTAATATATGGCTTGTTCATTTCCATTATCATCTAATTGTGCCAGGAGTGCTCCTAAGGCAACTGCAGTAGCTGAAATGTACAAGATCAATGGTCGTCCTATTACTGGAGGGACTAAGACTGGAGGATTAATCAAATATGCCTTGATTTGTTCAAATTCTTTTTGGCACAAGTAATCCCATTGAAACTGATTTCCTTTATGAAGCAAATGCTGAAGGGGATGAACTTTATCAGCTAGCTGTGACACGAATCTTCTGATTGATTGTAATCTTCCTTGAAAACTATGAAGCTCTCTTAATGAGGAAGGAGGAGGCATATTCATGATGGCCTTTACTTTTGCAGGGTCTACTTCAATTCCTCTTCTAGATACAATGTAACCTAATAATTTACCGGATTTGACCCCAAATACACATTTTTTTGGATTAAGGCGCACTTTGTACTTTTCCAATCTTTTAAAAATAGTAGTAAGGACATCAATGTGGGCTTCTCTAGTCTTGAATTTTCCTAAGATGTCATCAACATAGTCCTCCATTATGATGTGTATAAGATCATGAAATATGGTAGTCATCGCGCGTTGATATGTGGCACTAGCATTTTTCAAACCAAAGGGCATGACTTGATAACAAAAGGTTCCCCAAGGCGTGATAAATGCCATTTTATGTTGATCTTCTTCTGCAATCCGTATTTGGTTATAACCGGAAAATCCATCCATCAAAGACAACATCTCATGTCCAGCCGTCAGATCCACTATGATGTCTATGTTGGGTAGTGGAAAATCATCCTTAGGACATGCGAGATTCAAGTCTTGAAAATTAGAACAAACACGAATGCCCCCAGACACTTTTCCTACCGGAACAAGATTGGAGATCCACTCAGGATAGTCAATGGGCCGAATGAACTTTGTTTCTAGCATCTTTTGTAATTCTACCTTGACTAGAAGTGCTACCTTAGGATGCATTTTACGCAACTTTTGTTTTACCAGCTTAATTTTGGGATCGACCGTCAAATGATGTAATACCAAATCTGTATCCAATCTAGGCATATCCTTATAGGTCCAAGCAAAATTGATCTTTCATTTTTTCAAGAATATCATCATAGCTTTTTGTTCTTCAGGACTCAAGGTGGCAGCAATGTAGGTAATCTGTGGATTATCTTCTGTTCCCAAGCTTATTGCAATAGTGTCTTCATTCAAAATGGATGACTTTTCTAGTGGCAAGGATCTGAATGGAAAATTCAACTCTCCCTCTTCTGGCGCCTCTAAGAGATTTTCACCAGAAGATGCATCCTTTATTTTCTCTTTTTCATCATCCAAAAGCGCCCTAGTAGGGTTTTCACTAGAGGATGTTTCTTTGATTTTTTTATTTTTGTTTTCTTTTTCACTTTTGCGACTAAGAGAGTTGATTTGGCTACCAAAGTAGGATTTTTCATCATATTGGATTTCATGCTCATAATCTCAAAGATTCTTAAGGCCAAAAAGTGCCTTCACTGCCTCATCAAATTTACAAATGTCCAAACTTGGTGGCGTATCTTGAAGGTCCCAGTCTGCCATGTCAGGGTTCTTGAGAGGTAGATCAACAGATGAAAGGTCATTTACAATAATGGTATGGAAACGATTGTTTAGGTCATCTTCAACGTATTGGAAAGGTACTTCAAAGAATTCCTCCTCTTCAATCTCAGATTCAGGTTGGGCCAAATAGTTGTCAACAAAGGTAACCTTAGGTTTGAGGGAACCCAAACTGCGTCTTTTAGGATAGCTATTAGCTTCTAAGGGTTGTCTAATTCCATTTTCATTTGGGCCAGGACTAGTACCATGATATCCCATGCTTTCAACAATGGGAAGGGCTTTGACATATTTGTCCTTAGGAAACTCCACAGGTTCGTCCTTGCCATCATAATATAACCAATCTAAAATATTATCCTCCATGTGTTCATCACTAAGGGAACCCCAATGTTCAAATGTCGTTTTGTTAACTTGCATGGTATCCTTATTAATAGAGGATGGAAATTGTGAAAGCTTTCCAAGGGAATGAGGAGAGAGTGGTAGTTGTCCAATACACAAGGCATTTTCAAATTTATACTCTCCCATTCCCAAGTCAGTAAATGTGGTCTTTTTCCCTGTAGTGTTAACCTTAACATCCCCAACTTTCTCTTTTCCCTTATGGAAATTTGAACTCTCATGGGCTACTTCTGGTACTGTATGGGAAGCAGTTTCTTTAATGACAAGTGGCTTAGGTATGACTGTAGAAAACTCACTTATGGGACAAAGATTTGCTGGAGTACCTTCCAATCTTCTACAAAATTCAAAAGGTGTGGGATCCCCTGGAATTGTAAATTCTCTTCCTTGGTGCGAGAATTTCAAACATTGGTGGTATGTGGAAGGAACTACTTTGACAGTATGTATCCATGGTCTACCAAGCAAGATGTTATATGGAAAATCTAAATCTAGGACATGACATTCAGTATTGATAATGGCTGGTCCAACTTTGAGAGGCAACATAATAACTCCTTTTGATTCCCTTTCTCTTTCATCATATGTCTTTATAGTAATTCTTTTGCTAGAATCAAGGAGATCCTCTGGAAGTCCTAGGAAACAAATCATCTTTAATGTACAAAGGTTTAAGCCAGATCCATTGTCTATGAGGACTCTTTTTATTTTATGTCATTGTATGAGGACTTCAATATGGAGCGACATATTATGGTTGGGATTGGGAGCTTGGAAATCTTTATCTGTGAAGACCAAATGTTGTTGAGTGGCAAGGTTTCCAATTATGGCAGTGAATTGGGCAGCATTAATATTATCAGGGACACAAAACTCTAAAAGGGCTTTTTCTAAGATTTCCTTATGTACAGGCGAGGTGGTAAGAAGCTCAAGGATAGATATTTGTGCAGGAGTCTTACCTAGTTGGGATAATACATCATAGCGTGAAGCAGGCCTTTGTGGAGTGGATGGCGCAATAGGCACGTATGGAGGTAGTGAATTACTGTTATTCGGAGTAGTTGCTTGCAAGGTGAGTCTTCCACGTCGAGTGGTTGCATCACAATCAGCTGCTTGTAAGACAAGGGTATTCACATGAGTGTCTACCCTTTCGATGTGACCACACAAGGAGTCAAAACCACATATATCGTTGGTATCTATTTTTCCACACAAGGAGTCAAACCCTGATATGTGGTTAGTAGAGTAATCATAAGGTACAACGTTTGATGTGGAGGCTTGATTCGTATTATTGTTACCATCGTTGTGATCAGGAAATGGCTTTTGAAATATTTTCAACTTAGCATTCTTAGAGGAAGGACCTCCTTCCACTTCAATTTCTCCATTATCAACAAGGTTTTGGATAAACACCTTGAGTTTGAAACACTTATTGGTATCATGTCCCTTGACACGATGGTACTTGCAATATTCATTTTCTTGATACCACCTGGGTTTTGGTTGACTTTCATCAAAAGGACATGTATTAGGAAACACCATTAAGTTATGATCTACTACCTTTTGAAAGATGCCTTCCAATGGTTCACGAAAGTTGGTGAACGTCCTGTTTTGATCATAATCACAATTGTAATTGTTACGCGGAAAGAATCATGTTTGCTGATTGCCCTGGTTGTCTTGATTTGAGTTATTGTTGTTGCGGTTGCGGTAATTATTATTGCTACCTCCTCGAAGGTTTTTGACATTCGTAACACCATCGTGTGTAACACCCTTATTCTTAGACAATGATCTAGGCTTGTTATCGGTGTTTGATTCATTGTGGGAAGATGAAGAACTATAATGTCTGATGGTGCCTTTTTCTAAAAGTCCACTTTCAATGTTTTTACCCTTTTTGATTAGAGTAGGAAAGTCCTCAGGACTCGCCATTTTCAAGTGAAAGGACATTTCAGGTATCAAATTTTTGATGAACATATCTACAAGATGAGATTCCTCAATTTTATATGGCATACGACTAGCAATATGTCTCCATCTTTGCAAGAAATTGGCAAAAGTTTCTCCATTTCATTGCTTGGTATTACACAAGTCGCTTAATGAAACCTTATTGTCCGTGTTGTAAGAGTATTGTGCTATGAACTTATTTTCCAACTCATCAAAGGTAGAATGAGCATCCTTAGGTAGATTTATGAACCACTCAAATGCAGGGCCTCCAAGACTTCATGGAAAGAGCCTCTTAAGGTAATCATCACTGTATAACACCTCTTGACACAAAATATAGAATTCCCTTATATGTGCGATAGGGAATGTTTTTCCCATATATTTGTCAAACTTTGGAATCTCGAAACCAACCGAGAATGGAGTAACAGGAACAGATTTATCAAAAGGACAAATCTCACCAAGAAACAAGTTTTTTACCCCTTTATTGTTTTTGTTGCGCACCTCATTTTGTAGTTCATGAATCATTTGAGTGAGGTGTGCTACTTCAGAGTTCGTTTGGGCTTATGATTGCTGGGGTGGTGGAGTTGCTCCATTTGAACCACCCTACCTGTATGCACTTGTTGCATTTGGCACGGATATTGTTACCATGGTCATAGGCACATGCAACTGAGGTGAAGGTGTAGGCTATGTAGAAATGACGATTGGTTGAGTTGGCACTTGACTAATACCAAGGCATCCTACATTTGACGTTGTTGAGATGTTTTGTGGAGCATTAGCATATGTGGTAAAATTTGATAGAGCATTGATGAATTGTTGAAAGATAACAGGGTTGGTTTGAAGGGTTGGTTGTGGTAAAGTACTAGATGTGGGCATTGCACTAGTTGTCACCATAGGTCCTTTTCCTTTGCTTGATGTTGGTATTGCACTTGAACTAGGTGCTAAGGGAGCACCACCTTTCTTGACTTGAGTAAATAGGATGTTCTCATCAAAACTTGTAGGAATTTTAACACCATCCTTGATCAGATTTAAGAATATATCGGTCTTGTTTGCCTTAATGGATTTCTCCATCATCTCTACATTGTAAGGGTCTGCAAGGAAGGTCTTAACCTCACTAGAAATATCACCAAAACCAATAGGGTCTTCATCTTGGTCTACTTCTTCATCACTATCACCTGGATTTCTATTATGAAAAGGTTGTTGTGGCTCTTGGATATTAGGCATACCAAGGTTCAGATTAGAGGGAAACACATCCCCTAATGAAGTTGCAACTGCAGGAGGAAGATTCTCCATTACTGATTGCTTTGTTGATTCCCACAAATGTGTTTTGGGGTTGAATGTAAACCTTCTTGATCGTGTATTTACCATACAAGAATGGCCAAATGATGAATGAGGGCTTATGAGAGAAATAGAAAATGAAAATGAGAGCTCCTAACCTTAGATGATCAGTGGGTCAACCACCCAAATTTGAACAAGAGACCTTAATTTAGCAAACAAAATGATATTGAGAGATAATAGTATCCTTTTCTTACCAAAGATAGTCAAATATGATCTTGTAGGCAAGATAAGACACCAAATGGATCACGTACTATTTGGAGACTAACTTGTGGTCCCAAATAAGCAAGGTAAGATATTGAGTGAACTGCTTACTATTTGGAGATTGACTTGTGATCCCAAATAAGTAAGACTTGAGTATCCTTCTCTCACCAGAGATAGTCAAATATGATCTTATAGGCAAGATAGGACACTAATAGATTGCTTGCTATTTAGAGACTGACTTGTGGTCCCAAATAAGAGAATGTGATTAGAATAAGGTGTTTGCTTATGGATGTAAGGTCTAATGTCATGAGAAAAAGATGTTTTTAGGTTTTTAGCTCTCTTAGAAGGAAGTTTGAAGATGGAAAAAATGGAAACGAATAAGAAAGATGAATGTATGATGGCCACTTGTACGGTTGATTCAATTTTCGTTTACAGGAAATAAGAACCTTGGGTTTACACCTGGGAAAGCAGACCAGTTCCGTAGTTTTCCATTATAGGTGATCCTATCATAGCGGTCTTGCCTAGCTTCTTCTTTTTTAATGTCCCTAATCACGTAGCTAAATTGTTTATCACTGTGGTTTAGTCTCTTCCTTTCTTTGTAGACAAGGGGTTTGGACAGTTTCACTTTCTTATGCTTGGTTTGGTTGACTGTTTTGGTCATGGCAGGAACAAAACAAGACTCTAAAAATAAACTCAACCACAACTCAAAACATGACTTTAGTGCAAAAAAAAAAAACTTCCCAAAAAAATGAGCGTGAGTCAAAGAGACCTCACCTAACCTATCTTATTGCAAAGGTTCCCTCACAGTTTCACTCATTTTTTTGTTTTTTTTTTTTTTTTGATTTTTTTAAAATTTGAACAAACACACCAAACACAACAACAATCCTAATAAGGCTGATACTAGGCTGTACAAGGCTTAGCTAAAGGGCATCCTCGATATACACTAGGTACGTGAGGCCCAATTCTGTAGATGAAAGGAAATACTGCCACACAGCCGGGGGGAAACGGTAACCCAATCTCCTCCTTCACTTCCCAAAGGTATAAAGTTCTTTGGGGCTTAGCCAAGAGTGACAATATTTACACTTCCAAGAGAGGTGTCTTTTGATTCACCTCCCAAGTTTTATACTCTGCCAGAATGCTGGAGTTGAGGTTGTCCCAAGGGGTAATGAAATCCCCAAGCAGGCCTCCTAATAAAATGAAAAACAAACCCACTTATTTCTTGTGCACCCAAGGTCGCCCAAAGGCACGAGGGGAGAGAATACGTAAGTGGATTTGGGGTTTAAAAGACACTTGTTTGTTATCCACAAAAATTTAGGTTTTCTACTCTAATTGAAGACACTCATGTTTAAAGCATACAAGGTTCTTTCCAACTTTAAATAACAAAAAATAAAGTACTAAAAAAAAATACTAAAAATGAAAATACTGAAACGAAACTACTGAAATGAAAATACTGAAAAGAAGTTAATTTTCTTTAGGACTTTGAATGTGAATTCATTTTAAGGCCCAAATCCAAATGTGCTCTATACTAAATGTACCCGTTTAAAACACTCCAATTTCAAATGTGACCAAGCCTTTTGCACTTTAGTTCATCCTCTAACGCAAATCCTCGACCTACAAACTCACAAAACACTTAAGAAAACCGTTAACCATTAGTTTAAACCACAATAGTCACAGACACTAATAATCGAAGACGCTAAAACACGAAGATGACAAAGCACAGAGCGCAGATGACAAAATGCAGAGTGAAAACGCTAGAGTGCAGACGCTAAAATGCAAGGCACAAATGCCAAAATAAAAATTTCAGATGCTAAAAATGAGAAGCGAAGATGCTAAAATGAAAAGTAGAGATGCTAAAATGAAAATCGGAGACGCTAAAATGAAAATTGAAGAAGCCAAATTCAGACCACAAACGACAGAACATAGAGCGAAAGCAACAAAGAAATGAGCAGAAATGACAAAACCCTAACGTAGATGACATAATAAGTAATGCACAGATGCAAAAAGGAAAAGAACCTAATTTTTTGGCGACGACGCAGACGCTTATTCATAGAGACGCTGATCAATGGAGATGGCACTGCGACTATCAGAGACGACAAAACGCTAATCCAAACTATAAAAAATTGTATTAGCGGACTTCTGAAGTGAGATCAGGGATGTGGCTTCCACTGGGCGTGCCAAAATGTGTGCTGGAAAAATGTGCAAATTGCTAGAAGCCTAAGGAATCAAGCTAATCTAAAAGAAATTCACAAAAGCAACCAACAAACCAAAATTCCAACCACCTCTAATACTCAACAAGGGCAGCTATGTGTAGCCATTTT
Organism: Cupressus sempervirens; assembly: GCA_028749045.1. Lineage (NCBI taxonomy): Eukaryota > Viridiplantae > Streptophyta > Pinopsida > Cupressales > Cupressaceae > Cupressus > Cupressus sempervirens. The sequence goes on from CM053790.1 coordinate 265,338,893, forward strand.
TGGTGTATCCTTGATGGAGGGTATGTTTGGTATGCTCTCACAAACACAACAATAAGTAAATCCCTTGTGTGGAAGTGCAAATGTGAGTGTGAGTGCAAAGATGAATGTGCAATATGATCCTAGACTATAGAAAAAGGAGAATACTTTCAAGATATGACTAGGGAGAAAGTCACACTCAAAGGTATTCTATGAAATTATGAAAACTATCTAGTGATGCAAGCTAAAATGAAAACTAAAACTAGAATGTAAACTGAATATGCGAGATGTAAGCTATAACTAGAATTAAAGCTAAACTAGAATGTAAAACTAAATATGCATGCACCACAAAAACTAAAATGCAATACAAAATGTAAATCTTATCAACTATCAAGTCACTAAAATGCAGCCTATGAACTCCACATGAAACGTACCTAAAATGCAAGCTCTCAATATGGTGACTCTAGACTTAACGAGATGGCGTATCGATGCAATCCAATAATCCTCTCTATATGTCATGCTTGAGACAAGGCTTCTATTTAAAGACTCTCAGGAAACATCTAGAGGGTGTTTAGAAGATAAGGATAAGGATAAGGATAAGGATTAAGCACCTTATCTCTTTATCTCATACCCTTGATTGGGAGGATAAAATGATGAGGTGGCACATGTGTGTAGAAAGTTCTCAAGTTGTAGACACCATGTGCTTAAAAAGAAATGCCAACTCATATGAATGCACATACTTCTAGGCGGTTTGAATAAAGATTAGGATAAAAATTAAATTAAATTTAATTAAATTTAATTTAGGTTTAGAAGAAAATTAATAGGAAATGGAGGATTTTAAATAAATAAAATTTATTTAAAAGAAATAAATAGAGAATTACGTGTTAATTAAATTTAACACATTAAGGCTAGGAAGTATTTAAATTAAATTTAAATACTTGGGCCAAAAGTGAACCCATTTAATTAAAATAATTTTAATTAAATAAGTAGAAGAATGTGACTATTATTAATTAAATTAATAAAGTCATTCGGGACAATTTTTAGTGTATATAGGTACCTTCCCTAGAATGAAGGTTGGTGACTCTATTTGAAGGTGTTAATTCAAAATCATGGTTTGGTACAAGGGAAAAGTTGAGAGTGATAGTGATAGTGATAGTGATAGTAATGATGAATACTTTTCATATCCTAAGAATAGATTCCTGATGAGCCTCTGCAAGTTGAATTCTTGAAGAATTTCTATGGTGGTAGGAGGCTAGATCCTAAAATGATTCATCCCCACTTACTTTAGGTTTTTTGAAAGATCGGTGAAGAGGATGGAAAGGATTATGGTTTTCTTTTTCCTAATCAAGAATCCTTCTTGGAAAAAGATTCAATATGTAAAGATAAAGAAGGCCTTGCTTAAAATATACTTCATCTAAATCATCAATGAGGACTACTAAAAATGTCTATCATGCACCTATATCTCAAAAAAATTAATTTTCATTGACCCTAAGTAGGCTAACTTCTTGAGCATTTTCTACGGTGGATGGAAACTAGATCCAGAAAAGATCCATCCATCTTTGCTCCAAACCTTGCAAAAGATAGATGAAGAAGATGATAAAGATTATTAGTTTTTCCCTCACAAGCCAAAACCATTTTCAAAAAGAAGTTCAACGTACAATTATAAAGAGGAATTTGATCATAAAAATGATTCGTGTAAATCAAGGATGGATAATGGTGGTATAAAAAGTGTCCCAACACTTGTACCTACTTCACATCCAAATCATACTTCCATTGATCCCAATCAGGTTGAGTTTTTAAAAAGCTTCCATGGAAATGTACGTTTGAATCCTGAAAAATTACATCCTTCTTTACTTCATAAACTATAAGAACTTGAGAAAGAAGAAGCATGCAAGAATTATTTTATTCGTAGTAGAACATCTCCTGATCCAAATTTTAGAAAGGATTCATCTAAATCTCCATGCATGAAAGAAGACAGGGATCCTATGTATAATGAAGGAGATGGTCAAGGAATAGGGTCTATAGGAGAAGAATGGTTTGCCAATGTATCAAGGCATGAATATGAAAATTTCAAAATCCATGAGAAATTATTCAATTATTTCAATCCTAATGAGAAAGAAAGAGAAATATCAAATTCTCAAGAAAATACACAACATATGATTGAAGATGAGGGAAATGTGGATCAAGGTGAATTTCATAATACTTTTATTCCTACTTGGTGCCTCAATGCTTTAGATGATGACTTCCTATGTGGCGAAGATCTTCCCATTCATCTTTCCATGATCTTTCAAGATGGTGAATCTATTGATGACATCAATACTTCAGATGTTATGGCACAATCTTAAACCACTACTATTGATAGAGATAAAAGCACCATTGAACTTCTACAACTATCTACTTTCTCTATACGAATGGAGACCTTTACTTTTGATGACATCAATGAACTTGTGATTAAAATATTGGTTGATGAAAAAGATAAAAATTAGCTTCTAGGAGAAGAAGATGAACCATATAACCTTAATCCTTTATCATGCATACCAACTTCCACATTTCATGAAAGATGTCTTGGAGAAGAAATGATGATTCAAAAGGGGATAGATATCATTGAACATATTGAAGGTGAAAGATATATAGATATGAAGAAAAGTTCCTCTATTCCAATGGAAGTGCAATTAAAATCCTATGGATCATTCAAAGTTCAAGGAAATCCTATGCCAAAGAACTTCTATGAGAAGAATAACCATGATGAAGAAAGTAATGAGTTAGCAAGGGATCTCATGGAGGAATCCAGTGAAGAAAACTCTTACGATGTATTTCCTTCAAGCTTGTGCTCAAAATACTTGGATGGTAATTTCCCCTATGAAGAAATGTTTAATCTTTTGTTTCTAGATGATGGTATTTCTATTGATGCTTCTCAAATAGGTGTTCAAGGACAAGGTTCAATGGCTATAACTCCATAGGTTGTTTTGCATCACAAAAAAGGAAATCCAATATGAAGTTTGGTATCTTCTTGTCTTAACCATCAGAAGACTCTTCAAATGGAAAATTTTGATATTAATGGGATGAAAAATGAAGTTATGGCCCACATTGTTGAAGATGGTACCCACATAACTTAGAAGTGCCTATAAATTCAAAATGATCTTTTGGAAGATAAGGAAGAAGAAATGGATCATGAGAAGATTCAATATAACATGGATGTGCATCCCAATTAGAATAATTTTATAGAGGATTCAACTGTGATCATGCCTATGGAAAAGCAAGACTATCCAGTGTCAAAAACAAGTTTAGGACTTCATGATGATCAATCACTAGAAATTCAACTAGAGGGCTTGCCAAGTAGAGGAGAAGATCAAAGATGCATTCAAAAACTTGAGAATCTTATACTTCAACTCTTTGAAAATGAAGTTATCAATGCCATGCCACAAGAAGAAAAGTTTATTTTGAAGACCAAGATTTTTTATGAAGCCTGGTTATTTGGATATGTTCTTTCATCCAAAGATGTGGGGCATGCTAGGAATCTTAGAGTTAGAATTCAAGGAGCACACTTATATTTGAACCCATGGAAGCTTAAGAATTGTCACATGTTAGTATACCATGGTATTTATTTTCCCTATCCAATGAATGGATTTGCATGATTATACCTCAGTTCACTACAAGTAGGTAAACCTACCTTGTACATAATCTAGTTAGGAATTTGTGTTACTTTGGGTTTTCCTTTTTATCATCCCATTTTTGGTGTTCATTCCCTCTTTTAAAAAGTTGTCCCTTAGGTGACTTTATAGCCCCATTAATAAGGAACTATTCTAGTTATTCTAGATTTGAACTTCATCCTTGTCAGTCATTGTCCCTAGTTAGAGCCAGTTGTTGCCCAATTTTTTAAAAAAATTTCTCAATTCCTATCTTATTAATGTTATGGATATTTTTGAAATATGCCTTATTTTAACAATTAAAAAGGTGAATTCCTCTTTGATTTTTTGAGAAAGTATGCCCTTCAATGTTTCTAGCTCATTCCCAACTCCACCTAACACTTTGAATTTTCAAAATCCAGCTTTCGAGTCTAAAGTTATTGCAGGTTAATGGAAGAACCAAAAATATGTATTTTCTATCGCATCATTAACCATTGACCTCTCGAAAGGTTAAGGTTAAGCTCCAAATTACATATTTTGGAGGTGGTTCATTAACCTCTCCAAAATTATGTATTCTCTCCCCCATCATTAGCCTCTCAAAAGGTTAATGTTAACTTCCAAAATACATATTTTGCCTTGAAAGCTTAACCAATTACCTCTATATCAAAAGGTTAAGGTTCATGGGTCAAAACACATATAGTGAACCAAATTATTAACCATTAATCTCTTAAAGAGAGGTTCATGTTTGAGCCCAAAATATGTATTTCTAAGACAGTTGTTAACCTAGTGAAGGATTGGGTATGTGAATAGCTTGTAATCAGTGACCATGAGAACTCATGTATTCAGTAGCAGGTCAAGCAAGGTGGATACAACAATATTATGGAAGCTTACGAATAGGGTGTAATATTCATCAAAGTAGCATTGCCTCAATATTGTAACCACAGATCCCATGAATGACATGAATACAAAATGTGGAAGCAAAAACATGGTACGCCAAATATTTGATAGAATGCCATGAAAGAGGAGATATAAGCCCGGGTTTTGATTTTATTTTTGACTGCACCTTCTTTAAACCTTGTTATTGATATTGGACATTCCTCATCAAATTTTTGCTAGCATGTGAACCATTAATGTGAGGTTTATAATCCTAGCCATGGCTTGTTGGTATTGACCACAAACAAGGCATGTGAATTGCTTGACAAAATTCTCTGAAGAAGTCAGAGCATGGAGAAAGTAATTCAAAGGTCAGTCAATTTTGCAATTGTCTGTAATGAAGTTCCAAATATGGTGCATGATTTTCCTCAATTAGTGAAACATGTTTTTGAAAGGAAAGAGGACAATCGACTTCAGCCAACAATAATGGTACTTATGCTATCTGTCAAGAATGCTTGTAGAAATGGTTGGTTTCATGTTACAGATACAGACGATATTTTGACAATGTCTAAGGAGTTAACAAGTTACTTCACAAGTATGGGGGAGATGCCTTTAACTAATATGCACAATGCTATGAGCATCATCTCAAGTATTATTCCTCACTTTTATCCACAATAAGCTTGGTAGGCATTATTGTTTCTCTCAAAGTTAAGAAAAGATATAAAGTTCTAGCAACTGACTTTCATATTGCCAAAAGGACCTGCCTCACATGAGAAAATATGATTGTTTGTAGTTTGCACTAATTATTTGGAGACATCTACTTGTCTTGTAACTCTGCCTCAAGTCAATTTCTTACTAAATGGAAAGGGTGTTGAAAAAAGATGCAACCCGTCAATGGATACAGGTCCACAATTGCCAATAGATGTAACAAGCATGCTTAAGATCAGTACAAATCTGTTGTAGGCCATTGGATATTTCAATGGTAATTATCTAATTGCCATAACTATAATGAGTGTATGTCCATCTACTTCACCACCTTCAAAGTTGTGTGGTTATGCTCCCTCTGCTTCAAAAATTCTATCAGATGATTAACTATCAGAAAGATCAGCAAGGATAACCCTTCACTGTCCCATAAGTTATCATTGCATTGTGACTTGAGTAAAGGGTGCAACATGCAGACACCACCAAATTCACAAGTCTTTGAAGTTTCAAGCTTTTAAATTATTGTTTTGTGATTAGTGATTTAAAATGTCATTTTGGTCAAAGGTTAAGGATTTGATCATTTTTGGGTTAATTTGTTGAGGTTAATTGACCTAACCCAACATATTTGTGAGGTTGTCATTAATCATAGAGGGGCAGTTGTTAACCTCAGTGTCTATATAAGGACTATTTTTGGCTTTGTAAAGTTGGACTTTTTTGGACTTTAGAATAAGGGAACACTACGCTGAAATTTTTATCAAGAGAAATTTTTTGGAAAGTACATACAACTTTTGTCTCTAAAATTGAAAATCTCTATTATGTTCTTGGTACAAGAAAATGAAATGAGATAACACTTTTGGTTTCTTGTTCTAAAATCAAAATTGTTGTAGTATAAACTACTAATTCTTTTGTAGTGAGAATTCTCATAGTATTTTGTGAATGCTTATGAATCATGAATCAGCATGGTAATAATGGTCATTTTCAAGCATAGTTCTTGATTGCCTTTGTTATCATTCTATGTTGGCTCAAGAAAGTTGTGAGGTCATGTGGTGCATTCTTCTTGAACAACTTTCTATCAATCTTTAAAATTTTAGATTCTTTATTTGAAAATTCAAAAATTATATCATATGAGGGAGCTACCCCTCTAAACATAAAGGCCACATACCAAGGGCCTATCCAATATTGTGAACAGTTTGCCACATACATTCCATTAGGGAATTTTTATAGTGACAAATCTATTTACCAACATGTTGTATACTAATCATAAAGCCTTACAATACTTGGTAAGTGAAAATAAATTGAGTTAGAGACATATGAAGTGGGTTGAGTCCTTGCAAAATTTTATATTTGTAATTAAGCACAAGAGTGGAGTTACTAACAAAGTTTTTGATGCATTAAGTAGAAGATTTTCTTTGCTGACTGAAATGAAGGTTGAAGTTCTTGGTTTTGATTAAATGAAAGAGTTGCATGATGTCAATCTTGAATTTTCTAAGGTATGGAGAGAGTGTAGAGGACCAAATCTAATAGATCACATAAGTAAGTATGATGAGTATTTCATTCAAGAAAGTATGTTGTTTAAATGCATTCAGTTGTGTATTCCTAGAAGTTCTATGAGGTTGAATTTGATTAAGGAAAAGCATAGTGGTGGATTGGTTGGACATTTTAGAATTTATAAGACATTGAATTTGCTGAAAGAGAAGTATTATTGGCCACAAATGTATAAGGATGTTCAAAAATCTGTAGAGTTGTGGAGTTTGTCAAGTTGCAAAAGGAGTAAGTAAAAATACTAGATTGTATACACCTATTACTATTCCTGAGGAACTTTGGAGTGACATCAATATGAATTTTGTTCTTGGATTTCCTAAGATAGTGAAAGGATATGATTCTATATTTGTTGTAGTGGATAGATTTTATAAGATGGCTCATTTCATACCATGTAAGAAGACATCAGATGTTGAACATGCTGCTAAACTTTTATTTAAGGAGATTGTGAAATTGTATGGATTACCAAAAAAAATTATTTCTGACAAGGATACTAAGTTTGTTGGTTATTTTTGAAAGACTTTGTGGAAGAAGATGGCTACTGAGTTGAAATCTAGTTCTATGTTCCATCCATAGATAGATGGATAGACAGAGGTTGTGAATATAAGCTTGGGTAATTTTTTGAGATGTTTAGTAGGAGACAAGCCATGTAATTAGGAAATGGTATTGGCACAAGATGAGTTTGCATATAATAATTCGATGAGAAGGAGTATAGGGAAGACACCTTTTGAGATTGTTACTAGAATGTAGCCTAGAGGAGTATCAGATTTGAGGGATGTTTTTGGGGAAGACAAGAGAAGTGTTTTAGGGGAAGCATTTGTTTATTTCATGGAGTCTTTGCATAAGGAAGTGAAGTTGAGTTTGGAACAAATTAATCAAAAGTATAAGGAGAATGCTGATAAGAATAGAAGACATCATATTTTTCAAGTTGGTGATGAGGTGATGGTTCATTTAAATAAAGGAAGATTTCCTATTGGTACATATAGTAAGCTGAAGATGAAGAAACTTGGAGGTTGTAAGATCTTGAAGAAGTTTGATAGTGGTAATTCTTATGAAGTTGAGTTACCTAATGACATGGATATATCTCCTATATTCAATGTTTTTGATCTATATAAGTATCATGAGTCAGATGATGAAGTTGTTGTACTTGATTATCCTAAGAAGAAAATTAAATAAGTTGAACAAATATTAAACTAGAGGGTTGGCAAGAGCACAAGAGGAAGAGATTAATATGAATGTTTGGTGAAGTGGAAGAATAGATCAGTTGAAGATGCTACATGGATTTCTCAATCTGAGTTGGATGCAGCTCAAGTTGTGACACTTGCATGATTCGGGAGAATCATTTCTCCAACCCTAGTTGTTTGATGTAGGAGCATCTTGGGTTTTCTTGTAATCCTGCACTTTTCTTCATTATGTTAGCCACTACCAAGTTCTTAAGTTGATACTAAGTCTTTGGTTGCTAAGTGATCCTTTAGGTGCCAAGCATTTCCCTTTTGTTGTCAAGTTCCTTTGGTTGTCGAGTGAATTCTTTGGATGCCAAGTCATTCCTTTGGATGTCGAGCTTGTATGGATGCCAAGTGCCAGTTTTGAAAAAGCCTTTATTTGTCGAGTAATCTATGTCTAGTTCTAGTTTTGGCTGACCTTGCTTGTATTTAATTTATGTATAGGTAGTTAATAACTATTGAAGGCCAAATTGTGGCTTTTCAATGTTCTAGAATCTTCTATAAGCTATTTTGGCAAGTATTTAAGGGGGTATAGGATTGAGTTTTAGTGAGTAGGAGTAGGAAATAGAGGAGTAGAATATAGAAGAGTAAGAAAATAATGTGAAGTAGGATCATCGAGGATTGTACTTGAATATTTTCATGGTCATAACCTAGAAGGCCTTATAGCTAGGCATATATGTTGATTATTTGAGGAATCAATAAGTGTTTTTCTCTTCTTCCTCCTTTGTTTGCTATTCAATGTGTTCTATTTCCACTGTGTTAACTCTTTTAGGGTGGTTTAGATAACTGGGTGTGCCTTTGGCCCTAGTTATTCATCCTCTCCCTGCGTCATTTTTCCAAGGACTTTTAGAAGTAAAATGGCATAGGTTGAAGGTGCCTCTCTTAATTGGTCTCTATTATTTAATAGTAATGATTATATTTTCTAGAAGGTTTGTATGGAAGCTATCATACATTCTTTGGATTTCAAAATCTTGTTATTTCCAAATATATCATCCCAAAAATAGTTCCCACTAATCCAAATGATAAGCTCACATATAAACTAGATAAAAAGCTAGATATTCTCTTCTATGTGGTCTCACAAAAGATGTGTGTTAGAGTAATTAGATATTTCCGAATTAACTCTATTCTACTTGAGTTAAACTTTAGGAATATAATAATTAATTCTTTTATTAATTATTATTATGCAACCTAGGTTAGAAATTTTTAAGGTTTCGATCTCCATTATAAGGATGATCTCTCTTTGTAATTATTATAACATATTCACTTTTGATAATAGAAATCTCTCTTTTTGCTCATCAAGAATGTCCCATCTATGGATATGGAAATTCTAGCCTCCATAGCTTTTTGCTTTTCTCTTATGTGAAAGATGTTTTCATGTAGGTGATTATTGGGAGGTATGGGGTTGATCTTTCATCAACTTCAACAATGTGTTTTCCAAAGTAGTATATTTTCAATCTACCAATGATATTTGGGTTAAGTTATATACTATCTATCAAGGACATGAGAAGGTTAAGGAACAAAAGCTATTGACTCTAAAAACTTAGTTTGATAATCTTATGATGAATGAAGATGAAAATATAGCATCCTACTTATTAAGATTAGATAAAGTAGTAAATGTGAGAAGAGGTTTAGGAGTATAAATTAAAGAACATGACATAGTTTCAAAAGTCATAAGGTCCATTTTACCTAAATTTGAAACTAAAATCTCTACCTTAGAGGAGAAGAAAAACTTCTTTAAAATGACCCTACATTAGTTGTAAGAAACCTTAACTGCCTATGAAATGACAATCAACAATCAGGTTGGCTCTTCATCAAAAGAGACAACCTTTAAGCCTAAGAAATAAGATGAGAGTGATTCATATCTAATAGATACTTTAGAATCTTTGTTGGTTAGCAAAATGAAAAATAAATATCAAGGAAAATCATTCAATGTTTTAGTTGTGGCCAACTAGGACACTTTGCAACAAAGTGTCATCATGGTGATCAAGATGATGATGAGAAAATTGAAAAGTTTTCAGAAAGGAAACCTTGGAATAAAAATAAAATATTTAATAACTTTAATAAGAAGATTCTTTTGTCAAAATAAGACTCAAATTAAGAATCATGTGATTCGGATGAGGAATGGGAAAAACAATTTATGACTAAAGTTATAAGTGTTCAAAAATTTAAAAAACTAGTAAATCAAAATCTTCATCCAATTTGGTTGAAGACACTGATCTTGAGGAAGAACTTCTCTGCCCTTTACAAGAAATTGAAAAATTAAAGAAATTAATTTTAAATCATGAAAAAGAGAATCAAACATTATGGGTTGAACTCGAAAATGCTAATCATCTTGTTGAAAAGAAAAAAGATTTACTTGATGAAAAGGAAAATAAATTGATATCATTACGAAATCAAGTTGAACAATTTGATTCAAAGAACCAAGAAATTCAAAGAGGGGCTTCAAAAAAAATCTCAAATTCACTTTTCAGAGGCTATTTTTTTAACTATAACTTGTGTTGACACAAAATATTGCACCCTAGCCTAAGGGAATACTTCTTGGTAGCATTGTGTAACATGGAAACAACCTCCAAGCTATGGGACTTGAACTATGTGGTTGAATCTCTGGAGAAGGTCGGATTCATTTGCTATCAAGATGCACCTAACTACACTTGAGAGGAAAAGGGAGAAGGCAATGCATGAAAAGAAAATCTATCTATTCTAATCTAAGGTGGTGATGTACCAAAATAGATTTTGGATCTACTTATTTCACATTGAATGCACTAGAACTTAATAGATTTCTCAAAATATACCATTATCTACACCTTTTCAATATCAATATCCTAGATAAGCCAAAAGATAACAATCAGAGAAGGAATAAAATGGAATCACTTGATCTAATAAGTCACTAAGTATGAACATGATCATATGATATTTCAACTATCAAAATACATTTAGCAAGGAAGGTCACAAGAATGTAGACACAGTCAGGTTACAAAAAATAGATATAGTAGAGAAGATCTCTATTAAGCATAGGAAAAATTACAGAAAAGCTCTAAAAATCAGAAAATAGAGAACCCTTAGGAGAGTAATAGAACTTTATTTTATAGTTCAAGAATAACTGGGATAGCTTTAGAAAGAAGCCAAGTTTGACCACTAAAATTGAAGTTGCAAAGAACAATCATGCAAATTTAGAGAAGATCTGATTTGGTACACCTTTAGAGGCATGGAAATCATCAACCCTGACTAGAAGAAACCTTGATCTTGACATAAATAGTGTCATTAATGAAAAAAATTCCTCAAATGGATAACCAAGAGGTATTCAATATGCCTTTCATGTCTTCTAGCATGACCATAACTCACGAGTGGTTGGGATCAATCATGGAAATTAGATTGTGCAAGAAAACTAATTTCTTTCATTTCTAGCTTGAAAATCATCAAAGTTGACAAGTCAACCCACTCAAGGAACCAATGTGAGCCATGTGGACCAATGTGAGGTCTTTACGAGTTGACCACCTTATTAGCTTAACTATGCCACCTTGTCAACTTAACCAGATCTACTCCATGAGAGCGCAACCTAACTATGACCTAATTACTATTGTTACTTTCTAGCTAGGCCCACAAGGACATGTGTCCTCATGTCACTTCCCTACATTCATTAAAATCCTTGCAACTTCAAAATATGGGCAAGTGAAAATTGTTAATCTCTACAAAATTGATGATCATAAAAAACCCTAACATTATTATACCTTCATTTAAAACTTTCAAGCCCACTGAACACTCAACATCCACCTCCATATACACATAAACTTTCTTGGTGAATCTACATGAAGCATTTGGCATATATCCATGTTGCAGCTACTTGGCATCCTATCTGATATTCCATTTCAACCCTAGCGATGCATGCTAAAGAATGGACCCACAAGTACATGTGGCATGATGTCTCTTCCCTACATTGTTTAAAAATTGTACATATCTATAAAGTGAGAATACAACAATCATAGATCTTCCTACATCTAATCATAAAATTATGAACTGGCCCACCTCTTGCATAGTCAGCATTCTGACTAATCAAAACCTATCAACCTACCATGTTATTATGACATATTCCATGCTAGTCTAAAAAGTTCCTTTCGTGAACCACAAGGGGGACTGACATCACAAAGTCCACCTATTAGCTTGTCACTTCCCTACTATGGCTGAAGATTACACAACTTCATAATGCAAAAATATGACAATCATCAATCTTCCTTGATTTGATAGCTTAGAAAGATGCATTTACTTTATGACTTGTGTTAGTAACTTGACTAATGAAATACCTACCATATGCCAACTCATTTGATAGCTCTCTTTTGGTTCTAGCCCCATAGCATATACATGTCCCACATGGACACATGACACACTATTGCTTCCCCAGATTGTCTAAAGAACATGTCTTTCCATAATGCAGGAAAGGGACAATCATGGATCTTTGCAAGATCTAACAATCAAGAAAGCCACAAGGCCCAAGAAAGATTAAATGCAAAATCACTTAGGAAATAATATTTAAACTAAGGTTTTAACATATGTATTTTTTACATGCCCTAATTTTGAATTTTTAAATATATGATTGCTAACTAAGTTTAATATTCAAATCTTTCAATTTGGCGAGAAGGCTAAAATAGCTAACAATTCTGGTGACATAGGGGATATGCAAGACTAATATGCATAACTAGTGACCTTTCACATCCATTGGGACATGGAGTCCCTAAAAGACACAAAGATCCACTCTATAAAACCCTAAAACCACCCTCTACAACTAGAAAATAGGAACCAAAACCCTTTTTAGCCTCTGTGAAACACCATGTGCTCACACACTTCTTGTAAAATAGGAAAGAATTGAAAGAAACTACCCTAACTACATACATCAAAACCCTAACCCTCTTTAGAAGTAGAGCTTGAGTTAGATCCCATTGATTGGGATTGGTAGAGTATCACCATTGGGTGTGGATTGGCCTCATTGCAACTGGTGATCGAATAGGGTCCACTCCAAATAGCATCAAACTTGGAATGCCTCCCTTATTTGGCTCTATCTATATCCCATTTGAGGACAAGGTCTCCATCTCTAAAAGTCTAGGATTTAGCCTTCTTGTCAAAGCTCCTCTTGACCTATTGTTGATGTGCCTCAAGTGTATGCATAGCTTGGTGCCTCATTTCTTCTAATTCAATTAGTTATGCCAACCTAATTTTCATGGAGTCTTGTTCTTCTAGCTCCAATTGATGAGCTAACTCAAGAGAGGGGAACTCTAATGAGATAGGAAGCTTAGCTTCCTTTCCATATACTAGTGTGAATAGGGAGTTTCTAATGGCCCTCTTGGGTGTGATTATGTCACCCCAAAGAGATGTCTTTAACTTGGTATGCGAACACCTCTGGCTATCTTCAATTATCCTCTTCATGATTCTGATGAGGTTCTTCTTAAGGGATTTGGCCAATCCATTACCTTGCGGATAATAATTTGAGCAAGTACTCATGTATATCCCATGTTATAGATTCAAAGAGCATATATGATCTCCAACAAAAGATTTTGCATTCTTAGATATATTAGTGGAAGGAAGACTAAATTTGGTTACAATTCCACTAAGGAAATCAACCACATAAGCCTTTGTTATGTCATTTAAAGAAACTACCTTTATCCACCTTGTAAAATAATAAGTAGTAGCTAAGATCCACTTGTGACTAGAACTATATGGTGGAATGATGGGGCCAATAAAATTTAAGTCCCATTGAGTAAAAGGTTGATCAACCTGGATGGGATGGAGGGGAAGGGCAACCAACCTTTTCTTTCTGGAGAAGAACGCACATTTCTCACATTTCCTTACCCACTTATAATAATCACTAATAAGGTTGGATAATAATATCCAACCCTCATTCTCTTTATTATAGTAACTCTAGCTGAGAAATGACCACTAGCAGGACGATCATGAAATTCTTTAGCAACTTGTTGACCTGATTAGCCTTGATACATCTTAATAGGACTTCATTAGAATCCTTCTTAAATAATATTCCATCTACCAATATGTAGGGAATGTCTTTTAGCCTTATTTATCTCATTTTTATTTTATTTAAGTCTTGGGGATACCTTCCTTCTAGCAAGAAAGTTGTCATGACATGTAATCAATCAGACTAACCTTCATTCTCTACTAGTTACTCATCTTGAATCAAGACGGTAGTCTCCTCAAGTATCTCCAAAGATGGAGCCATCTTCTCACAAAGTCATTTACCTCTTATCTACTTGGTAATCTTGATATCAATGTCATATTCCATGACCTTAGTAATCCACCCAACCTTTTTCTCATTGATATCTTTATTCAGGAGGAAGTCCTTCACATCGACATGTGGAACTAAAAGTTGGACTTTGTTATGAGACAAGAGATTCCAAAATTTTTTGAGAGACCTTAAAATAGAAAGGACCTACTTCTCTACATAACTATATCTTCCCTCATAATCATTAGGCCCCTCACTAAAAAAAGCAATGTGTTGTTCCAAGTTCTCATCATTTAGTTGTGTTAAAACCATAGATATACTTGATTATCCTCCAAAAGAGTAAAGGATGAAATCACTATCAAACTTTGGATTAACAAGAGTTGGGGTTGAGGTAATTGATTTCTTGATTTATTCAAAATTATATTTCCCCTCCTTAGTCTAGGTGAAGGTCAAATTATTTTTTAACATGGCATTAAGAGGTTTGACCATGGTAACAAGGTTTTGAATAAACCTTCTCACAAAATTAATCCTACCAAGGAAACTTTGCAGCCCTTTCTTATAAGAAGGAAGTGGGAGACAAAAAATTGCTTCTACCCTCTCTATATCTATTGTTAATCCATCTCTTGATACAAGGTGTCCTAGGAGCTTCCCCTACTTAGTGGAAAACACACATTTCTTGGGATTCAATGACACACCATATTCTCTACATCTAACAAATACCTAACTCAAATGATAAAAGTGATCTGTTGCATGTTTGGAAAAGATGTTTATATCATTAAGATACACTAACGAAAAAAAATTCCATCAAACCTTTGAAAGAAATCTTCATTTCCTTTTGAAATGTGGCACCTACATTAGTTACTCCAAATGGCATCTTACAATAGGCATAGGCACCCCATTTAGTGGTGAAGGTTGTCTTATGTCAATCTAACTCCTAGGCAAGCACTTGGTTATAGCCTAAAAAATGATTAGAGAAGGAAAATCTCTCTAAACCACTAACCTTTGATAGGATCTATTCCATAGAAGGTAGTTTGATTTCTCCACTCTTCTTCCTAATAGGGACAAGATTAACTACCCATGAGTAATGTTGGATAGGGAAAATGATATTGGCTTCTAAGAGTTTTGACAACTCTTTTCTCATTAATGGCTCAATCTTGGGGTTAACTAGCCTTTGCTTATACCTAATAGGTTTAACATCTTGATTCAAATCAATAGTATGCTGAAATAGGCTTGGGTCAAAACCCTTTAAATCTTAATATGTCCATGTAATGAGATCATTAGATTCTTGACATAACCTAATGAAAAATAATTATTTAGCTTCAATACATACATTCCCTAAGTTAAGAGTCTTCTCATTAGAACAATGATGGGTATATAGTCATCCTTACTTGCAGTCAGATTTGAACCCTTAGGCAATTTGTTAGAGTTCAAATTCATGATCCTCCATATTGAATTTGCAGTTTGTACTAATTTTTAGTAGAGAATTCTGCCTCATTTTCCAAGACATTTACAAATTTCACATCAAAATCAAATACCTACCAATTTGTGCAATTATTAGGAATAGTAGGCCTCACAACAATTTTGATTTGTTGCTCCTTATCATCAGCACCATGCTCTGGTATGTCATAGTGGGCACCAATGGCTGCAAGCCTATTAGCATTTTTTTTCATGTTCCTTGGAACACTCTAAATAGTTAATGATTGAAATCCTTCAATAAAATCCCATACTCTATGTTTTTATGACCTTAGGAGGAATTTTTTTGTGACATTTTGATTCTTAACTTGATTCACAGCCAACTTACTATCTCCATATATTTTTAAAGATTTGATTCCCCTACTTTGTGCAAGTTGAAGACCTTGGATCAAAGCTTCATACTCTGCTACATTACTTGTGCAACTAAATTGGAGACTATAAGAAAATAAATGTTTCTCCAATTCAAGAGAAATCAGCATAATACCAACCCCTGAACCATTTTTGTTTCTTGAAACATCGAAGAACATCTCCCATAATCCATTTGTATCTTCTTTTTCTTTCATGAGATTAGGAATAGGAACACTTTCTTCAAATATACAATAGGTCCCAAGACCCATCTCCTTGGCTTCTTATATTGGATCAAACTGATAGGTAGAAACCTATTCATCCAAAAGATAATCAGGAACCTCTGCTAATGAGGTAGTAGGTTCTTAGAATATGTACACTTCCTCCTCCTCCCCTAATTATAAATTTGCATGTTTATAGGGCTTGAAGTATAAGTCTCTATGTGGTTAAGAGCTAAAGGTTCTACTCTTAGGGAATCTCTTGCCCCATATCTTGTCCTAAAGAACATATAGGATCAATTTCCTACAATATGGCCTCCTACTTGTGCAATGAAGTCTCTAGAAAGATAGATGGAAAAATAAGCTTTTACCTCAGCTACTAATATTTCTTAGATTAAAGTACAACTAGGAAATGCATGCAATGTCATCTCCACATTTCTTAGGACCCCTACGGTCTTGATAGAGCTTCCATCCAACTAAAGGAGATCCCTAACTATGGGCTCATACTTGATACCAAGGAGATTAGCTACACTTTTAGGCATTACAAAACTACTAGCCCCTGAACCTATCATACAATTGTGGACTAGTTTATCTTCTATGATCAAGGAAACATAAAAGGGGAGAGGCTTGATTTTCTTACTTTTTGCTTCTTCATTTATTGGCTGCACCAAGCTTGTTGCATTATTCTATCTTGGTAGCTGATTCTTGGCCTCTATGTTCTCTAACCCCTTCTGTAGCAATTCCTTATGTAATGGTATAGTGGAAACAACATCCCACATGAAGATATTGATATTAGTCCTCTTCATTTGGTCCACCACATTAAAAGGAGTTTTGAATGACTTGGTTGAAGCTTTGGGAATTGCATGGGTAGATGGTTGAGGTTGACGAAATTGAGGTTCAATAATGTCCTTATTTCTTGTGTTTTGCTTCTATTGAGGAGCAATATTGGATTGGGCATTCATTATTGGTACTTGAGGAGTAGCATCTAGAGTTGAAGCCTAATTTGGTGAAGGAGATTTAGCATCCTGAACATCCCTCCTTTTATTTCTAGTATAGTGAGCTATAGCTTTCTAATTAGTATGATAGTGTTCCTTTGATTGATGGTTCATGAAAGAACAATCATTTTGTTGCAATAAAAAAGAAGTGTTAGTAGACTAACTAAAACTATATTATTGTCATACTATTGGTTCTTAGGTAGTTAATGCCAAATAAGATTCTTCCTTCTAGCACATGCAATGGGCATAGTTACAAGAAGGACAGAAATATTTCTCCTGAGAAATTTTTTCTTGGGGAACCAAGGCTCTGTTTTGGTTTGTATTGGCAGTAGGGGTATTACCAGTAGTCTATTAGGATTATATAGAACATGACCTTGAATTTTGATTGGGAGGTCTATTATACATGGGGTTTTAATAATTATGTTGGGGAGGCTTATTGCTTTGATCCTATTGTCTCTTGATAGTCACCAACTCATTATTCATCTTTTGCATCACTAAATTTTTATCCTCTATCTTCTTTTCTTTGTCTTGTAGCTTCTTGTCTAGATTCTACAACATTGTTTCCATCATAGCTTAAATTTTATCTACTTCATTAGAAGATGTAGAAGATATTGGGACTACTATAAGGGATCTACTTGTACAACTCATGGGAATAGAGGCTATTTAAGGTTGATGGTTAGGAAATTTAGGGGGAAAAGGCATTGGAGGACTTGGAGCTAACGTCCTACCTTGTATCAAAATATTTTCTACCCTGATAGTAGTTTCATAGGAATTTGGTAAAGTATCCCCTCCCATAGTTTGTACTGTGGTGGCTATGTCACTATTGAGGACTCTCAGATCATGCAAGAAATCATAACCAAGGGAAAGCTTTACTATAGTGGGTATTCTATCCCATGCCCTCTAAAATCTATAATTAAAATCAGTCATGTATTCATAGGGGGCTCTTTTGATAGGTGATCACTTTTATCCTCAAAATGCTTACATGGCCCCACTCCTAACCCATCCCAATTAGTAATAGAATTATGAGTTAAACTTCTATATCATTATAGGGATTTTCCTTTTAAGGATGAGGCTTACAACAATAATCCCATGTATATTACAAATTTTGGAAACTTTTTGAATGTGTTCTTTAGGGGAAGTAGAAGTTTCACCAGTAAAGTTAGGTACACTTTTAAGGGCTGATACTAGTATATCATGTCTTTGTGCTAGCAAGAGAGGACTTCCACCATTAAAGGTGGAAAAATTATGAGCTCTAGCCATATAAACACATGCCCTATTAATATGGTAAAATGGTATTCTAAGCTGTGATCTATTAGCAAGAGGGGTAGAGATGGATCTTTTAGGTGTATGGATTTATTCTGTACTCCTCACTAGTGATAGAGACAATCTAGTCTTCTTTCTTCTAGGATTTGAAAATGAAAGCTTAAAATACTGAAAATTACCTCTAGAAGATGCTCTTGTGTGAGCTTTGGGCATGAATCATAGAAAATTTGGTCTTAGGATGTAGAGAGGGAGTTGCCAAGTACTTGAAAATGAGCCTCTTGGAGGCTTGAATGCTGAAGCTAGTACTATCTCCTCAGCATGAGCATGAAATCTTTCTTTGACACTAGTGAAATTGAGATCTTCTGATATGAGTGTCCCATCGGGCATGCCAAAAATTGTTAACACAAAATCTTGCAACCTAGCCTAAGTAAATACTTCTTAGGAAGCCTTGTGTAACATGGAAACAACCTTCAAGCTATGGGACTTGAACTATGAGGTTGAGTCTCAAGAGAAGGATGACTTCCTTTGCTATCAAGATGCACCTAACTATACTTGAGAGGAAAAGGGAGAAGGAAATGCATGAAAATAAAATCTACCTATTCTAATCTAAGATGGTGATGCACCAAAATAGATTTTGGATCTACTTCTTTTCCAATAATGCACTAGAACTTATATACTTCTCAAAATATACCATTATCTACACCTTTTCAATCTCAATATCCTAGATAAGTCAAAAGATAACACAATTAGAGAAGGAATACAATGGATTCCACTTGATCTAATCAATCACCAAGTATGAACATGATCATATGATATTTCAATTGTCAAAATGCATTCAACAAGTGAGGTCATGGGAATTCACACACAATCAATTGACAGAAAATGGATATAGAAAAGAAGATCTCTATTAAGCATAGGTAAAATTATAGAAAATCTCAAAAAAAAAAAATTAAAAAGAACCCTTAGGAGAGTAACAAAATTTTATTTTTTATAGTTCAAGCATAACTAGGATAGCTTCAAAATGAAGCCAAGTTTAAGCACTAAAATTGAAGCTGCAAAGAAAAATCATGCAAATATAGAGAAGATTTGATCTAGTACACCTTCAGAGGCATGGAAATCATTAATCCTAATTGGAAGAAACCCTAATATTCACATAAATGGCATCATTAATGCAAAAAATCCCTTAAATGGATAAGTAGGAGACAAGCATCATGTCTTTCATGTCTTCTAGCATGATCATAATGCACAAGATGTTGGGATCAATCATGGAGATTAGATTATGTAGGAAAACTAATTTCTTTCATTTTTGGCTTAATAGATTATCAAAGTTAGTAGGTCAACCCAATAAAGAAATCAAGATGAGCCACATAGACCAATATTTTTATTTATTTCTATTGGAATACTGGTTTAATGATGATATGTTACATTCATGGCTGAGTTTTTCATTGATCTCAACATAGCATGTTTGATGTCTTCTTTGGTATCTAATAGAAGAATAGGAAAAAGATCAAGTTGGTATGGATGGCTAGTTGATCATGATAACCACATAAGGTTATGAGAGATACCTTTGACTATCTGGCAAATGGAGTTAAAGTTGGAAGTAGAAAGGATGAGTCTAGAAGAAGTTATGTAAGTTTTGGTGATGTCTATTCTGAGATAGAGTTTACAAAGGCATGTTCTAATAAACTTTTTATATATCTTAGAAGAGTTGATATCTTGAGGATTGAGGTTAAGGACATGGAGAAGACTTATTGAGGATGATGTGGCTAAGCTCTCTCATCATAATATTATGTGTATGGAAAGTTATTCAAGTTTTAAGGTGGAAGATTTGTGTTATCACTAAGTGTAATGTGTTCTTAATGTGGTCCTATAATAATTAATTGAGAAGGACTAATAGCCAACTCAAGGAATTTTTTTATGGACTTGTTATAAAGGAAGATAATTTCTTTTATCATGGTATGGATATATGCAAATTATGAATTTTTGGAAAGTAGTAGAGAGTGTGGAATGCAAAATTAAGCAGAGCAATGTGAAAGTGAAGGAAACTTCATTGCCGAGGTTTTGCTGAGTGATTCAAGGTCTAACATTTGGATCTAAGGTTTGTGACCTGGTCTACAAGGACTGATAGTGATGGTCCATTTGATAGGATATAGGAAATAATAAGCAAGGAAGACAAATAATAGTAAATTACTTGTTTGAGTAGTGAGATCTTCTTGTAGTTGAAATTTCATGTTTGGGCAGTGGGCTCTTTGTGCATACATTGTACCACAACTCCTAATAGGGTTGGAATCTCCTAAAAGGGATCCAAAGTCTCCTAATAGAGACTCATTGCACTAAATGTTGTAATATAGTTCTAATAGGGTCCATCCTCTAACAAGGAATATTTATATTAGTACATCATCTTGTGGGCATCATTCCCACCAGGGTTTTCCCTCTAATCAAGGGTTTCCCTAGTCAACACATCTGGTGTAATTACTCATGTGCATCTTTGTATGGTTTATATTGACTTTGTTTGAATGGTTAAGTCTGTTTAAATAAGATAAGTGTTTTAATTGTTGGATAATTGATTCACCCCCACCCCCCCCCCAATCTTAGTTATCTTGGTGGACTATTGTGTCTAACAATTGGTATAAAAGCATCAAGTCCTTGAAGAAAAAGTTTAATAGCTTTGGAAGATCCATGGTGAATATGTTTAGGAAAGATAGTCCAAAGTTTGATAAAACAAACTATGATAGCTAGAAAGAAAATATGAAGATACATTTATTGTGTATGGGTTCGGGATATTGCATCTTGACAAAAATAGTGAAGATGATCATTGAAGAAAAGGATTTGGAAACTTGCACTAAGGCAGAAAGAGATCTTTCCATGTGTGACATGACAGCTAGAGAAGCACTATTAACTACACTTCTTAATTGAGAACAATCAAGTAAAAACACTTGCTACTTCACCTTTGATTTGGAAAGCTTTGGAAAATAGTTTTGAAGGTGATGAACACTCTAAGAAATTGAGGCTAAAAATTTCAACTTGTGCATTTCAAGATGCTAAGATGATGGAAGATGAATCTATAAGAATATATATATATATATATATATATATATATATATATATATATATATATATATATATATATATATATATATATATATATATATATGTAGGATATCAAAAATTACTACAGGTATTAAAGCTCAAGGAGGAACCAAAGATGATGATGAAGTTATATGGAAGATATTGAAGACTCTAACACCACCATTCAAGTTAGTAGTTCAAATGATGTAGTTGTTGATATCATGCACCAAAGATTTCACAAAAAATTTCTTGGAAGATTTGAAGTAGCTAAGAATTAACTTAGATAGTCCAGAGAATTGACTAGAACAAAGATAACTTTCATTGCCAGAAGTATTAAACCTAACTTATCAAGGACCAAAAGTGCTAGAGGAGATTTTTCTAGTAGTAGCAGATCTGAAGAAGATAGAAAGATTAATGAAGAAATAGCTCTTCTAGTAAGAAGAGAAAAAGGAGGCAAGAAAATCTTTGAATGTTGGACTTGTGATGAATATGGTCATTATGCATCTAAGTTTCATAAAAGGAAAAAAAATTATAAGTGAAATCATAAGCCTAGAAAAGATAGAGATTTTTTGTATGCAAATGAAGATTATGATTCTAATGAACAAGCACTAAGTGCTAGTGATGATGAAATTGGATTTGTGGCAATTAAAGACAAAATTCTAGAGAAGGTAGCTTTGGTATCACAGGTTGAGAAGAAATCTAATTGGATAATTGATAGTGGTTGTTCACATCATATGACTAGTGACATGAACAAGTTTGTTGACTTCAAAACTCAAGATGGAGGAATTGTCTGGGTTGGAAACAATGCAACATGTTAAGTAAAAGGTATTGTATCTATAACTCCTAATGGTAAAACTAATACTAAAGATGTATACTTTGTTAATTGATTTAAACATAATCTTTTGAGTGTTGGACAACTAGTAGACAAAGGTTATCAGTTGCAAAAGACATGCATGATCAAAGATAAAGATGGAAAGGGAATTGGAATAGGAACTAGATCTAGAGGTAATGTATTTCAGTTGAATCCTATTGAAATGACATGTTTGGTTGCAAAGATAGATTATAGTTTCTCATGGAATAAGATATTCTATCATATAAACTTTTATAGTATTTTAAGAACAAGTAGAATGTTTGTTGTTAGAGATTTCCCAAAGATTGTAAAGTATACTAACACAATTTGCAAGGAATGTGTTTTGGCAAAGCATAACAAAAAAATTTTCCCCAACAAGAAGTTTGCCACTATAGAAAAGTTGGAGATTGCACACACAAATTTCAGTGGTCCTACAAAGACTAGAGGATTCTACGGTGAAAGGTATTTTATGATTCTATTTGATGATTTTTCTAGAATGATGTGGGTTGCATTCCTTAAAGAGAAATCTGAGGCATTTGACAAGTTCAAGATATTCAAGAATAGAGTTGAGAATGAATCTGGTATGAAGATTAAATGTTTAAGATTAGATAGAGGAGGAGAATTTACTTCAAACAAGTTTAACGTGTTTTGTGAAGAAAATAGAATTAAAAGACAACTATCAATTCTCAAAACTCCTGAATAGAATGACATTGTAGAGAGAAGGAACAAGTCTATTAAAGAAGTTGTAAGAGATATGTTAGAAAAGAATGATGTATCTAAGATATTTTGGAGAGAAGTTATGAATACAATATTCTACACTATGAATAGAGTACAAGTCAAGAAGGACACAAACAAGACACCTTATGCACTATGGTTTGGTCACTTACCTAGAATTTAGTATTTTAGAATATTTGGAAGTAAGTGTTACATAAAGAGAGATGATGATATTGGTAAGTTCAATGCTAGAAGTGATGAAGGTATGTTTCTCGGTTATTCATTGAAAAGAAAGGGTTATAGATGTTATAATCAGAGAACTAAGACTATCATGGAAAGTGCAAATGTAAGAATTGATGAGAATTTTAGAATACAAGAGAGAATAGTTGATTAAAATTTAGATCATGATGTTGTTACTAAGCCAAGGAATGATGAGACATTTCTTGAGACTAACAATGATTTGTAGAATGAACGAGAGCCAATTCAGAGACAAAGCTCATAACCTTTAGTATAACCAAGAGTTGAGATAGAAACTCCTACTTCAAGAAAGAGTATGATAAAGAATCATCCATCCAAATAGATCATCGAAAGAAAAGACAAAGGTGTGATGACAAGAAGTAGAGTGAATGAAGAACTTTGTTTGATATCTCAAGTTGAATCAAAGAATGTAGATGAAGCATGTAAAGATGACTACTAGAAACAAGCTAGGAAAGAGGAATTGGATTAGATAGAAAATAATGAAACATGGGAATTCGTCCCTAGACTAGCAGACAAGAATGTGATAGGAACCAAATGGGTATTCAGGAACAAGATGAATGAACAAGGAGAAGTTGTAGGAAACAAAGCAAGACTAGTATGTAAAGGTTGCTCATAGAAAGAAGGAATGGCTGTGAGGAGACTTATGCTCTAGTAGCTAGAATAGAAGTAGTAAGACTATTTTTAGCCTATGCAACAAAGGAAAAATTCAAAGTATATCAAACAGATGTCAAGTCATCATTTTTGAATGGAGAACTTGAAGAAGAGGTATACATTGAGTAGCCCAAAGGATATCCTTTGACAAATGATAAGGACATAGTATGCAGACTAAGGAAAGCATTGTATGAATTGAAGCAAGCATCCAAAACTTGGTATGCAAGGTTAGAAAAGAATTTGACAAAGATCAGATTCAACAAAGGTATGGTAGATAGCAATATGTATTAGAAAGAAACTAATAATGGTTTGATGATTTTGGTAATATTTGTTGA
Organism: Cupressus sempervirens; assembly: GCA_028749045.1. Taxonomy (NCBI): domain Eukaryota; kingdom Viridiplantae; phylum Streptophyta; class Pinopsida; order Cupressales; family Cupressaceae; genus Cupressus; species Cupressus sempervirens. Next base: position 265,363,226 of record CM053790.1, read on the forward strand.
TGACATTATATTTTGAGGTAGTTATGAAGAAAGAAAGAAGTTTGCAGAAGAAATGAAGAAAGAATTTGAAATGAGTATGATAGGAGAAATGAAATACTTCCTAGGATTGTTGATAGTACAAAATAAAGAAGGAATCTTTATTTCTCAAACTAAGTACTTGGACTTATTGAAAAGGTTTGGTTTTGAAACATGTAAACCTATTGGAACACCTATGGTAACTAGACATAAGTTATCTACATAGGATGAGATACCTACTATTGAGTAGAAGAAGTATATATCTATGATTGGAGGTTTGCAATATCTAACTCACACAAGGCTGAATATAAAAAATGCAATTGGAATTATTGCAAGATTCCAAGATGATCCCAAAGAAGCACACTATGCAATAGTAAAAAGGATATTTATATATTTGAAAGGAACTTTAGAATTTGAATTATGGTATGACAAATATAATGATTTTACTCTAAGTGCTTATATTGATGCAAATTGGGCAAGCAGTATGGATGACAAGAAAAGAACCAATGGAGGAGCCTTCTTTCTTGGAGGAAGACTGGTTTCTTAGTTAAGAAAGAAGTAGGATTGTCCATCTCAAAGTACTACAAAAGTAGAGTATGTTCTAGTAGCAAATAATCTCAATCAAGTTATTTGGATGAAGTAGATGCTAAAGGATATAAGGATAGAAATCAATGAACCTATTGTTATACATTGTGACAACACAGGCATAGTAAATATGTCTAAGAATCTAGTGTTGCATTTGAAGACTAAGCATATTTCTATTAAGTAATAGATGTTGAGATGAAAATTTTTAGAAAAAAAAAATTAGATTGGAGTATGTAAGTACAAAAGAGTAGATTGCATATATATTCACTAAGCCTCTTCTCAAAGAGACTTTTGAGTATTTGAGAGGTATGCTTGGGATTATGCCCCCTCCTACATTAGAATAAAAGATGCAAGAATGCACCAATCTAGGGTAACAAAGCACCATTGTTTGTCTAGACTGGATGTTGATTCTTCCTAAATGGGGGAGTATATGTGATGGATAGAGTCATCTAGGACTCTTAATTGATATTGTTGTAAATAGTGTCTTTTGACACTCAAGTTGAATGAGTATCAGTTGATTGTAGAATTTGATGCAAAGATATTGGTTGTAGAAACCTTTGACATTGATGTCAATGGGGGAGAAGTATTGCATGAAAAATGTTATGCTAAAGAGGAGAAGTTTGGTAGTATGCTGAGAAATATGTTTGACATAAGAACAATATGAGGAATAATCATTTGGCATAGAGAACATTGAAGTACATCAATGGGGGAGTATGATTGATGAGGAGGATTTGAAGATTGATAGTCTTTTGTTGGTATTCTTGGAACTAGATGTTTTACATCTATGTTGTCATCAATTCCAAAGGGTGAAATTGTTGGAAGATTGGTTTAATGATGATATGTTACATTCATGACTAAGTTTTTCATTGATGTCAACATAGCATATTTGATGTCTTTTGTGGTATCAAATAGAAAAATAGCAGAAAGATCAAGTTGGTATAGATGGCTAGTTAAGAATGATAACCGCTTGAAGTTATGGGAGATACCCTTGAATATTTTGCATATGTAGTTAACATCAGAAGGAGAAAGCATAAGTATAAAATAAGCTATGTAAGTTTTGATGATGTTTGTTCTGAGATAGATTTTATAAAGGCATGTTTTGGTAAACTTGTGATATCTCTTAGAAAAGTTGATATCTTAAGGATTGAGGTTAAGGAAATGGAGAAGACATGTTGAGGATGATGTGGCTAAGCTCACTCATCATAATATTATGTGTACGAAATGTTATTCAAGTTTTAAGGTGGAAGATGTTATTGCTTCCTATAATAATTAATTGAGAAGGACTAATACTTGACTCAAGGAATTGTTTTATGGACTTGGTATAGAGGAAGAATATTTTCATTTATCATGGTATGGATATATGCAAAGTATTAATGTTGAGAAAGTAGAAGAGAGTGTGGAATGTGAAGTTAAGTAGAGTAGTGTAGAAGTGAAAGAAACATCATTGTCAAGGTTTTACTAAGTGATCTGAGGTTTGGTATTTGGATTTGAGGTTGGTGACCTAGTCTACAAGGTCTAACAGTGATTGGTCTAGTTGACAAGATAGAGGAAAGAACAAACAAGTAAGACAAATAACAGTAAATTACTTGTTTGAGTAGTCAGCTCTTCTTGTAGTTGAAATTGCATGTTTGGATAGTGGGCTCCTTTTGCATACATTGTACCACAACTCCTAATAGGGTTGGAATCTCCTAATAGGGATTCAAAGTCTCCTAATAGGGACTCATTGTACTAAATATTGTAATAGACTCCTAACAAGGTTCATCCTCTAACAAGGAATATCTATATTAGTACATCATCGTGTGGGCATCATTCCCACCAAGGTTTTCCCTCTGATCAATGGTCTCCCTAGTCAACATATCTAGTGTAATTGTTTATGTGCATCTTTGTATGGTTTCTATTTACTTTGGTTGAATGGTAAAGTTTTTTTAAAGAAGATAAGTGTTTAAATTGTTGGATAACTAATTTAGCCCCCCACCTCTCAGTTATTGTGGTGGACTATTGTTTCTAACACTTTCTACTAGCTAGTGAAGTCTTTACGAGTTGACTACTTTATTAGCTTAATCATGCCACCTTTTCAACTTAACCGCAACTATTCCATGAGACCACAACCTAAATGTGACCTAAATGTGACCTAACTATTATTGTTACTTTCTAACTTGGCTTGCAAGGACATGTGTCCTCACATCACCTCCCTACATTCTTTAAAATCCTCGCAAATTTAAAATGCGAGAAAGCAATGATAATCGATCTCCATAAGATCAATGATCATAAAAGACCTTACCATTATTGTGCCTTCCTTTAAAAATTCTAAGCCCACTAAATACTTAGCATCCACCTCCATTACACTTAATCTTTCTTGGTGAATCTAAATGAATTATCTAGCATATATCCACTTGGCAACTACCTAGCATCCTATCTAACATTTCTTTTCAACCCTAGTGGCCCACATTGAAGAATGGACCTAGAAGTACACATGGAATGATGTTGCTTCCCCACATTATTTAAACACCTTACATCTTTAAAAAGTGGGAATGTGACAACCTTAGATCTTATTGCATTCAACAACAAAATCATGAAATGGCCCACCTCTTGCATAGTCAATATCTTGACCAATCAAAACCCATTGACCTACCACATTGTTCTAACATATTCTAGGCTAGTCTAACAAGTTCCTTTTCTGGCCCACAAGGGGGAATTACATAACAAAGTCTATGTGTCCACTTGTCACTTCTTTTCTTTGCCTAAAGATCACACAAATTCACAATGCAAAAATGCAACAATCATTTATCTTCCTTGATGTGACAACTTATGGTTAGTTTATGACTCATATTAGTAGCTCAACCAATTAAATGCCTCTCATATTCCAATTCATTTGATAGCTCTCTTTTTGTAGTGGCCCACATTGGAGATAGATCCCACATGGACACATGGTGCACTATCATTTCCTTGCATTGTCTAAAGAATGTGCATTTTGATAATGTGGGAAAGAAAAATCCATGGATCTTTGCAAAATCTAATAGTCGTGAAAGCTACAGGGCCTAGGAAAGATTAAAAGCATAGTCACTTAGGAAATAAGATTTAACCTAAGGCTCTAACATATGTATTTTTCACATTCCCTAATATTTGAATTTTCAATTATTTGAATGTTAACTAGGTTTAATATTCAAATATTTCAATTTGGCGAGAAGGCTAAAATAGCTAACAACTTGTCTGGTCATAAATCATATCAATGTAAGCCAGCAAGAAATGAGTCATTGCATGACTTAAAGAAAATAATTAGATGATTTAAATGTTTTCACTATGGAAATTATGCCAAATAGTGTAAATTGAATTTAAAGCCTAAAGAAGTGTGGAAGAGTATACTCATGAATGTTGAAAAGTCTCTAATTATGGAAACAACCTTGTTTGCTCATAAATCAACAACTTGGGTTTTAGATAGTGGTTGTTCATACCACATGACTGGCTATAAAAAAAAGGTTTAAAACCCTAGAATAATTTGATGGAGGGTTTGTCCATTTTGGAGATAATTTAGGTGGCTATATCATAGGTTGTGTCTCAATCACTCTTAACAAAGATACTCTTGTACATGATGTATATTTTTTGGAAGGTTTGGAACATAATCTGCTGAGTATAAGTCAGATTTGTGATAGTGGATATTCCATTTCCTTTGACTCTAAAGGATGTTCAATAAAAAACAAACAGGAGAAATTAATTGCTAGAGGATTAAGAAAAAGAGGAAATATATATAATCTTATTGATTCTATAGTTCAAGAATCATCATTGATCAATAAATGTCTTGTAAGTCAAGTAGAAGAAAGCTAGTTGTAGCATAAAAGACTAGGACATCTAAACTTTGATAATCTTGATAGAATCAGCAAGAATAAAAAGGTTAGAGGATTACATATAATCAACAAACCAACTAATGTGTGTGAAGAATGTGTAAAAGAAAAACAAACAAGAACATCTTTCAAAACAAAAGAGTACTTATCAAACAAACTGTTAGAATTTGTTCACACAAATGTATATACTCTAAATAGTGTTCAAATAAGAATTAGGACTAATTTTACTCCTTATGAATTGTGGAATGGGAAAACAACAAATGTTTAACTACAATTTTTTTATTAAAAAGGATAAAAATTCTTTAGAGAGATCTAACTAAAGATTTGATGAAGGTATCTTTCTATGATACTCTACACATAGTAAAGATTTCAAATGATATTATAAAGAGCTAAAAAAGATCATAGAAGCTATACATGTAGTATATGATGAAATATCCTTATTAAACAACAATGAAAAAAAATATCCCAAAGGTATTTCCTTTAAAAGAATAGAAAACATATCTGATGATCAAAAGTCAGATAATGTTGATATCAAGAAAGTTGTTGAACTCCTAAAATAACAAATACTAGTCTTAAAATGACTAGATTTCCATCCAAAATTATTTCTAAAAGAAATCATGAGTCTCAAGTCATTGGAGACATAGAGGAAGGAATTCTAACTAGAAGAAAAACTGAACTAGACAAGCATGCTTATATTGCTGAACATTTTTGCCTGATATCAGACTTTGATCCAAAAAATGTGACTTAAGCATTAATAAATCCTTGCTAGTTGAATGCTATGCAAGATGAAATAAATCAGATTGAGAAAGATAAAATATGAGAACTTGTTCCTAGACAAAATGACAACAATGTCATAGGTGGAAAATGGCTATTTTAAAATAAATTGAATGAAGATGTAAAATAGTAAGGAAAATAACCATATTTGTATGTAAGGTTTATGCTCAATAGGAAGGTATTGATTTTGGTGAAACTTTTACACTAATTGTAAGAATGGAATCTATTAGAATATTTCTTGCATATGCTAGTTACAACAAGTCTACTGCTTACCAAATGGATGTTAAAACAACATTTTTGAATGGCTATCTTGAAGAAAAAGTTATATGGAACAACCATAAGGTTTTAAATATTTTGATAAACTTGATTATATATATACATCATCAAAAAAAGGCTCTTTATGGTCTAAAACAATCCCCTAGGGCTTGGTATTCTAGGCTAGTATTCTCATGGTAGTGCACACAACACTTTATGTTAGAGAGTAAAGTCCTCCAAGATAACTCATAGGGAGGGGGGGATGGGTTGAATCAGTTATCCAATCATAGAAAATTTATCAACCTTACTAATCTTTAACCATGCGAACAATATAACCAACAACCATAAGGAGATAAACAAAAATAATAACACCAGATATGTTAACTAGGGAAACCTTTTATTAGAGGGAAAACTGCGATGGGGGTGGTACCCACAAAATGTTGTACTATATGTAAGTTCCGTATAAGATTATAGACTATATTAGGAGCCAATGCAATACATTTTGTACATAGTAGTCCCTATTAGGATACTTTGAATCCCTATTAGGATATTCCAACCCTGTTAGGAGTTGTGCCAACCCTTTTAGGAGTTGTAGAAGGAAAATGGACCTACTATCCAAATAGCTTTAGGGGAAAGACAATTGAATTCATTGTCTAACTGGTCTATGTATTATTCCTTGAAAAATAGTAAAAATGAATAATCTTGAACTCCTCTATCCTCTTAACTAGACCAATCCTCATCTGATCTCAATACTATACTGAACCAAGTTCACTTCCAAATAATCCCTTGGATTGCATACACACATTTACCAATTTTGCATATCACTTGTACAATTCACCCACTTCCATATCATCACAAGTAAATTAACCTTCCTTTATACCATATTGTCAAAATAATTCCTTGAGTTAGCGTTGAGGCTTTCTCAATTAATTATAATAGGACCTCAGAAAGAAAATATAATTATTTTACAATTACATAACACTATCGACATACAGTCTTTACAAATTCTCACATATGCAACCTTTAACCTTGTGCACTAACTAATGTCATCATCAAGTTGTCTTCTATTACTATCTAACTATGCTCATCATGATTCTATCCCTATTAAGAGATACAATCCAAATATTAGACATGACTTATTAAGTACTTTATCTATTTGATGTCCTCTATAATTCTCAAATAACTTATGCATGTCTTCAACTCTATTCACACACTTGTCCACTTCATCAAGACATAGTGTAGAATATGTTTTCAACTATGCATGACCTCATCATCAATATGTAATCCATACAACCTCATTCTCTATCTTCTACTCTTCCAGTCTTCACAAAAAAAAATACTATGTTGACATCAATGAAAAACATAGTCACGAATGCAACATGTTAATCATACTAACAATCTCTCCAATGATTAGGATACTCCTACAAAGGAATACCATTATCATTCATGCTATAAATCTCCCCATTTGGCATTGATTTAAAAACATAGATGAAAAACATCTAATTTTCAAAAATACCAAATCAAACTATGCTTCTATTGTTGATCTCTTCTTTTCAAATCCTCTTCATCAATCAAATTTGAAGCTCACTAGAACACTATTATATTTTCTTTCTCACTCTTAGGATTGACATCAATTTTTCACACTCTAGCTTATAGGAATAACTCTCTATTCTTATATATTCATGGATGGAAATTAATTATTCACAACTTCTCTCCCATTGATCAATGTATCTCCCCATTGACATTAATAACTTTGAATAGTACTTCTCCCCCATTTTTACACATCTTCCTCATGCTATCAAAGGATATTTTAACTCATTCTCCATCTACAACACTTCTCCCCTATACATAGGAGATGCTTTTCATGCAATCTCTCCCCCCATTGACATCAATGGCAAAGGCATCATCATGTCAATCATCTATTCCAAGTCTTCAACCAACTCAAGTTTCCAAAGACATTTTTATATACCAACTATCAAGAGTTCTTGATGATTATACTCATCACAGATACTCTCCCATACATAAAGCATCAACATTTGGTCCAAATAAATAATAGCACTTTATACCACTAGAATGATACACTTTTTGCATTATCTACTTAGAGGTAGGTAGGGGCATAACACAAAGCATACCTCACAAATATTCAAATGTATTCTTAGGTAAAGGATACATAAAGATATTGTCAAACTATTTTGTTGTACTCACATATTCCAATCTAATTTCTTTCTCTACAACATTCTCTCTAAAAATATGATAATGGGTATATGCTTACTCTTAGAATACATCACAATATTCTTAGACATAATTACTATTATTGTGTTATAATTATGTATGATACTAGGTTCTAAAAATTATATGCCAATGCCCTTTAGCATATGCTTCATCCATCTGATCTTATTACAATTTTTTTTTGTTGCTACATACTTTGCTCTTGTTGTACTCTATGAGATATAGTCTCATTTCTTGCTTAGCATGGAAAATAATCTTCCTCCAAGGAAAATTTCCCCAATATTGGTACTCTTTCTATCATCCATACTACTTTCCCAATTCACATTAGCATAAGCACACAAAGTAAAATCACTTGATATGTCATACCATAAACCATAATCAAATGTATCCTTCAAATATCTGAATATTCTCTTTACTACTGCATAATGTGCTTCCTTTAGGATTTTCTTGAAACCTTTCTCCTATCCCAACTACATTTTCTATATTTGGTATGGTGCGAGTTATATAATGCAAACCTTCAATCATATATTTATACTTCATTTGTTCAACTATAGGTGTCTCATCTTTGAGTTAGATAACTTGTGACCAGTTATCATAGGTGTACCAATAGGATTACAAATTTACAAGCTAAATGTTTTCAACAACTCCTTCAAATACTTAGTTTGTGTTAAAAAAATACCATCATTGTTTTGTACAATATATAGACCTAAGAAAAATTTCATCTCGCCAATCATACTCATCTCAAATTCATTCTTCATTTCATTATCAAATGTATCACTTGCTTCATCATGACCTCCAAAGATTATGTTGTCCTCAAATATTACAATAATCAACAATCCATTTTCAACTTCTTTTAAATACAAATTGGTATTTGTCTTACATTTAGAAAATTCCAAATTTACCAAATATTTGTCCAATCTTGCATACCAAGTTCTAGTTGCTTGCTTTAAACCATGCAATAATTTATTCAATCTATAAACCATGTCCTTTTATTCTATCAAAGGAAATCCTCCAAGATGTTCAATGTATACTTCTTTAGGTTCTCCATTCAAAAATGTTGACTTTACATCAATCTGATATACTTTGAATGACTTACTTATTGCATAAGCTAGCAACATTCTTATTGCTTTAATTATGGAAAAATGGAGCAAGTATCTCTTCATAATGTATACCTTCTTGCTAGAAATATCCTTCACATACTAATCTTTCTTTATTCCTTACAACCTCACCTTGTTCATTCATCTTGTTTCTAAAGACCCATTTAGTTCCTATAAAATTATTTTCTTTAGGTATAGGAACCAATTCCCATATCTCATTCTTCACAATTTGGTATAGTTCTTCCTTAATTCCTTGGATTCAATGATCATCCTTGCATACCTCAACTACATTCTTTAGTTCAACTTGAGAAATAAAACACAATCATTCATGTAGTCCATTTCTTATCATAATTCATTTTTCTTTGCTTCCAATAATCTGATCAGCAAGTTATTTCTTTATCAAAATTTTGTTAGGTGTAGGCATTGTTCTTTTAACTCTTACTTCTTCTCTAGGTTTAGATCTTGGTTTTTCTCTCTATTCAACAACTTGAACATCATTCTACAAATTATTGTTAGTCTCAAAAACTTAAAACATTTTCTACAATAGGTTTAGGATTATCTTCTTCTTCATCATAATTGTAATCAAACATTCTCTCTTTAACTCCAAACTTTTCATCCACTTTCACATTTGTGCACTCAATAATAGTCTTAGTACTTTGATTAAAATGTCTATAAGATTTTTTTTCAATGAATAACTAGGAACATACCTTCATCTCTTCTTGCATAAAACTTACTAATATCACCATCTCTCTTTATGTAATACTTACTTCCAAAATTTATGAAATATTTCACTAAGGTTCCATGCCCAAACTATAATTCCTAATGAGTCTTGTTTGTACCTTTTCTAATCTTCACTCTATTCATTGTGTATACTATTGTATTGATCACTTCTCTCCAAGATATCTTGGATACATAATTCTCAAAAATCATGGCTCATGTTTCTTCTATTAATGACCCATTTCTTCTTTCAATAATCCCATTTTTCTCAAGGGTCTTAGGTGTTGATAGGTTTCTTTTTATGCAACTCTCTTCACAAAATATCTTAAACTCTCTTGAGGAAAAATATCCATCTCTATCTGATCTCAAACATTTTGTCTTTATTCTAGATTCATTCTCAACTCTATTCTTAAACAACTTAAACTTTTCAAATGCCTCAGACTTTTCTTTAAAAAATTCTACCCACATCATTTTAGTGAAATCATCAACAAAAATCATAAAGTACATTTCACCATAGAATCCTCTTGTTCAAGTAAGACCACTCAAATTTCTATGAACAATCTCTAATTTTTCTATGGTGATGAACTTCTTGTGAGGAAAATAAACTTTCTTCTACTTAACCATAACACATTCTTTGCATACAACATTAGTAGGCTTTATAATTCTAGGTAAATCTCTAACAACAAATATACTACTAGCCTTCACAACATTATCAAAGTTTATATGAGAAAATCTTCTATGTCATAACCAATTGTTATCCACTTTTGGAACCAAACATGTCATCTCTGTAGGGTTTAATTGAAATGCATTACCTCTAGAACTTGTACTAGTGGCAATCAACTTACCATCTTTATCCTTGATAATTCATGTCTTCTCTATGAATTGCAATTGATAACCTTTGTCAACTAATTGTCTAACACTCAATATGTTATGCTATAATCCATCAACAAAATAAACATCACCAGTATTAGTCTTTCCATCAAGAGTTATAGATCATATTCCCTTGACATGCCAAGCAGCATTATTACCAACTCTAACAATTTCTCCATCATAATTGCTAAACTTAACAAACTTATTCATGTCTCCAATAACATGATGCAGAAAATCACTATCTATGATCCAATCATATTTCTTTTCAACTTGTGAAACTAGGGCTTTCTCATCTCAAAATTCTTTTTCTAAATTTTATTCTTTTATAGCTATAAATCCTAACTCATCATCACTTTCACTGTGAACTCTTTCTTCAGACTCATCATCTTCATTTGTATACAAACAATCTCTAAGTGTTCTACACTTTAAGTTCTTCTTACAGTTTTTCTCTCTCTTAGGAAATTTAGAAGCACAATGACCATATTCATAATATTTAAAGATTCTCTTACCATCTGGTTCTCTTAATACAATTAGGGTAATTCCATCTTCAATACTTATATTATCCTTAGATCTAGATTTTTTGCTACTAGCATAGTCTACACTAGTGCTTACACTTCTTGATAAATAAGGGTTAGCACTTAATGCACTAAAGGTTGTCTCCACTCCAAAAAGATCTCTAGATTGCTTTATTCTTGCTTTTGTTGCTTCCAATCTTCCAAGTAGTGTATTTTTGGTAAATGTCTTAGCGCAAGATATCACTAGCTCAAACATCTATGACATTTTCTTGAACGATGGTGTCAAATTTTTCAACATCTTCTAAATAATATCATCTTAAATTTTAGATCCATTGCAACACTAAATTCTTGCGAATTTTTTTTATATTCTACCTATATAGCTTCTTATAGATTCATCTTCCATCATCTTAGAAACTTGAAATAAACATATCCAATTTTTCAATATGATTCTTTTAGCATGCACATTATCTTCAAATGTAGTTTCTAAAGCTTTCCAAATTTTACAAGATGTCTCTAAGGATTTTATTTACTATATTTGTTCTTAGGAAAACTTGACAATAATGCTTCTTTGGAAAACATTTTCACATAGAAATATCTCTTTTGGCCTCACTATATTCCTCAATGTTGATTGATGATGTAATAAAAATGATAAATAAGATACTGAGAGGGAGGGGGTGAATTGGAATCTTAAACACTTAAAATTTTCACCAATTCACTTACATCTATTAGTTAACTTCTACATGTAAAACTTGTAATGTATATATGTTGTAACATATAAATCTAACCAATCACATGCATGAAAATAAAATACATAACACAATACTTGTTACCCAAAAGCCCTCCAATATGAAGGTAAAATTGGGGTGGAGATGACACCCACAAATCTTCACTACTACAGTAATAAAGTTAACCAATTAAGGTTACAATGTTTGATCATAAGATATGATCTACCCTATTAAAAGATTAAGAGACTAGTATGTCTCACTTTATTAGAGGATTTAATGCTTACAAAAAAGTAAGGACTATGTTAGGAGACTTTCAAAGATCTATTAAGACCACCCTATTCAAAGATTTATCCTAATTCAAGTTGTTTAAAACTAATTCAGTACTCCAATCTTAGTTTTCTCTGTAATCTGATTTTGAGTCTTCTCTTTACTCACTGATCCTATCCTATATTCTAATATTACTTGTTTCTCCCTTTCACTTCACTTCTATGAATAGGTCACTTGCTCTATGTTGCCCCCAGTTTTAGTTCATACCTTTTTTAGTTTAGATTAGAGTCATATCAAATTGTCAATGTCTTGAGTCTGAGTCTAGATTTCCCATAGGATGGCCTTCTTCTCATCATTCCTTTGAGCCAAGCTAATGTCAAAAATAATATGAGCTATGCATCAGTCCAAAGCTAGGTGATTAGGGTTTGGAGGGTTTGTTATGTGTCATCCTAATGAGAAGAAGGTTTGGATCTTCTATTGATTTGTTCTTAACCATGATTGAAGACAAAGATTCAATAATATGTTTCCATGTTCATGAAGACATTGTAGATGATCAAAATTAGTGAGTAAAGAAAGAAATTCATGCTGAAGAGAATAGTCAAAACCCTCCTAGATCAAAATATGAAGATGAGTATAATAAGCATCATCAATTCAATATATGAAGTGTTCAGATACAATCATAATAGGCTACATGATGGAGATAAGTCAAATGGATGAAATAATGCATACTATTGGCCAGATGAAAGTCAACTGCCTACTTGTTAGATTAGGTCCCATTCCTTTATTTTAAGTGATGCTTAGAATTATCATCAAATTTTAGTATCATATGATTGGAAGGTATTGAAGAGTTATGATGATACACCTTGATGCCCTAGTCATGAGATTGGGAAAAGTGAGGAAATAGCATATGATGTCATGACTTATATAAGATTGCAAGCCTTGAAAACTTGAGTTGAGATGCTACAAGTGATCATAAGATTGCCCTATCGTAAGGTCATAAACTACAAGATACATCATATGATCAAGAGCTTCTAAAATTAGTGTTGAGATGTTATGCACACATCGTAAGATTGTACCATTATCACATCAAAGGTAAGACATATTATCTTAACATCATAATTGTATATTTTCAAGGTTAAGATCTTACGACACATTATCCAACATATGATTGTAAAGGTTGGAATGAAGACTTTTGATTACATAATAGATAAGTTATCATATCATCTCCATATTTTCAAATCATAAGGTCATGAGATTGTAGGCACAATAATAAGAAAATTCTTTTCAAATTTCCTGGTGACCATTAGATTGTGGTTAATCTATGGTTGGCATTTTTGTACTTTCCAAAGATGCTTAAGAGTTAACTAATGCAAGGAAATGACTATTGGACATGTGCAGCAAGTGGTTTTTGTGTTACAAAATAGAGAAAAATAAAGGTTTCATTAATCTCATCCATTTGATCTTAAAGATCAATGATAATAGCATAATCACACATGATGGAAAGAGTCAAATATAATGTTGTGAAGTTTTGAGGAACCATGGGAGTAACCCAGATATTTATTGTATTATCATTGGTCATTATGTAGTCAAGGATCTTTAAGTTGTGATCTAGTGAGAATTGACTTTTGGGTTTCTTCGATAAACATGTTTGTCGCATCATTGCGAGTCTAATATGCCAATTAAATTTTTATGTTGCAATCTTGAAAAATTCAAAGTCAAAGATGAAGCATGCATCACAACATCACATTGGATGAAGGAATCAAATGAATGAATGTTGTGAAGTTTTCATATGAAAATAGAACTATAGTCTTCTAATCCTAACTGTCAGGTCCTAGAAAATCAACAACTATCATATACCCACTTTTCAGAAGTGAATGAAGTTTAACGAAAAATGAGAATATGGGAATTGGACATGTGGAATAGGTGGACCTAGGTACACTATAGAGAAAACTAGTATATGAAGGTCTTATTTTAGTCTCAACTATTGATCTTGAAGATCAATGATCATCGTATCATCACAGACAAGTTAAGGAAACTCATGGTCAAAGTTGTGATAGAAAGAAAACACAGAGATCACATAGTCGTAAGGTTAAAACTATAACCTAAAATTAAGGATGCAAGGTTGTGAGAAACTCATGATCACATGATCATGGGTCAAAAGTGGAAGTTAAATTTAATGTTGTGAAATTGTGATCACAGCTACATGAATAATTGTCACCAAGTCATCATAGTTAGTGAAATAAGGATATGCTAAGCTATGACCAAGTGATAAAGGTAAATGATGTCATTGTATCAAATGAAGATATCAAAGGAATGATAGATTTGAAAATGTGGGAAGAAATAGGTTTAGAGTTTTCAATCTTAGCTATCTGATTTCAAGAGATCTATGATGGTCGTATTCCTGCTTTCCAAAAATGAATGAGATTTACTCAATTCAAGAAAATGATAGTGTGACATGTGACTATAAAGGGACCCACCAAGGAGATGATAAACATAAAATGGAGAAGGTTAAAAATATTTTAATTTGGAACATTGATCTCATATCAATGATGGTAATTGAAAAATACAGTAACCCTTGGACTATGAATTATAATAAATTAGTGTTAAACACCAAAATATGAAGAAAATGATGATTTCTATAGCACTTTTGAGATTATATAAAGATGAATAGTAATTGGTATATTTTTAGGAGTATCACAGATTCAAAATCTTTGATGGAAAAGATGTCACGTGTCCATATCTTTGGATGATTTTATATTTTGTTATTTTTTCCATTTTTGTGACTATTGCTCTACCAAAATTGAGGGATGATAGAAAACTATAAATGTAATCTCATTTGATAATATAAAGGTTAGAAAACTTGATGGTGAATTGGTCTATAATTCCATTTACCCTATTTTATTGTCATTTTTTTTGCCCATACATAGATTAGTTCTACATTAACAATTGAAAGACAATCATAGGTGATTCTATGATAATCATATGGATTCTATTTCATTTTGGTGATTAGAGTGAAGAATATTCCATTTAATTTCTTCATATATGGTTTTGTTTTCACTCTTGCTAGTTTCATAACATGTTAGATAGTCTCATTGGGAAATAAAAGATAAATGTGTGTGAATCTATTAGTTATTGGTTGGATTCCATTTTATTCAAGGCTAATAGTTAAAGAAATTCTATGTGTCCTCATGTGCATATCTTCTTCATCCCTCTTCTACATTTAGATGGTTAATCTTCATTTGAATAGAAGTAATAATTAGCAATATCAAAATAATCTACTATAGTCATTCTATTGAGTGTGATAGGTTATTCAAATACATCTTGCTTGAATTATTTGTGCCTACAAACAATATGGTTATTCTTTACTACTCTCAGGTAAAGAGCTTATAATGTCAAAACATCTGATCTCATAAAAACATATTCATTGAATATCATTAAAAATCATAGGGAGATTTACCTAATCATTCAAAGGGTAGTGATAGAATAAATACACTAACCCATTTGTTGGTAAACATCCTTTTTTCTATCCAAACATTGGGTATCAAAGAGTTAGGTTATAAAATCTAATAGGAGGACAAACTATTAACCAATAGTTTTTGGCAACTCTGCTAGGAAGAATTCAAGCGAAATCTCTAAAGAATTTTCCTTCACATTAATTTGTAATCTAATTCCATATATTTGAGTTGTAAGAAAGGACTTCTGGTAGTTACATGTTTTCCATCAGAACTTGATACTAGTTTTACAACCTCAACTTGCTAAAGACAGGAAGATAATTCAAAGTTGAAGACAAGTAAAGTATCCTTAATCACCAACATTAAGGTAAACTCAAAACATCATTTTCAGAAACATTTGATACACCCTAGATTCCAAATATACTAGGAGTGCCAAGGAAAGAAGACTAAATGATCCAATATATGAGGAACTTAAGAAAGCCAACTTTCCTATCCTAGAAGATCTTTACAGAAGAGAAGGGACATGTGTAAGAAAATCTATAATTAAAAAACTCCAAGATACTCACTTGTCTATAGTTCTGAATCCTAATAGAACATAGAGAATTCATTCTTCTACTCCTATTTCCAGGAATTCTATTCCTCCTATCTTTGATTTTTTTTGTTGATTGGTACTGCACTTCCTATTTATGTTACTTTTAAACAAACCAAAATATTATACCAGTAGCTATGGCACAACCATGGGGAAATTCTATTGGTGCTCTTTCCCTTGTAGCTAATAATGATTTTCTATGAGCATCAAGGAAGAACTTCCCAAGATTTAACGGTGATGGTACCACTTCTACGAAACAACACTTAAGTGCTTTTCATAAGGCTTATGGTGTAGTAAATCCTCAACATGAACATGTGGTTGTTAGAATGTTTGTAGATACACTTGTAGAAAATTTTTCTGATTGGTTTCAAGAACTAACTGCAAGATGAATCATAAATTGGGATACCATGAAACAAAGGTTTGAAGAACATTACAATAGTATAGAGGATGCACAAGTTTTTTTGTTGCAATTGGTGCAAATAAAGAAAGAACCATCAGTTTTCATGAGAGGTTTTAATGCAAGATTCAATAAACTCATCAAAAGAATACCTATTGTGAGTACACCTACAAATGATAATAAGAATACTTTCTAAATTAGTTCTATGTGTCCTAATTTGTGATATCAAATTAGAAGAACAAATGTAGAAAACTTATAAGCTACACAGACACTGGTTGTGGAGATGGAGGATGATATAATTGCTTTTAGTAAGTCAAAGAGAGAATTCCAATATGGAACCATCAATAATATAGCTATTACTTCAAACAATATAGAATTCACACTTCAAAAAATTTCAAATGAACTCATTTCTTTGAAGAAAAAAATCAATAGGCCTGCTCATTCTTTTCATCAACCTCATCAAGAAGGTTCTAGAAACCCAAATGGAGGTAAACCATTACAAATACCACCTATTCAAAAGAGTTTAGTAATTTAAGGTTCCCCAAAAAGAAAAAATATGTGTGCCTTTCATTTAAGGATAGGCCATTTACCCCAAAATTGGCACATTGCCATGCTAAACCAATTCTGCTTTATTCAATCAATCCTAAGTCCTATTTTACTAGTCAATTCTAATTTTGATAATTGCTACTTGACCTAAGTGTAAAATGCAAAAAATCATTAATTTTTATTAATCACTTACTTTAATTAATTCCTAAATATTCATTGAATTGGCTAAATTAACCTTTTAATTGAATTAATTTAATTATAAGTCCTAGTACTTTAATTTAATTTAATTCACCCCTTTATCTAATATACATGAGGAATTAAATTTTTATTAATCAATAGTCCCTTCCTTATATTGAACAAATACAATAAAGTTACATATTCACAAAAAAAGGGGTTGGGGGAAATAGGATCACCCCATGAGTTCATATAGCCAAAGGTTGAATATCAACTATTCATCAAAAAAACTTTAGAAAATATAATAAAATCCTCAAGCTGCCAACACAACATTAACTGAGGGAGGAGGATCCTTATCATTAAAGACCCACCCGAGGGTGGGGTGAGTAGATGGCTTAAGAGGAACCCATCCATCATCAGCAGCAGTAGTATTGTTTTCATCTTTTTCTCCATCAGGCCTAGGAGGAGAGATGGCGAAGTCTAGCTGAGGAAACACCCACTTGGGGTTTGAGTGCACAAAGGGCCAACTGGTAGCAAGAGTAGCAGGAGGAACCATTGGGGACCACCATGAGCTAGACCTCCAAGGAGGTGAGACAGAGTGGTGCCAACCACCAAATCCTCCAGAAGAGTGGTACTAACCAAAAGCACCACTGTTGGGAGAGTTGTGCGGTAGAGAGTGAGGTGTGTGGGAACAGTGAGTAGAAGTGTTGCATCCTCGATGGTGACCATGAGGAGGGGTACATTCATCAAAGGAAAAATTTGGAGGGACACGAGCTATCATACAAGGGGCATTTCCCCAATGAGCCAAAGCTCCTATAGGTGAGCCACTTCAAGAGCCACTTTATCTGTTTGTACTTGAATATGCAACATGACATTGTTATAAATACATGATTTAGCATACATAGCAACATTAATATCTATATAATCTAATCTAGTAGTGTAAAATAAATACTTAATATTAAATGAGAGTATTAACAATACTAAAGCAGTTAACACTTAAGATAAAATCAAGGTTATCACAACAACAAGAAGAAAACTAAGAAAACTAGGCTCTTTATAGTATAACCCATGATGAAGTGGATGTGTCTCTGATGGGAGGGGATGTATGTTCATGTGCTCAAGCTTTCAAAGGATGGGGGTTTTTACCAAGTGTGTGTATGGATGAAGGTTTCAAACAATGGTGCTATGGAGGCATTTCAACATTATCATTGTACTTTGGTAGTTTTTAGACTCTCAAAATAGCATGATAACTTTGCATAAAAAATGGATCCTCTTTGTGAAGGGAGAGGGTTCCATTTGTATGCCAAGGGGTAGAGAGATGGATGGTTAAGATGCAAGGATGACAAGATAGTGAGGGAGGGTCAAGATGCACTCAAAAGGGAGCACATGGATTGTGCTTGTTTAAAGCCAATAGGGAAATGACACTTGTCACAAGGAGGATGAGAGTGAGAGGATAGGATAAGGGTTGGTCAAGGGAGTAATGAAGGAGGTTGAGTATGTAAGAGGGATGTAAGAGTCATAAAGGAGGATGTAAGAGTCATAAATTTTGGAGGATGAGGGTGAGGATGAGTTTGTTGACTTTAGCTTGGGTTAGCAAGTCTTAAGCCTTGCTTAAAGTTGTGCACATGCTTAGGAGGGGGATTAGGATTAGCTTAGAAAGGGGGTTAGGGGGCAAGTGATTTAGCTTTGATGGAATGGGTTAGTATGGGTGAATGGGTTGGATTAGGGGTTAGGATAGGGTTTAGGGATGCTTTTAGGGTTTTAGATATTTTATTAGATGATTTATTTAATAAAATGGGGATATGGGATTAAATTAAATAGATTTGAGGATTTATTTAATTTAATAGAGGAATAGGGATTTAATTGATAAATTGATTTTAGGTTATCAGTTGATTTCATTAGTTGGACCATAGCTAATTTAATTAATTAATTAATTAGGGGATGATAATTAATTAATTAAAGAGTAAATATTTAATCAATAATGTCTGAGGAGAAGATTAAATATGATTATCTATTTGTGTAAATAGATTTAGGTGTCTACATTTTGCACCTCTTTGACATAGTGTTGAAAATACATTATTTCAAAAAAGATTAAATATAAATGATGCAAAGAAGACTACTTAAAGTAACACGGTTGCCCCAATTTTGAGTAGAAGAAGAGAGAATGGACTAGGTGATGCCCCCTCAAGAAGGTGGTAGGGAAAGAACATGAGGCACGACAACTTCATGAAAAGGTTGCAATAAGCCGATGGGGGACAAGAGGACATAAAAAAGGGAAAAACATGTACAAAGAAGAAGAAATGGCAAGAAGAAGAAGGGTGGTGGGTAGTAGGAGGTTGTTGGAGGAGTCGTAGAGGTAGCTAGGGCATCAAGGGGACCTATAAGGGGTTGAAAGAGGGTTAGAAAGGTTTATTTTCTTTCAGACAGATAAGGAGATATTGCTGCCAGGTGCTCTAAGTTGGACAACCTAAGCATCGATCATATGTGGTGTGATGAGTATGAGTACAATGGATGCCTAATCATTTGGTAGGTTCAAAAACCTTTTTATTATTTTTAATTTTTGAGTAGCTTAGAGCATTCTCGCAAATGTGAAGAAGAAATCCCATAGACTTGGGTATGGTGGGATCACATGCAGGATCAGGAAGATTGTGATCTTGCAAAAATAGCTAGGAGTAGGTACAAAACGACATGATAACTAGGTTTGGAAGGATCATGAATTTGGGAAAGAAATATTATGCAAGATTGAGGGTACATAAGTGGGTTCATGTACCTACCAAGGAAAGTGTGAATACATATATGGGGATGCAATCTTGTGGCAAGAATGAGGTCATTGTGGGAATGGGATAGGGTTGACTGAGGAAAGAAAACACAAATGCAATCTCACAGGAACATGGGTCTATGGGATCACTAGGGTAAGCTTGCACAAGAACAAAGGTGGGAATGTGGGTCGAATGGGATAGGGTTGACTGGGGAAAGAAAATGCAAACACAATCTCATGGGAATGTGGGTTCGCAAGATTGTCAGGGTAAGCTTGTATGAGAACACAGGTAGGAACACGAGTCAAACAAGATAGGATTGACTGGGGAAAGAAAATGCAAATGCAATCTCACAGGAACATGTGTCTGCGGGATCGCTAAGGTAAGCTTGCAGGAGAACACAGGCAGGAAAATGGGTCAAATAGGCTGAGGGTAGGATAGGTCAAAGGGTAATCCCATGGGAATATGTTTCTATATGATCATGAGGTTCAAGGATAGTGGGAATGCATTCATGGAAATGCAGGTTTAGGGAAAAAGTGTAGAAAAAAGGAGGTTTTGGTAAGATATTGGGTGGAAAGTCAAGATAGGAAAAGTATGGAAATTTATACCAATGTGTGATTAGTTTTTGGTTTATAGTGGTCACTAGATGAATTGGTTCCCCACCTTATTATAGGTATGGGCTTGGGAGCATATTGTATTATTTAGGCCTATTGGTTAGAGAGATAGACAGGTAGAGGAGCCAGTGGCATATAGCTAGGGGGAGCCACTAAAATACCACCATACAAAGGATGTAGACTATTGGAGAATCTGGATTGATGAGATTACAAAAGTTGTATGGAGACCTTATATCGGTTTGGGGCCATGGGTGGAGGAGGGATAGTAGCTACCATATATGATATCACCTTTATTCATTTTTGGATGATGGGAGTACATCAGAGAGTAGCACCGGTCAGATAGGGCCCTGTGGTAGTTTGGATGGTGACAAGTGGCTCTAGGGGAGCCAAACTGCTATCAACGAGTGACTTGTGAGCTAGTGTCGATGTATGGGCTAAAACTACAAAGAGAGGGGTTTCTTCAAGCCTGGCTAGAGTTAGAGCCACAACAGTGGGATTAGTTTGGCAAGGTAGCAGATGTGGGCTCCACATAGGAGTACCAAGACTAGTTTCAATGGCCGAGACTAGTAGGATGGGCATAAGTGACTAGGGCAGCCATGGTGTCAAGGGAGTTAGCCCACATAGCTAGGTAGGGTAGATACACAGAATGAGGGCTATGACAGTGGGTGGAGGCCATAGCACAGAAGGAGGGGCCAGTGTGGAAAATGTAAAGGGTAGGGAGGTAGGAGGAGAGAGGGGTACAACTAGAGAGAGGAGAGGAGAGAGAGGTAGAGCCAGAGAGATGAGGGGAGAGGGGGCAGAATCAAAGAGAGGAGGGGAGAGGGAAATTAAGGAGACGAGACCATAGGGGGAGGAGGAGTAGAGGCCATAGAGGCCAGTAGGGGGTGGTGGAAGAGGGTCATTTGTAGGGGGAGGGAATGATGGATTGGAAGCCCAATATGCATCATTGTAGTAGACTCATGATGCCACCAACCAGTTGCTACAACATACATAGCAGGAGAGAGATCAACTCAGGATAGAGCAAGATCAGTTATGCTAGGAGCAGAATGTGGCGTAGGGCTAGGAAAATAGGGTACTGATAGAGGTGGAGATACTACAAATGGAGGTTGGGTTGATAGAATGGAGGCTAGATGTGGTTAGCCTAGAGAGGCAGATAGTATAGGTGAGACTAGACAACATGCAGTAGGAGTAGGATAGACTGGTGGTGGAGGTGGCAAACATGTGAGCATAGATGGCGGTGGGTGGAGAGATGGAGGATTTGAGGAGACTACAGGAAAAGGTGGAGGATCTGAGAGAGAGCAAGATTCTATCAAGGGAGGTACCATGCAGCAGTCCTTGCAAACTAGATAGAGCATTATAGAAAATTAACATGGTCAAGGATAGCTGGGACCTACACAGGGATGCAAGGAGGAAGGGAGAGTAGATGGAGTATTTGGGGCTCACAGAGTATAGGTGGGTTGCAGTGCATAGGGCAGAGTCGCAAGACAAGATAGAGCTAGAGGTGAGACACAGGGATGAGGAGGAGGAGGGATGAGGTAGAGAACTTGAGGATAGGGGGAGGACTGATGAGGCCACCACCTCCACCACCAATAGCACCAGGGGCGGGGAGGGACACAAAGGAGGATCCAAAGGAGGAGGTGATGAATCAAGGAGACTAGTGATATGTTGGGCATACTTGTATGATTAGCATTTTGTTGGATTTATCAACAAATTGAGATATATGTATTTTTGTGTGGGCATAGACCCGTTGTAGCTATATGTATGATATGGATACTGTAGATTTGGACTTTGATGGGCTATAGGATTTTTCAAGGGGGGGATGTATTCATTTATTCTATCATTTATTCAGAGGATATATATATATATATATGTAGTGGATCATTCTTTGGGGTGGGATGAGTATGGTTATGATGTGAGTTTTATAAATGTTGAGATGTAGATGAGAGACTGATGTGTTGATATGCAGGATGTGATATTTGATGACAAATATGATATTGCTAATGGTTTGTGATGTAGGATGTGATGTTTGATGAAAGATATGATATTGCTAATAGTTTGTGATGCAAGATGTGATGTTTGATGATAGATATGATATTTTTGATAGTTTGTGATGCAGGATAGGATGGATTTTGAGGATAAGGCTAGTGTTGGTATTGCAGGATGTGATTTTTTTCATGATAGTGTAGATATGATGTGATATATTTTGATGTGATTTTGATGATGTGATTTGCTTATGATAGTGTTGATATGTTATTTTTAGGATGATGAGAAAGTTTATATAGTATTTTAAAATGAACACAAACTAAAGATGAAGTATAGATTTTAAGATGAACACAAACTAAAGATAGACTATAGATTTAAAAAAGAACACAAACTAAAGATGAATTACAAGTTTAAAATGAAAACAAACTAAAGATTGATTATAGATTTAAAATGAACACAAACTAAAGATGAATTATAGATTTAAAATGAATACAAACTAAAGATGAATTACATATTTAAAATAAACACAAACTAAAGATGAATTATAGATTTAAAATGAACACAAACTAAAGGTGAATTATAGATTTAAAATGAACAAAAACTAAAGGTGAATTATAGATTTAAAATGAACACAAACTAAAGGTGAATTATAGATTTAAAATGAACACAAACTAAAGATGAATTACAGATTTAGAATGAACACAAACTAAAGATGAATTATAGATTTAAAATGAACACAAACTAAAGGTGAATTGCAGATTTAAAATGAACACAAACTAAAGATGAATTACAGATTTAAAATGAACACAAACTAAAGAATGAATGTGAGTTTTTATGATAATATAAAATGAACACAAACTAAAGATGAATTACAAATTTTAAATGAACACAAACTAAAGATGAATTATGGGTTTAAAATGAACACAAACTAAAGATGAATTATAGATTTAAAATGAACACAAACTAAAGAATGAATTACAGGTTTAAAATGAACACAAAATAAACATGAATTATAGGTTTAAAATGAAAACTAACTAAAGATGAATTACAGATTTAAAATGAACAAAAACTAAAGAATGAATTGCAAGTTTAAAATGAACACAAACTAAAGAAGAATTATAGATTTAAAATGAACACAAACTAAAGATGAATTACAGATTTAAAATGAACACAAACTAAAGAATGAACATGATTTTTTATGATAATCTAAAATGAACACAAACTAAAGATGAATTATAGATTTAAAAATGAACACAAACTAAAGATGAATTATGGGTTTAAAATGAATGTAAACTAAAGATGAATTACAGATTTAGAATGAACACAAACTAAAGAATGAACATGAGTTTTTACGATAATCTAAAATGAACACAAAATACAATTGCACAATTTTTTATGATAAACTAAAATGAACATAAACTAAAGAATGAATGCAAGACTTATGGTATATGTTGATGATAACATATGCAAAGTGAGATAATATATCGAATAGTGGATGAAAGATCTAATGCTAGGTATAATAGAGATCCAAGTTATGATAAAAGTGTTAGAATTCTTTAGAATAACTGGGGGTGGGAGGGGTGAATCAGTTATTCAAGGTCCAAATGCCCTAATAATACTTTTTCACTACTTTTAATTAATCTTTATACTTTTCATCCATCCAAACTTAAATAAATCATATTAGTAAATCAACATGCAAAGATAAAACATACAAGATCAACACATGACACAATGATTTACATGGAAACCCAATTTGGGAAAAACCACCAATAACATGCTACTTGATTCTCACTCTTCTAAAGTGATGCCCTGTTAAAGGCTTACAACAAACTATTAAATGTGACCTTATTAGAGGATTTCACCAAACTGTTAGGAATGGGCCTGGTTAAAGGACTTTAGAACATTTACTTGGAATGTCACCCTGTTAAAGGATTTATCACATGGCTATCAAACCAACCTAAGTCCATAGGATTTAAACTAACTATTACAATTGCTAGAAAGTAATGATAATGACCTTTTGATCTGATATAACTTACAACATACTTTGCAGATTTCATATTACACTTTTAGTTCAATCCTTATGCTTGGCTTCAATCACTTCAGCTCTGACCACTTGTCTTCTTCTCAAGCTTCGTCTCCTTGAGTCTTCTTACTCATCATACCAATGCATCCATATCTGGGTTCTTCTTATTGAAATAGAGTAACTATGCTCTCTTTCCTCCTTAGCACCTCCTTCAGCATTTTATGCTTTCATGCTTGACCACCTCTCTCTATCTTCTTCATGAGCTTATGACTCATTTAAATAGAAATTTGATTTGCCTTTGCTGCTCAATTCTCCTTCTCCAATTTTAGGGTTTCAAATGGATTAGGTAGGATACAATGTATCTACCTCATATCTTGTTCTCATCTAGAAACTTCGTCAATTGTATCTTTAAAAATGTTTTACATGGTGTTTTGTGCCACCAGCTCATCATTCTTATCTTCCATTTAATTCACAAACTTCTAGATAACAACCTTATCAGCTTAGATCTAGTGAATCTTCAATTTTCAAAATAATGCAGCAACTCGGCATTATTGATTTACTGGTGCTTGGCACCTCTGTGTTACTCAGCACTATTGGTTTATTGGTGCTTGGCACCTCTATGTTACTTAGCACCTATATCTACTCAGCACTTATATTTTCTTGGCACTTGATAAACTCTGTATCACTTGGCATCTGAAGTTTACTCAGCACTTGAAGTTTACTCGGCATCTGAAGTTTACTCAGCATCTGAACTTGCTCGACATCTAAAGTTTACTCAGCATTTGAACTTTCTCAGCTTCAACTAGGAATCTGTTCAGTACTTACTAGCTTGCTCAGCTCCTTCTCTCTAATGAACTTTAGTTAGGCTTTACAGATGTCTTAGCTAAAAACTTACATCTTTGATATGTTTCAGTGTGCCCATTCTTTGTGTCTTATAGTATGTCATCAACACACTTTTTCATCAATGGCTTAGCTAATCCTTGTACTTCATTAAAACATCACAAATTCAACCTTTCTCTAGATGTTCTAGTTACATCTTATTGATTGCCTCCTCCTTGTCAATCAACTAATTGATAGTATTTGGATCACTAAAGCAATTGTCATTCCTGCGAGTAGCAAGTTTGACATCAATGACAAAAAAATGATTGAGAGCATTCTTTATCATTTCCATATGATCATTCCAACAACTTTCCTTGTGATATTTTCAATAATTTCCAACAATCTCCCTCTTTGGCATTGATGGCAAACCAAACTAGTCAATTAATCAACTTAGTTACCACCAAGATTGTATACGTTATCTGCTACTTTTCTTGGCTACTACATCTTTACTAGTTGATCTCATATATCTCCCTCTTTCGTATATATCTCCCTCTTGCTTTGTATTGATCAAGTTACTACACATTTCTCCCTCTTTGACATAAATTCCAAAGATGGAGCATCTTTATCATGCAAAATATAAGCTTTGGCTTCTTGATGTTTTCTCCCTCTGTCACCATGCTTGTGACTGATTTGGAGTTTCTACTCCTACTATTATCCTCTGCATCAAACTGTTGATATTTCAATAATTTGTTCCTATTGATGTAGGGCAGCTTCCTTGTTGCTTTAAACTGCTTGAGTTATAGGTATTACCCCCAACATGCCTCTAATATATTCATAAACATCCTTGGGAAATGGTTTGGTGAAGATATCTGCAGTTTCTTCCTTTGTGTGAATGTATTCCAACTTCACTTGTTTTTCTTCTACCAATTCTCTGACATAATGATACTTTATTGCGATATGCTTGGTTTTTACATGCATTACTAAATTTTTGGATATATTTATAGCACTTGTGTTATCACAATACAACATCACAGGTTTTGTTACCTCTTCTTTCATTCCTTTCAATAGATGTGTGAGCCACACAATGTTTGTACAATTGCCTACTGTTGCCCATATTCTGACTCTACAGTGGACTGGCATGTGCATGTTTGTTTCTTGCTAGTCCAGGTAACTAGCCTTTTTTCTAAAAAATAATGCATCTCCACTTGTGCTTTTTCTATCATCAATGTTGCCTCCCTAATCTGCATCTGTATATGCATTGAGCTCAATTTTTCTATTCTTTTTGTAGTATAGACCAAAGTTATCAATTCTTTTAAGATATCTCATTATTCTTTTTACTACTATGAGATGATTTCCTTTAGGATTAGTAGAAAATCTAGCCATTATTCCAACTGCTAATGCCATGTCCGGTCTACTATGTACAACATATTTTAATTTTCTAATCATAGATCTATACATTGTTTGATTGACTTCATCTGATTCATCAATTTTGGACAGCTTATTTCCTGTTGCCATTGGTGTGCTGACTAGTTTAGACTCTTCCAATCCAAACATTTTAAGAATCTCTTTGATGTACTTTGATTGTGTCACAAATATACTATGTTTGAGTTGATGTACTTGCAATCCAACAAAAAATTTGATTTCTCCAAACATAGAAATCTCAAATTCATGTTTCATTTTGTCAGCAAAGCCTTTGCAAAGCACTTCCTTTCCACCAAACACTATGTCATCCACAAAGATTTTAGATACAATAATGTCTTTATCTTCTTCTACTTTGATATACATGTTGATGTTATCATCAGTTCTTTCAAATCCTATTTGCATTAGATACTTGTGAAGTCTCTGATACCATGCTCTAGGTGCTTGTTTCAAACCATAGAGTGCTTTATGTAGCTTACAAACCATATCCTTGTTGTTTTCATCAAAAAATCCTTCTGGTTGTTCAATGTAGACTTTTTCTTCTAGTATACCATTTAAAAAAGCACACTTTACATCCATTTGATAGATTTTAAAATCTTTATATGCAGCATATGCAAGTAAATTTCTTACTCCTTCCATTCTAGCAACAGGGGCAAATGTTTCCCCATAGTCTAGTCCTTCTTCTTGAGCATAACCCTTTCATACTAGTCTAGTTTTTTTTCTGGTAATCTCACCATTCTCATCTAGCTTGTTTTTGAATACCCACTTGGTGCCAATCACATTCTTGTCAACTAGTTTGGGAACCAAACTCCAAGTTTTGTTTTTCTTTATTTGATCAATCTCTTCTTCCATAGCTTTATACCAGTCATCATTTTGTAATGCACCATATACTATCTTAGGTTCAGATTTGTTGATCAGACGTGATTCATGTCTTAGTCTATTCCTTGTCATTGGTCTTGCATCTTTGTCACCAATTATTTATTTAGTAGGGTGATGTCTTTTTACATATTTGGATAATCTTGGCTTTGTTCTTGTTTCCATGTTTGATCTTTCATATTCAGGATCACTATGCACATTGTTGTCAGGTTGTTCTTCATCTATTTCATGTGTATTGTCTTTAGAATCAGATTGTCCATTTTCTTCATTCTGCAACTCGACTTTTGAATGCAACTTGGCATTCACTAGTTGTGACTCGGCTGAAACTAAATTTTTTTGTTGAGTTTCAATTTAGTTGACAATTTCCTCATCAATAGGCATTCCTTCATAAGAATACACAAAGGTTATGTACTCATCCATTCTCTTTGGTTCTTTAGCTTGGACTTTTGTGTGCTGATCAAAGTTTACATTTGCACTTTTCACAATTTTGTTAGTGTTAGTATTCAAACACTTGTATGCCTTACTTCTAGTGAAGTAACCAAGAAATATGCCTTCATCACTTTTTGTATCAAATTTTCCATTTCTAGCATCTTTAAGGATAAAGAATTTGCAACCAAATAATTTGAAAAGTTTTACATTGGGTGAATGACCATACCATAATTCAAAAGGTGTTGTATTTGTACCTTTCTTGACTTGTACTCGATTCAGTGTATGAACAGCTACACTTACAACTTCTCTCCAGTATTTTAGAGCAACAGTCTTTTCCATCATTAATGTTCTTGCACAATCAATCACAGATCTATTTCTTCTTTTAGCAATTCCATTCTGTGGGGAAGTTCTAGGAGCTGATGTTTGTCTTTTGATTCTTTTATCATCACAAAATATCTCAAATTCATTTGATGTGAATTCACCACCTCTGTCTGATCTTAGGCATTTCAATCTTTTTCCTGTTTCTTTTTCAACTCTAGCGACATACCACTTAAACATTTGAAAAGCATCAGATTTTTGTCTTAAGAACATAACAGTCATCATCTTGGAATAGTCATCAACAAACAACATTATGTATTTATCTCCTCTATAGCTTTGTACTTCCATTGGACCACATAAGTCAGTATGAACTAACTCAAGTACTTCTTTAGATGTATAGTTTTTGTTTTTGAAGCTTGACTTTGTCATCTTTCCTATCTGACATTGTTTGCACATGATATTATCAGGCTTCTTCAATTTTGGTAAACCTCTGACTTTCTTCATTTTACTGATGTTGACCAGATTGTCAAAGTTGACATGACATAATCTTCTATGCGATAACCATTCATCATCAAATTTTGCAATAAAACAAGAAACATCATCCATATCAAGGTAAAATAGATTACTCCTTGTTTGATCTCCTTTTCCTATCATTTTACCATTAGTATCATAAATTTTTGCAGTTTTGTTTCCAAATTCTACTTTGCATCCTATATTGCCTAACTGTGAGACACTCAGCAAATTGTAGTTTAATCCTTCAACATAGTATGCATTATCACATGAAATTTTTTCTATGAGCTTAATGAAACCTTTTCCTTTGATTTGACATGGAGCATCATTACCAAATCTAACACTATTTCCATCATACTGAGTAAAGTTAACAAACTTACTTTTGTCTCCTGTCATGTGATGTGAGCATCCACTGTCTATGATCCACTTGTCATTTTTGTTCATACATCTTACTAGTGTTGTGGGCTCTTCTTCATCAAATTGATCCTTCATGGCTACATAAACAACTTCATCATCATTATCATCAGAATTTTCTTCAACAATATAACACTTCTTGCCTTTTTCTTTGTAATCTCTTTTGTCATCATCTCTTCTGAATTTGTTTTTGTTTCCTTCCTTGTAATCTTTTTTTTGTGTACACCTGGAAGCAATATGACCTGCTTCATTGCAATTGAAACAAATGATAGGCATCTTACCTTTGAATTTTCCTTTACCTCTATGAAATCTTCTAGCAAGCAATGCTTCCAATTGTTCCACATCTTCCTCATTAGTGCTACTGTCACTGGATATAGACTTCATTTTTCTTCGTTTCTTTGATTTCACCTGTTCAGCATGTTTCAATGATAACTTGGCCTTTAAGGCAGATTCAACATTCTCTGGTCTGTAGCTGTCAAAATTAGATAACTCAAATGCAGTGAGTCTACCTATTATACCTTCAAAACTTAGATTGTTTCCTAGTACACATCTTAGCTCTTGTATTGATGATACTCTAATAGCATAGATAGGGAGCAAGGTTCTTAACAAATTACTATTAACAGTATCTTCATCCAATTGACCACTCAAGCATCTTATTGCACTTACCACTTCCTTTATTCTTGCGCCATATTGAGCAGTATTCTCATTTTCCTCCATTTTCATATCATCAAACTTTCCTCTGAGACATTCTCTTTTTGCTCTTTGTACATTCTGATCTCCTCCATAAATGTTTGATAAGGCTTTCCATATTTTGAATGTAGTATCACATCGTTTGATATCATCAAATTTAGCATAGTTGAGTGCAGAGGCAATTTCCAGCATTGTCTGATTGTGTTCCTACTTGTTTTTCATGTCTTCTATAGTAAGAGTACCTATTGGATCTACATGTTCAGTGATAATTGAATTTTGGGAATAATCTCCTATGGATCCAAGATGTAGCTTCATCAAGCTTTTCCATGCAAAAAAGTTGTCTTTGTTGAGCTTGGGAACTTCTCTCTTAGGCATTTTGATCTTTTCTGCTTATAGTCCCTTTAAACTGAATTAGCAGTCTCACTCTGATACCAATTGTTAGAATTCTTTAGAATGATTGAGAGGGGGGGGGGGGGGGGGGGTGAATCAGTTATTCAAGGTCCAAATTTCCTAATAATACTTTTTCACTGCTTTTAATGAATCCTTATACTTTTCATCCATCCAAACTTAAATCAATCATATTAGTAAATCAACATGCAAAGATAAAACAAGCAAGATCAACACATGACACAATAATTTACGTGGAAATCCAATTTGGAAAAAACCACCAGTAACATGCTACTTGATTCTCACTCTTCTAAAGTGATGCCTTGTTAAAAGCCTACTTTGTTAAAGCTTTACAAGACACTGTTAAATGTGACCTTGTTAGAGTATTTCACCAAACTGTTAGAAATGGGCCTAGTTAAAGGAATTTAGAACATTCACTTGGAATGTCACCCTATTAAAGGACTTATCACATGGCTATCAAACCAACTTAAGTCCGTAGGATTTAAACTAACTATTACAATTGCTAGAAAGTAACGATAATGGCCTTTTGATCAGATATAACTTACAACATACTTTGCAAATTTTAGATCACACTTTCAATTCAATCCTTATGCTTGGCTTTAATCACTTCAGCTCTGACTACTTGTCTTCTTCTCAAGCTTCGTCTCCTTGAGTCTTCTTAGTCATCATACCAATGCATCCATATCTAGGGTCTTTTTATTGAAATAGAGTAACTATGCTCTCTTTCCTCCTTAGCACCTTCTTCAGCATTTTATGCTTTCATGCTTGACTGCCTCTCTCTATCTTCTTCATGAGCTTATGAATCCTTTAAATAAAAATCTGATTTTCCTTTGCCGCTCAATTCTCCTTCTCTAATTTTAGGGTTTCAAATGGATTAGGTAGGATACAATGTATCTACCTCATATCTTGTTTTGATCTAGAAACTTCATTAGTTGTATCTTTAAAAACATTTTACATGGTGTTCTATGCCACCAGCTCATCATTCTTATCTTCCATTTAATTCACAAACTTCTAGATAACAACTTTGTCAGCTTATATCTGGAAAATCTTCAATTTTCAAAATAATGCAGCAACTCAAAATTATTGATTTACTGGTGCTCAGCACCTCTATGTTACTCAGCACTATTGGTTTACTGGTGCTCGGCACCTCTATGTTACTCGGCACCTATATCTTCTCAGCACTTGTATTTTCTCGGCACTTGATAAACTCGATATCACTTGGCATCTAAAGTTTACTCAGCACTTGAAGTTTACTCAGCATCTGAAGTTTACTTGGCATCTGAACTTGCTCGAAATTTGAAGTTTACTTGGCATCTGAACTTGCTCAACTTCAACTAGGAATCTGTTCGGCACTTACTAGCTTGCTCGGCTCCTTCTCTCTACTGAACTTTAGTTAGGCTTTACAAATGTCTTATCTAAAACCTTACATCTTTGATATTATTCAATGTGCCCATTCTCTGTATGTCTTAGCTGATCCTTGTACTTCATTACAACATCATAACTTCAACCTTTCTCTAGATGTTCTAGTTACATCTTATTGATTGCTTCCTACTTGTCAATCAACTAATTGATATTATTTGGATCACTAAAGCAATTGTCATTCCTACGAGTAGCAAGTTTGACATCAATGACAAAACAATGATTGAGAGAATTTTTTATCATTTTCATATGATCATTCCAACAACTTTCCTCATGATCTTTTCAATCATTTCCAACAAAAAGGGCAGATGAACACAAGCTATGATAATACAACATGCTAAATTGTAGGAGGTGAGGAGATAGTAAATAGATGTAGGTAATGATGATAATAATGAGATACAAGAAAATTTATGATGGTGGGATAGGACAACCAATACTTGAATTAGGATAATGAGCAATGATAAAAGAAAATGATCCTAAAAACATAGGAGATACTGACTCTAAGGAGGATGATGTTGGAAAATGATTGACCAACAAACTTGTAGTTAGGAGGATAGTAGACATAGAGCTAGGATAGTAACTTGTGATAAGGAGCACATCAAGATGGTGGTGAAACCTTAGGGATGAGAAGTTGAAAGAGTAGGATAATAAAGATAATTCAATTTTTGACGATAAGGAATTTGAATCAAAATATTTTGATAGTGGAAAAATCTAAAGTTTGAGACAGATATGTGATGTAAAGGAAGAGGATACCATGGGTTATGATAGGAAAGGGAAGTAAAGTGACAAGGAAATAGACGTGGGGTGTATGGGAAGCTTGAGAGTGGGGTATTTCACAAAGAAGTACC
Organism: Cupressus sempervirens; assembly: GCA_028749045.1. Taxonomy (NCBI): domain Eukaryota; kingdom Viridiplantae; phylum Streptophyta; class Pinopsida; order Cupressales; family Cupressaceae; genus Cupressus; species Cupressus sempervirens. The sequence continues at coordinate 265,395,798 of CM053790.1, forward strand.
ACCATGTAGTGTGATAACTTTATTTGATATAGGAATATTAGATATCTGCTAAGATTACTAAAAACATCAAGGCCTTTTCCCCAATATTACATAGGACTGACTAAAACAAGCACGCAAGGATTGCCCCAACATCACACATGACTCCTAGAGAGATCAATGTGGGAATGATGTTGGGTGATCCACAAGCAAACAATATCACCCAAGTGCATCATGTTATCAAAAATGAAAACATGTTTGAAATAGAAAGGGTGATATCTTACTGACTCACAAGCAGAAAAAAGGTTGTGATTGAAACCATGCCTTTGAGTTGCCCTAGTCAAAATGCACCATGATATGAAAAGACTATGGCAACCTTAAGGAGGAACCAACTAAAATTACATGGAAGTGACCAATCAAAATATTAAAAAACTAAAGATTTTTAGAAGAAAGAAGAAAAGTGAAAAAAAGTAACCTTTTGCTAAAGAGATTGGGATGAGTAGCTACGAACGGTCTAAAAATAAGGAAGAAACATTTGGAAAGGACTTTAAGGATAGGACATGTAGGATAATGACAAAAAGAGACAATAATTTCTTTTCTACAGATGATGGGCTAGGGACATAGGGTGTCACAATAAGGCCTAAACAGTATGTATAAGCATGACTATACAATGAATGGGGACTTCGGAACATAGGACACAATAAAATAGCGGGTATGTATATGAAGGGGGGGAAGCTCAAGATGAGTAGATAGAATTGTTATAATATAGTTATTTTTATAGGGGGTGAGACATAAAGCACAACATTTTGTTGCAAGGATTGGGATACTACTATATTTACAAGATTATGATACATAGGATACTATTGTTAGTACAAGGATATGATACACAAAATACTACTTGCCAGGTAGGATATATATGGTAAAGTAAAAGGATGAAAAAAACTAGATAAGAGACATGTGGTAGAGTACAATGGTAAGGTACATCTAAGATGATACATAGGGTAGAGTACAATGGTAGGGTAGATATATGAATGAAATCTATAATATAGGATCTAGATGGGGTGCTGCAAAATGGTGAAAATAGAAAGGAAATGCCATGAGTTGGTTTAGGGGTATGAAAGTGAAACTACAAGGGACGCCTTGAAAAAAATTAGGAGATGAGTGATGCAATATGGAGTGGTGATGGGGGAGACCTACATCACTTATAGATAATAAAAATGCTAAGTACACCTAGCACCTAATTGCTAGGTTCTCGCTAGGGTACGTATCAAAGGTGCTTGAATTTCCAAGTTTTCACCATTGGATGCTTGTTTTTTCTTTAACTTTCTTTGACTGAGAATTTTATTTTCAAGACTTCACCTTCAAGTGTAGATAGTTGATAGGCCTCTAAGACAAAAGATACTATGACCACATAAGGACCCATGTAGGCTCAAACTTGCCTCTCTTTTCTCAATTAGTTTGAACCTTCATGTTCTCTTTGAGGACCATGTCTCCTTGAAAGTGGCTCAAATGGACCTTCCTATTGAAATTGTGCTTGAGGCAATTCTGGTAGACCATGAGGTGGTCATAGGCATGTTGCCTTTTTTCATCAAGTAGATCAAGTTGAGTAAGTCGAGCCACTCTATAATCTTCATCGAATATCTAGCCCCATAGAGAAATGTGAAGGGATGGGAGTTTGACCTCAATTGCTAATATTCCTTCCGCACCATAAACCATGGAGTGTGGGGTTGTGTTGGTGGATGTACAGAATGAGGTGTGGTATGCCCATAGGGCAGGATTGATTTTTAAATACCAATCATAGCAAAAATCATTAACAACTTTAATTAGGATTTTAAGTAGGGTTTTATTAGTTGCCTCCACCTAAACATTACCTTATGGGAAGTATGGGCTAGAAAAGTGGTGATGGATGGGAAGGGAAGTGCACAATTCCTCCATATTGAGATTTTCAAAATTGCCTCCATGGTTAGTAAAAATGGTAACTAGGATGCCAAAGCCACATATGGTATGATATAGGATAAATTTGGACACCTAAACTCATGTGGAAGTGATAAGGGGCATTGATTCCACCCACTTAGTGAAATAATTGGTGGCAGTGATTATACACTTGTGTCCTTTTGAAGAAAGAGGTGCAATAACACCAACAAGGTCAAACCCCCAATAAGAAAAAGACCATGGTGGTGCTATAGGTTACATATCTTGAGCTGGGGCCTATATTATATTAGCATGTTATTGATAGGGTAAACATCATTTCACAAATTCACATGCATCATGCTCTAGAGTAGGCCAATAATACCTAGCTCGAAGAATTTTCTTAGCTAGAACTATCCTGCTTGTGTAAGCACCACAAAGTCCAGTGTGTACCTCCTTGAGAGCCATTACAGCCTCATTTTGGTCTAGACATCAAGAGAGAATATCATGATAACCATGATGATATAGGGTTTAGGTGATGATAGTATAATAGGAAGTTCTACAAATAAGGTTTTGGTGTTGGGTTTGTGTGAGATGGGGAGATATGATACCATTTAGTAGGTAAGCATGAATTTTGTGGTACCATGCGGATTGGGGACCAACCAAGATGCATACCCATGTTGACTCATCATTCTCATACGTGGTCTCATATAGCTACTCAACTAAGAATTCATACTGTGTAGCCTTATGTGGCATTTCCAAAAGGGAACCAATAGTGGCCATGGCATTTGCTACCTTATTTTGTAGTCTAGGTATCTGTGTGTACTGGAGTTGAGTAAAATGTTCCTTTAACTGATCAACCAATTCCTTGTAAGGTAGTATCTTGTCATCTTTGGTTTGATATTCATTCAAGGCTTGTTTGATGATAACTTAGGAATCGTTGTAGACTTGCAGCTTTGTGATATTCCATTCAATGGCTATTTTGAGCCCTACAAAAAGGGCCTCACACTCTGAGATGTTATTGGTACACTAAAAGTGTAGTTTGAAAGATTTAGGAATCTAATCTCCTTAAGGTGTGACCAAGAGTATGCTAGCACTAGAGCTATGGGATGTGTAAGATCCATCAAATTATAACTTCCAAGATGGTTGTTCATCTATCAAACAAAGGTGTTTATCTTGGAATTCCATAATGAGAGGGTGGTTTGCAACCAAGGGTGCATCTACCAAGTGATCTATAATAGCTTGGCCTTTGATGGCCTTTTTGTCAACATATTGGATGTCAAATTCATAGAGAATCGTGATCCATTTAGCCAGGTGTCCTGTGAGTACTATGTGAGATAACACATATTTTAATGGATCAATTTTGGATATTAGTTGCATAGTGTGACTCAACATGTAATGACACAACTTTTGAGTGGAAAATACCACAGCTAAGCAAGCCTTTTCCTTTGGCATGTAATTGAGGTCATATCCCACTAAGGTATGACTAATGTAGTAAATAGTCCTCTCCTTTCCTGTATCATCAAGTTGTGCTAGAAGAGCACCTAATGTTGTGGGAGTGGTTGTAATGTATAATATGAGCGAATGCCTTGCAAGTAGAGGAACCAAAATAGGAGAATTAGCCAAGTATTGCTTGATGAGCTCAAAGTTGTGTTGAAAAGTAGGGTCCCATCTAAAGTTTTGATCCTTTTTGAGTAGATGTGTAAATGGTTGGAATTTATCATCAAGCTAGGAGATGAATTGACTGACTAATTGAAGTTTCCCCTAAAGAGAATGAAGGTGCTTGAGTATCTTAGGAGGAGCCATATCCATGATGGTTGACCTTTTTAGGATCAATCTCAATACCACATCATGATACAATGAACCCCAAGAGCTTTCCTGAGGTAACGCTGAAGACACATTTCTTAGGATTGAGCATTAGATTATATTTATCCAATTGATTAAACACTTCCTTGAGATGGGATAAGTGATCAAGGGCATTAAGGGACTTGACTAAAATATTATGTACATAATCTTCAAGACTCTTATGGATTAGGTCGTGAAAGATGACTGTCATGGCATGCTGATATGTTTCCTTGGCATTCTTTAGCCCAATTGGCATCATGCTATAATAGAATGTTGCCCAAGGTGTGGTAAATGCTATCTTATGTTGGTCTTCCACTGCTATTTGAATCTGGTTGTATCTAGAGAAACCATCCATGAGTGATAAGAGCTCATGGCCTATACTAAGATCAACAATCATGTCAATATTTGGTAATGATAAATCATCCTTCGGACAAGCTTTGTTGAGATCTCTAAAATCTATGAAAATTCTAATAGCACTAGAAGGTTTTATAATAGGTACCATGTTGGAAATCCATTTGGAATCGTCCATTGGGTGAATGATTTTTTCCTCTAGCAATTTTTCTAACTCTTATTTAATCAATAAAGCAACTTTGGGGTGCATTTTATGGAGCTTTTGCTTGACAGTTTGGCCTTTGAATCCATGACCAAATTGTGTATGACTAACTTGGGGTCCAACCCTAGCATGTCTTGATAGGACCATGCAAAGTGACCAACATTTTTACAAAGAACTTCAATGAGAAGATCCACCTGCTTAGGTGGTAGAGATGTGATATATGTGATATGTGGTATCTCAGTTAGATTGATATTGACTGGTCTAGTTTCCTTTGTTAAGAATGAAGATATCGAAGGCATGTGCTCCTATGGGGGAAGGATGAAATCTCCATCCTCAGGTTCCTCTAAGAGGTTTTCACCATTAGATACGTCCTTTACTTTTATTTCATTTTGTGAGTCATCCAATGGTGCCCCAATGGAGTTTTCACCAGAGGATAGTTTGCTTTTTCTTTTTTCCTTTTTTGTTTCTTTTTTCAATTCAATTTTATAACTAGAGACTTCCTCCTCCCCAAAGTAACCTACTAGATCTAGTTTGTAGACATATGTTAATGGTTGTGGTGGTCATTTATGTAGTGTTTCTACCCCCATGAATTTAAGAAGTGCATGCTCGATAGAGAATTTGTTAACATGGACAACACTGGCTTGCTCCCTATCAATGAGTTGGGGGTGAGTGAGTGGTAGGTCTATTAGATTTAGGGATAACTGGTAGAGCATAGAGGCTCCTAAGATAATTTCATTAAGGAAAATATTGTTTTAGGATTTCTTTTCTACTTCCTCAAGAATGTCTTCAACCTCAAGGAGACTATTTTGGATGTTTTTGAAGGCATGGTCATTGTTGTCACTGAGGTTTGCACCCTTGTCAAAAGCCTGTGCATGAGGACTACCTAGTGAAACATGGAAATAACCTCCAAGTTGTGGGACTTGAACTGTGAGGTTGAGTCTCCAAAGAAGGCTGACTTCCTCTTACTATTAGGGTGCACCAAACTACTCTTGGAAGGGAAAAGGGAGAAGGAGATGCAAGAAATAAAATCTAACTATTCTAATCTAGGGAGGTGATGCACCAAAATAGAGTGTTTGGACCAATCTTTGCCCATGCATGCACTATTGAACCAGAATGAAACTAAGGATATACACATTCAGACTTGCTTTAATCTAATAATCACATGCAAATTAGAAGACCAAGATGAATGAAACAAGGAAAGAGAGATTCACTTATATTATCATTCATTGTCCAATAGGAGATATAGTCATGTAGATTACAGATTTCCACAAAACATGGTGAAGGCAAAGAGTTCTTGCACTTTCACACCAATGGCTAAAAGAGATAAGGCAAAAAATCATGTAGCTCAGAGGCACAGGGGAATTTACATTGAATATTTGTAGAGGAATATCAAAGAAATCAGAGAAGGTTTGACCCGAACAAAATCTACAAAAATTGCCTTTATAGTTCAGGCATAACTGAGATGTCCTCTAACTATAATTACTCTACAACCACTGCATTAAAGTCCTACAAAGAACAATCATGCAAAAAATATGATTTCGGTATAGATCTAGATGCAGCAATATCTGATCTTGGTTGGAACAAGGCCCCGAGAAGATAGAAATGACACCATTAAATCACTGTGACCAGGTAGATGGATTGAAACAGAGATGGTGGAATGTTTTCCAATGTTCATCATTCATTTAAGGGTGGTTGGCATCGATCACATGGATCTGGTTGTGCAAAAAACCTTGATTTTCCCCTATTTTTGGCTTGTGAATTAGCAAGGTCAAGTAGTCAACTAGATCTTGGCACCGGGATGAGCCACATGGACCAATGGTCTTTTACCTTTTTGCCACCTTGCAAAGTCTTCCTAAGTTTGACCATGTCTTTCTTTAATAACTACACCACCTCCTAACTGTGACTACCTAAAGAAACCACGACTACCAGCCTTAACCACACTACCTTCATTATCGATACCCTAGCTAAGCTTGAAAAGACACGTGTCACTTAGGTGCTTCCCCGCAAGGTTTAACTTCCTTACACCTTCATATTATGCAAAAGTTTTGATCATTGATCTTTGAAAGATCAACGACCATGAAAATTCTCCATATACTATGCCTATCCTCTCAAAATTCTTGGGCCCACGAAACACTTGGTAGCTGACTCAACCTGATGTGGCCCCATCTGGCATCACCTTAGCACACAACTAGCATTGCCCTGCAACATGTGGAATGGACCTAACCCCACAAGGACATGTGGTAGTAAGGTACTTGCCTGCAATATTTAAAGCCCTCACATCTTGATATTGCAAGGAAGCCTCGACCGTAGATTTGTTCACATCAGAAGGTGAGAATTCTTTGCACATCACTCTATGAGAAAGGCAGGCCCACAAAATCACACCAGCCACATGTCGCAAGGGCACATACCTGCAATACTTAAAATCCTTGCATCTTCACCTTGCAAGCATGTGCTAGTCATGGATCAGATCATATCAGATGGTGGAAAGCACAAATGAGAACAGGGGATGCCATGGGACACGTGTCATAGAGAGGCATGCCCGCATTGTTTATCTTCCTCGTAACTCCATCTTACAGGCATGTGCCAGCCATGGATCTATGAAGATCTAATAGTGATCAAAACCTACACCTTCTAAACCTCTGTGGATATCCATCATGACATCATCTAGATGCATGTCACCAAGGCGCTTGCCCACATTGTTTAAAGGTCGTGCATTTTCAAAATGCGGGAAAGCGCCCACCCTAGATCTACACGAGATCTGATGGCATAAAAAGTTGCAGGCCCATGAAGTAAAAATGGGAAATACACTAAGGTTTTAATCATTTAATTTTTGTATTTCTCGGGAAATTAAATAATGTTAAATCTGGGAACTAGCCCCTAGGCAAGGCGAGCATTTGAATTTAAATTTTTGGTGAGGGAGGGGGGGTAAATAGGCAACATTTCTAGTGACTCAAAGGGGATGTGAGCCTACTACCCATATGACCAGTGGCCTAAAACATCCATTGGGCTATAGGGTCATGAAAGATGAAGATCAGTGCACTAAGAAACCCTAACCATACCTCTACAACAACAATATACCTAAAATCTAGAAAACCTTATGCAAAACACATGTGCTCGTGTACTTCTTGGAAAGCTAGAAAACAACTGAAAGGAAACTACACTACCTATGTACAGGAAAATTCAAGCTTGAGGTAGATCCCATTAACTGGGATGGGAAAAACTTCACCACTAGGCTTGCTTAACTGAAAAGAATTGGCCTACTTACAACTTACAATCAGATAGAGACCACTCCATAGTGCATCAAATTTTGAGTGCCTCCCTAGTTTTGCCCTGTTTGTATCCCATTTCAAGACCAAGTCACCTTCCTTTAAGGTTCTGACCCTAGCCCTTTTATCAAAGTTCCTTTTCACTTGTTGTTTATGTGTCTCCAGGGTCTGCATGGCCTGATTTCTTCTTTCTTTCAGCTCCATCAATTTTTCCATCCTTACTGTCATGGCATCATTTTCAACCAGCTCCAACTAATGAGCCAATTCTAGGGCTATGAACTCCAATGAGATTAAAAGTATTGCTTCTCTACCATATACTAACACAAATAGAGAATTCCCTATCGATCTCTTAGGTGTTATCCTGTCAGCCCACAGAGCTATCCTTAACATTTTATGCCAACACCTTTGGTTATCCTCTATTGTCCTTTTGATAATTCTGATCAGGTTCTTTTTGGACAACTCAGCCAGGTCCTCAAGTAAATGTTGTGGTCAACTGCCCATGCACAAATCTGAGATCCTCCAAAATATTTTGCATTATCTAAAATAATAGTTGAAGGGGCACCAAACCTAGTCACAATTCCATCAAGGAATTCAACAACTAAAGATTCTATGGCATCCTTCAATACAACTACCTCTGTCCACCTAGTGAAGTAATCTGTAGCAGCTAAGATCCACTTGTGACCATAACTGGAAGGAGGATTGATAGGGCCTATGAAATCTAATCCCCACTTAGCAAAAGGTTGGTCCACCTAAATGGGATGATGAGGAAGAGCCACAGCTTCTATTTTCCAGAGAAGAAGGCACATTTCTCACATTTCCTCACATACGTATGACAATCATGAAATAGGGATGGCCAGTAATAACTAGCTCTCATGATCTTCATTGCAATTGTTCTAGCTGAGAAGTGACCACCATCAGGACCGTGATGAAGCTCCTTGATCATTCTTTCAGCTTGGTCTTTGTCAATGCATCTTAGTAGGGCTCCATTAATATATTTTTTGAAAAGGATACCATCAACTATGACATAAGGGATTGACTATAATCTATACTATCTCCTTTTAGCTTTATCTAATCCTTGAGGGTATCTATTCCCTAGTAAGAAATTCTTCATGTCATCCACCCAATTCCGTGGGCCATCATTTCTTGCTTCTTGTTCTTCTATTAATACCATGGCAACTTCCTCATCTGATTCTTGAGATAACAACATTTATTTACACAATCCTTTCCCTCTTACGAGCTTGGTGACCTAGATGTCAACATCATATTCCATTACCTTTGTAATCCAACCGGCTCTTTTCTCACTAACATCTTTGCTCAAAAGGAACTCCTTCACACTTGCATGAGGTACTAATAAATGAATCCTATTATGGGACAGGAGGTGTCTAAATTTCTTTAAAGCTCTGATGATGGCAAGGGCTTGCTTCTCAACATAACTATACTTATCTTCATACTCCTTGAGCCCTTCACTAAAGAAGGCTATGGTCTGCTCTTCATTCTTGTCATTTTTTTGAGTCAAGATAGCAGAGATACTTGACTCACCACCTAAGGTATAAAGAATGAAATCCTTCTCAAATTTTGGATTGATGAGAGTAGGGGCTAAGACTATGGCTACTTTGATCTCTTCAAAAAGTTCCTTCCCTTCCTTGGTCCATGCAAAGACCATACTTTTATTGAGTATAGCTTGAAGGGGTTTCACCATGGTAGCAAGATTAGGGATAAATCTTCTCACAAAATTTATCCTACCAAGGAAACTTTGTAGCCCTTTCTTATGTTTAGGAAGGGGAAGGACAAGTATTGCTTTTGTTCTCTCTAGATTAATGGTTAAACCATCCTTAGATACGGTGTGTCCTAGTAATTTTCCTTGATTGGTATCAAATACACACTTGCTTAGGTTAAGAGATACCCCAAACTCTCTACACCTTAAGAATACATGTCTGAGATGACCAAAATGATCATCTACATTCTTTGAATATACTGTGATATCATCAAGGTAAACCAACACAAACCTTTCAATCATATTCTTGAAGGCCATCTCCATTGCCTCCTGAAATGTAGCACCTACATTAGTTAGTCCAAATGATATTTTACAATAAGCATAGGTACCCCACTTGGTAGTGAATGTAGTCGTGTATCTATCAGACTTCTTGACCAGCACTTGATTATAACTAGAGAACCCATCAAGAAATGAAAATCTCTTTGAACCACTAACCTTAGATAAAATCTTCTCCATGGAAGGAAGAGGATGGTGATCTTTAAAGGAAGCTTGGTTAAGGTCCCTAAAGTCCACACACAATCTAATTTCCCCATTCTTCTTCCTAATAGGGACAAGGTTTGCTACCCATGATGAGTGCTTGATAGGGAAAATTATGTTGACCTCAATCAATTTGGATAGCTCCTTTCTCATTAAGGGTCCAATTTTAGGATTCACTGGTCTTTTTTTTTGTCTTACTAGTTTTACATCATTAATTAAATCTATGGTATGCTGAAACAACCTTGGGTCAAAACCCTTTATGTCATCATATGTCCAAGAAAATACATCATTAAATTCTTGACATAGATGAATAAAATTTTCTTGTTCAATATTAGAACATACCTTCCCCATGTTTAAGGACTCTCCATCAGCAACCATGACTGGAGTATAGTCATCTTAATCAGTAGCTAGGTTCATGACTCTACCTCTTGCTTGATCATCAAGCTTAAAAACACTTTCTAGAGTAATGAGACCTTTAGGCAGCTTGTTGCAGCTGAGATTAATGATTTAGTCACCATACTAATCCTGCAATCTTGACTGATTTCTCTCTAAAAATTCTTCCTCATTCTGCAAGAAGCTCATAATTTTCTCATCAGACTCAAACACTTGCCAATGGGTGTTATTATCAGGGATGGCAGGCCTTACTACCACTCTGATTTGTTTCTCTTTCTTCTCCTCAAGATTCCTTGGCACATCATAAGATGCACCTATTGCTGCAAGTCTATCAGCATATCTATTTTCTCTTCTAGGGATGCTTTGAATATTGAATGCATTGAAACCTTCAAGAAAATCCCATACCCTATGTTTATAAGACTTGAGAAAACCATTCTTGGTGATATTTTGATTTCTTAGTTGATTGACCACCAACTCGCTATCTCCATATACACTTAAGGCTTGGATTTCTCTTCTTTGAGCAAGTAGGAGACCCTAAACCAAGGATTCATATTCGACCACATTATTAGTGCAACTAAATTGGAGCCTGAATGAGAAGTAATACCTTACTTGTGCAGGAGAAACCAACATCACACCAGCCCCTGATCCATTCTTATTTCTTGAGCCATCAACGTACATGATCCATATCTTATTCATATCCTCTTTAGTCTCCACAAGGTTGGGGACTAGAGCATCCTTCTCTAATATACAATATGTGTTGAGGCCTATTTCAAGGGTCTCTAGCATAAGATCAAATTGATATGTATTAGCCCATTCATCTAAGAGGAAATTAGGTACTTGTGCTAGGGGTGTGGTAGGCTCATTCAATATATCATTCTCATCCACCTCTAGGATAGTACAATTCATGTTGATGAGATTAGGGGTGTAGGGTTCAGTATGATGCAGAGCTAGAGGCTCTACTCTAATTGAAGCTTTGGCTCCATATCTTGTTCTAAAAAACATATATGACCAATCAAAAGATATGTAAGCACCTATTTGGGTAGTGAAGTCTCTTGACAAAAAAATGGAACAACTTTGGCTTGACCTTAGCTACTGATATATCTTGAGTTATAGTACAACTAGGACATGCATGTAGGGCCATCCCTACATTTCTAAGGATCCCTACAGTCTTGACAGTACTACCATCCAACTACAATACTTCCTTAACAATGGGCTCATATTTCATTTCTAGAGCATTAGCAACACACCTAGGAATCATTGAACTACTAGCCCCTAAATAAATCATACAATTGTGGACTAGTTTATCCCCTATAATCAGAGAAACATAGAATGGGGGAGGTCTAACCTTTGTGCTTGTTTCTGCCCTTTCTGATGGTTGTACTAGGCTTGTGGCACTTTCCATGTTTGGTGGCTGATCCTTTGGTTCAATACTTTCCAATTCTTGCAGCAGCAACCTCTTTTGTATGGGTATAGTAGCAATAGCATCCCACATAGAGATATTCACATTTGTCTTCTTCATTTTCTCTACCACATTGACTGGCATAGTGGGCACTTTGGTAAAAACCCTAGGGGTTGTCCTTGTAGGAGGTTGAGATGGAACAACCAAAGGATCACTTCCATCCTTTCTGACATTAATTTTCCTTTACTACTAAGAAACATTTGATTGCTCATTGACTGGTTGTTCATGAGGTATTGCAATTGAAGTTGAGGCTTGATTAGGAGGAGGAGGGGCAACATCTTCAATAGCTCTTCTTTTGCTCCTAGTGTTGTGAGCAATGGAATCCTAGTTTACATTACAATGCTCCTCCATCTGATGATTCATAAAGGAGTAATTGCCTTGTCCTTACATATATGAGGCCTCTTTAAATTGGTCCTCCTTGTATGATTATCCTACTGCATGCCCCTATATGGTCAAATCCAAATAAGATTTAGCCTTCTGACACATGCAACAAGCATAGGAGTAGTTACAGGAGGAACAAAAATCTTGATCCTAGGCCATGTTGTTTTGTGGGACTATGGCCCTACTTTGATTTATATTTGAGGTTGAAGCATGACTACTCTACCTATTCTGATCAAAAGAATTATTCCCATAGTTTTGATTTGGAGGCCTACCACTATTTAGAGTTTGACCTTGCAACTGATGAGCTTTATTAACTTGAGCTTGTCTTTCTAAAGTCACCACCTTATTGCTCATTTTCTACATCATAGAGAAGCTATCCTCCAACTTCTTTTCTTGGCCTTGCAATCTCTTATCTATATTTTGCATCATAGATTGCATCATCTCTTTAATTTCATCTATTCCATTTGAAGGTGTGGAAGGTTGAGGGACTAGAGCAAGGGATTGTGATGTAGAAGTTATGGGAAGAGGAGCCATTGCTGGCTGATGATTTGGGACATCAAGGAAAAAGGGCATAGGAGGCCTTAGAGCTATTTTCCTCCTTGTATCAATATAATTTCTGCCCTTATTGCTATGTCATAAGCATTAGGTAAGGTATCCCCTCCCATGGTTTGGATTGTAGTAGCAATGTCACTATTAAAGGCTCTAAGGTAATGCAAGAAGGAATTACCAGGGGTAGGCTTCACCAAAATAGGTATTCTATCCCATGTCTTTTGAAATCTATAGTTGAAATTAGTCATACATTCATGGGGGCTTCTTTGTATGGTAGTCAACTACTCCAAAAGTGACAAATGATCACTTTTGTCCTTAAAATGTTTGCATATTCTTGCTCCTAACCCATCCTAATCTGTTATAGAACCATGAGCTAAGCCTCTATACCATTGTAGTGCTTTTCCTTTTAGGAATGAGGCTAGAAGCCTAACTACAACATCATCTTCTGTAATACCATGGATATTACAAACATTTGCAACCTCTTGAATGTACTCTGAGGGAGAGGTAGAAGTTTCACCAGTAAACTCTGGTATACTTTTAAGTGTAGCTATTGGTATGTCATGTCTTTGCACCAATAAAAGAGGACTTCCACCATTAAAGGTGGAAAAAGTATGGGCTCCAGGAAACACCATATAGACAAGTGATCTATTGATATGTTTTGATGGCAATCTAGGCTAAGATCTAATAGTAGGAGGAGTAGAGATAGATCTTGTAGGGGGATTTTTCACTATTGTACTCCTAAGTGGTGATAGGGATACTCTAGTCCTCCTAGAATTTGAAAGTGAAAGCTCTTGGTATTGAAAATTACCTCTGGAAGATGCCCTTGTTTTTTCCTTGGGCATGAAATCTTGCAACTTTGGTCTAGAACCAGATGTGTTTGAAGCTCGGAATCACCAAGTTCTTTGAAGGATGAACCCCTTGAAGGCCTGAATACTGAAGCTAGAACTATCTCCTCAGTACTAATCTTGAAATATTTTTTCTTGACACCAGTAGACTTAAAATCTTCTGATATGGGTCCCACTGGGCGTGCCAAAAATTGTTGTCACTGAGGTTTGCACCCTTATCCAAAGCCTATGCATGAGGAAAACCTAGTGAAACATGGAAAAAACCTCCAAGTTGTAGGACTTGAACTATGAGGTTGAGTCTCTAGAGAAGGCCGGCTTTCTCTTACTATTAGGGTGCACCTAACTACTCCTAGAAGGGAAAAAGGAGAAGGAGATGCAAGAAAGAAAATCCAATTATTCTAATCTAGGGAGGTGATGCACCAAAATAGAGTGTTTAGACCAATCTCCGCCCATACATGCACTATAGAACCAGAATGAAACTAAGGATATACACATTTAGACTTGCTTTAATCTAATAATCACATGTGGATTAGAAAACCAAAATGAATGACACAAGAAAAGAGAGATTCACTTATATTATCATTCATTGTCCAATAGGAGATACTGTCATGTAGATTACAGATTTCCACAAAATACTGGCGAAGGAAAAGAGTTCTTGCACTTTCACACCAATGGTTGAAAGAGATAAGGTAGAAAATCATGTAGTTCAGAGGCATAGGGGAATTTACACTGAATATTTGCAGAGCAATATCAAAGAAATTAGAGAAGGTTCGACCCAAACAAAATCTACAAAAATTGCCTTTATAGTTTAGGCATAACTGAGATGTCCTCTAATTGTAATTACTCTACAACCACTGCATTGAAGTCCTATAGAGAACAATCATGTAGCAAATATGATCTAGGTACAGATCCAGATGCAATGATATCTAATCTTGGTTGCAACAAGGCCCCAAGAAGATAGAAATGGTGCCATTAAATTGCTCTGACTAGGTAGATGGATTGGATCAGAGATGATGGAGTGTTTTTTAGTGTTCATCATTCATTTGAGGGTGGTTGGCATCGATCATAGGGATCTGGTTGTGCAAAAAACCTCAATTTTCCCCTATTTCTAGCTTGTGAATTATCAAGGTCAAGTATTCAATTGGATCTTGGCACTGAGATGAGCCACGTGGACCAACGGTCTTTTATCTTTTTGCCACCCTACAAAGTCTTCTTGAGTTTGACCATGTCTTTCTTTACTAACTATGCCACCTCCTAACTGTGACTACCTCATGAAACCATGACCGCCAACCTTAACCACACTGCCTTCACTATCGATACCCTATTCGGGCCCACAAAGACACATGTCATTTAGGTGCTTCCCCACAAGGTTTAACTTCCTTGCGCATTCATACTGTGGGAAAGTGCCGATTATTGATCTCTAAAAGATCAATGACCGTGAAGATTCTCCATATACTACACCTGTCCTCTCAAAATTCTTGGGCCCATGAAACACTTGGCAACTGACTTAACCTGACCTAGCCCCATCTAGCATCACCCTAGCAAACAACTAGCATTGCTCTGCAACATGTGGAATAGACCCAACCCCACAAGCACACATGATAGCAAGGCACTTTCCCACAATATTTAAAGTCCTCGCATCTTGATATTTCAAGGAAGCCTCAATCATAGATCTATTTGCATTAGACGGTGAGAATTATTTATGCATCACTTTGCAAGAAAGGCAAGCTCGTGATGTCACACCAACCATGCGTTGCAAGGGTGCATACCCACAATACTTAAAATCCTTGCATCTTCACCTTGTGGGCATGCACCAGCCATGGATTAGATCATATCAAATGGTGGAAGGCACAACTAAGAACAAGGGATGCCATGGGACACATGTCATAGAGAGGCATGCCTGCATTGTTTATCTTCCTTGTAACTCTGTCTTGCGGGCATGCACTAGCTGTGGATCTATGATGATCTAACGATGATCAAAACCTATGCCTTCTAAAACTCTATGGATATCCATCATGACATCATTTGGACACATGTCACTAGGGTGCTTGCGCACATTGTTTAAAGGTTGTGTTTTTTCAAAATGCAAGAAAGCACCCACCATAGATCTACGTGAGATCTGAAGGTGTAGAAAGTTGCAGGCCCACAAAGCAAAAATGGAAAATACACTAAGGTTTTAATCATTGAATTTTTGTATTTTCTGAGCAATTAAATAATGTTAAATCTAGGAACTAGCCATTAGGTGGGGCGAGCATTTGAATTCAAATTTTTCCCCGAGGGGGGGGGGGGGGGGGGGGGGGGTGCAAAAATAGGCAACAATTATCTTTCATAGTGTCCCCAGTTATAGGGAGTCCATAGCCTAAGCCCTACTTTTTCTTTTCTAGATATGTTTCTACGGGCTACCTAATACCTGATACTAGACTTCCTAGACCACCTCCTTGAAAATCCCATTATTCAGTGGCAAGGCGATGTGACCATGGGTACTTTTGTTTAAGGTGATCAAGTGACTCTTCACTTTTTGGAGGTGACTATTTATATAGCCATGCATTAATATTTGGGGCAGTTTCCTCACCATCAATGATACCATTGGTGATGAATGTGGTAGGGCCCATCTATCTGAGTTGAGAGGGAGTATCTATCCTTGGCCCTTGATGTGTTGAGCACCCCTGAGTATGTAGATTAAGTGGTAGAGCACCAACAATGAAAGTATCTATGAGATTTTATTTAGCACAACCTTGGTAGTTGATCTTAATCATGGAAAGAGTGGAGGCTAAAATAGTATCTAGATCATGGTAGATGCTAGAGGAATTAGTTGTGATGTGGCCAATTTCAGTTCTAGGAAAATGGTTGGTGTATGAAGCTTTGACTACATTGCAATAAGCAAAAGGGTTCAAGGTCTGCATGGATGGTTATCTGAGTGCCATTATAAAAAAATTTGATGCACTGATGATATGTGGATGGAATAGCCTTCATGGCATGAATCCATGGGTAGCCAAGGAGGATTTTCTATGGAAGGTTAAGATCAAATACATGACAAATTTTTTCTTGAGTGGCTGGGCTAACTCTAAGAGGGAGCAAGATGGTTCCTTCAATGGTGCACTCCAAGTTGTCATATGCTTTAATGGTGATTATCTCATTAATGATATCTTTCCTAGTGTATCCTACCTATTTGATAAATTTTTAAGTACATAGATTTAAAGCCAATCCAATATCTATCATGACCCATTTGACTTCAAAGTTAGAAACCATGATAGCTATGCAAATTGGAAGGATATGATCAAGTTCAACTACTAGGATGCAGTGGTTTTGAAGGATAAAGCACATGATGTGAAAAGATGGCCAACCAAGTTACGAAACTCAATGTAATTTATGTTAGTGGGGATGTGTGACTCATGGAGAGTATTGTCGAGGATCTCTTGATAAAGTGGGCTTGTTTGTAAGAGATCCAAAATGGAAATCTGAGCTGGCATGTTTCCAAGGTGTTCCAAGATATTATACTATGGTCCTAATGAGGGTGATCCTGATGAAGGTCTTGATGGAGGTGGTCTTGGTGGTGCAGACACAAGTGAGCTAGCTATATTGAGTTGAGCTTGGTGAGTAGTAATTACACATTGGGTATATGGGCCTTTGATGTTTATAACATTGATAGATGGCTCAACTTGTGATATACAGTTGATAAGGCTCCCATAGTCCAAATATGTTGAGGTATAGTTTTGAGACTTATCTCGGTTATCACCTTGTTTATTTGGAGCATTGTTTGGTTTATTTATAGGAGTGTTTGTAGGTTCTTTTCCTATGTTTGTATTATGAGGAGGAAAAGTGTTTTGATATATCATTAACCCTACCTTGGGTGAAGCTTGTGATCCTACTATGATCTTTTTCTAGTCAATGAGGTCTTGGACATAATCTTTGAGCTGCATGCACTTAAGGGTAGTATGTCCTTTGACATGATGGAATTTGCAAAACTCATTATCCTTATGCCAGGATGCTCTATATTGATTAGTTTCCAAGGGTTGTGTTTGTGGATATCGAACAAGATTATCCTTAGCTAGTTTTTCAAATATTGCATCAAGGGGCTCCCCTAATGAGGTGTATATGTGTGGTTGTCTCTGAACACATGGTTTAGGTCCAGCTTAAAGTGTGATGGTATTGGTTTGATTGTGATCGGCAAGTACTTGTTAATTGGTCTACATAGGTGGTTGCTAATATATAGGGGGTTATTGCTAATAAGGTTTCTGTTGAAAAAATGTGGTGGGAATATTGGTAGCTTTCCCAAGGATATGAACATGTTGGGTTTCGGTGATGCCATTAGTCACCATGTTTTTATTTTTATTTAAATAGCATGTTTTGTCATTACTTGGGCCTCATTCTTAGGTTTTTTCTTTACAAAGTTTGATGACACCATCCTTGATGAGCCCTTGTTCAAGTCCCATCCCCTTTTCCTTAATGCTTTTATATGTTTTTAAATAGCTCATAACCATGTGATGGGCAAGACTAGAATGTGCATTATTTATGAACATTTTGACAAGGTGACATTCTGGAATGGTACATGAGATCCTAGTTGTGAGGATTTTCCAATGTTGTAAGTATTATGCAAGGCTTTCTCCTCCTTTTTTCTTGGTATGAACTAGGTCTACTATAGATAATTTGGTTTTGACAAGATGGCCATATTGAGCCACAAAGGCTTCTGAAAGATCAGCAAAGGTTTTAATGGTACCCTGGGGGATACAATAGAACCACTCTAGGGTTGGTCCGCCTAAGCTTTTCAAAAAAAGTTGCATGATAAATACATCATTATAGGCCATTTCTTAACAAAGCATATAGAATTCTTTGACATGTGTGACTAGATCACTTTCCTCCTAAATTTATCAAACTTGGGGATCTCAAAGTGTTTAGTAAATGGTGTCATTGTGATGGTTTTGTCAAATGGATATGAGCAATCATTTTCAAATTAAAAAAATTTGGAGTCTGTCCCATCTTTGAGGGCCTTAAGAGCATTTTTCATTTCCTCCCATTCAGAGTTTAGAGGTGGGGGATTAGATGCCCCTAATTTAGGTGCCCCTAGTGTGCGATACATAATAGACACTAAAGGTTGATATGGGAAACCTTGACTGCAATATGGTGTTTGGGGAAAAATAGGTTGGACAACTGGTGGGATGGATGCTATGGGTTTTTGGAATGTAGTCTATGCATACTACTACATCTATTGGGTAGACTTTGGGTGGGGAGGGTAAGTATTAGGTTGTTACCTTACTAGATAATTTTACATGCATACCTAAGCATATTGTTGGTGTGATGGTTGCGGCTAAAAGGGTGGTAATGTTGGTAATCCCTAAGCCATGCTTTGGGAATATATACCTTGCCTAATATATGTTGGTTGTGCTCATGTTTGAGAAAGCAATTGATTATGAATAGGGGAAATGTAATTAATCTAAGGTAGAGTCTTCACTAGAGGGAATTGCAATGGTTGGTTGTTTTGGTTATTGCCTAAGGGTGGCATAGAAAAATAGTTGGTAAAGGGTGGTAGTGAATAGCCTTGCAAAGTGATGGATGAAAGTGCCTGAGGAATGGACATGGATGCAACACTGGAGGGGAGGTTGGTGGTAGGCCCTTATGCCATAGAAAGACTCCAAGGTCCTAAAGGAAATGAGGCTAAAGAACTTTGGCTACTTACAAAGGGGTTGATAGTGATGTTGGTTGGGATAGAAGATGAGGTGTTTGACCCTAGTGGTGGCATTTGAATAGTAAATGGACTATATGTGTTGTGAGGTGGAAGGAAAAATGTAGTGTTGCTAGATGTAAAAGGAGGATTTTGTAAAGTAGGAAAATGAATGGTGGAATGCAGATGATACACTTGGGGTTGGTTGAGATGTAGTATGTACTAAGGGTTGAGTGAGGATGGGATGGGTGTTTTGTGGAATGGGGGTAGTCACCTAGGTTGAGTGTATATTTGGGTCTACAGATTCTGTCTGAGGTGGTTGATACCCTTTTTTGAGTGAAGAGAAAGGATCATTAAGGAGAGATGACCCTGCATATGGTAGTTGCTACCCAAATAGAGTGTGTGTTGGATCTGAAATGTCAATAGGTGGTGGGTGCCCAAAGTCAAAGGCACCAACATTTTCCCTTAAAAAACTTTCCTTGATGGTTTCCTTGCTTTGATATATGATGTCATTAAAAATGGTGGCGTGGTTAGGTTGGTTCATGAAAACATCAATATCTATGGAAGAACCTATCTTTTCTAGGATTTGTAGTGATGGGTCTAGTGGCATCATGGAAACTATCAGGTACGGTTGAGCTCAAGATGTGTTACTACTATGACTAAGATCCATGTCCTTATTTTTTCATGTGTTCTTATCAAAATGTGTGGTGGGTGGCATGAAAGGATAATTCTCCTAAGGATTAAAATGCAAAGAGGGATGATGCTAAGTGTATATGATACTTTAGGAGTCTAAATGATATGGTGCTAAGTGAAGGAGGTTGTGTTTCTGTTAAGTGTCATTGTGAAAATGTGATGATGATATGAAATGTGTGGCCCAAACCTTTGGCTCAAGGTGATGTGGGATGCAAGTGATAGCCTATTCTATAAAATGTTGAGTTTCAAGGATAACTATGATGGTAGGATGGATAAAAATTGTTTTTAGTGGAAACAAAGTTTTAAAGAAATGATGCTAAATGTTTCTAAGTAAGTGAG
Organism: Cupressus sempervirens; assembly: GCA_028749045.1. Lineage (NCBI taxonomy): Eukaryota > Viridiplantae > Streptophyta > Pinopsida > Cupressales > Cupressaceae > Cupressus > Cupressus sempervirens. The sequence continues at coordinate 265,415,915 of CM053790.1, forward strand.
TAAATGGTGGAAGGTACTAGGTTGTGATGATGTATGTGGAGGATTCTCTAAAAACCTAAGGTTGATGTAAAAATGGGAGGAGGTGATCCTATTTTAAATGATTGTATGAAGTAGTGGTGTTTTACATGAATGACTAAACCTATGAGGAGATAAGTGCACAAGTGTGTGTGGAAAAAGGAAGGACCTAATCAGAATGAGTAACACTAGAATTGTTGATAAGGCTCTGATTAATACCACATCAGAGAGTTAGGTTTTAAATTTTGTAATCCCACTTAGTTTTTAATGCTATGTCTACACCATCTTTCTTAATTTGGTTTAGTTTGGTGATCCTCAGGTTGGGGGTGTATTTCTTGTGTTCTGCTTCTATTTCCTTGTAAACTAGTATTTGTGGAAGTTTATCCTTTTTGAACTTAGTCTTGGGTTGGCTTGACATGAGATAACTCTAAGAGATTTTGATCACAATTGTGGGGTTTTATAGGTAGTGACTATACTAAGTATACCTTTTTGACCTTAGGTTGGGAATAGAAATCGATTGAGAAATAGCTAAGGTTCTAAAAATAATGGTAAAGCTTGAATGAAGCAGGACAAACTAGAGTTTAGGATTTCTTGTGAATGAACTTGCTAACAATCATATAGTCAAGAGTAAGGAGTATCTATTTTTGAAGACAAAAGTGCTATTTTCAGTCGATTAGAATAGGTAACAAGGATACTTTCAAAAGAGCAAACTTGTTTAGATTTTAAGAAAAAAGGATTGTATGCAACGGGATTCTTTTGGGTATTGTGGGTTTGAGATAACGAGTATAGGTGTGGAAAAGGTAAGGATAAACCAAGAAGGCAAAATGTTGTTGCGAATGGACTTGCTAACAACTACTTGTATAAGAAAAGATGGGGCCTTTCAAAGACAAAATGTGTTATTTCTGGTCAAGTAAGATAGGTAACAAGGATATTTTGAAAAAAGACAAAACTTTGGATTGAGGAAAAAGGATTTGTAACTAGGACTTGCTTAGTGCTTTTTTGTTTTGAGGGAACAAGTATAATTTTTAGACAAAGGGAAAGTGGGATGAATGAGGAAAATTTTTTTATGAATGCACTTGCTAACAACTATTTTTTTGAAATAACAAAGATGGAATTCTTCTGACATGAAGTTTTTATGAGCAAACAGTTTCTCAAAGAAAAAAGCAACTTTGGGAAAGACAAACAGATGATCTATTTAGCAAAAGGATTTGATAATAACCATAGAAATGTGTATGTTTTACAAATCTTTTTCACAAGTCTTGAGCACAAATAAAATAGATCAAACACATGCTTTATCCCTAAAGTCAAATTTTTTGGCTACAATATGCTATTCAATGGCCCACAACTTGGACTCTCCTAATTCTAGTACAATATGTCCCTCTAATTGAAGAGGTGAGTTGATACAAGAGTCAATCAACAATGATACACATCAAAGAATCTTCAAGGCATGGCAAATAGAAGTTCCCCTTCTAAAAGAACAACCCTTGGAGATGAAACCCAAGTGGCCCTATGCCTCTACCAGGGGAGCACAATGGTGAGTAATCTTGAGGGATGTTGTTTCCCTTGCACCGTGAATGAACATATCATGGAAAACAATTGAGATACTTTGACTGAGAGGGTTGTAAATGGGTTTGTGGAATCTCACCAAATGGTTGTTACATAAGTGATCCACTTAAGAATCTATTATGGACATGCTAAAATCGTGGGAAAGTATTTCCACCTTAGGCTACCCCTAGAAAAAAACCACCTGAACTTGGGTGATACAGTGAGAAAGTTTACCTTTTCCCCCATTTATATACTAGCCAAACCTTTTACCAGTTTGAGCTTCTCACCAAAGGGGAAGTGCTTCCCAGAGGTGGATGAACTCGCTAGAAGCACCCCTAGGTTTTTGTAGATGATCTTGCTAACAACTTTCGATACATGGGTCGCATATTTTAAGGTCTTAAGATGCAAGAAATAGAGAAGACAAAGATGTGCTAAAGGGCACAATCTCAAAACATACAAGGCACTCGATTCATTTCTATTTGGACACTTTTAGATGCACTATTTTATGACTTGAAGACACATGTGATTAGCATTCAAAGGTTCTTTCTAACTTAACAACATCGCCAACAAAATAAATCTAGTAAAAAAAAGGGAAGTTGAGCATGAAAGCTTTAAAGAGGACAGAATAAGAACATTTTCACTTTAGAGCATTCAAGATTAAATGAAGTTTATTTTAAGCACCAAAGTTGAAGTGTTCACACATAATTTTCATTTGCACCTTCAACCAAAGTGTTCATCACATTGGTTCAATTTTAAGCACTTGTCATTCAAGAGTGGATTATTTACTTAGGCTATTCAAGCATTCCAATTTTTTAAAAAGGTCTAAAAGACTTAGTCATTCATTCCATGAAAATGCAAGATTTGTTCAATTTTAAACCTTGAAACATAGTTATGATGATAAAAACTAGAAGAAACTAGTTAGTTTTCTACTCCCAAAAATATTGACAATAGAAAAATGTCAAATTTTACAATAGATCAGTCAATGCTGCAAACCCGCAGGTATAGGTAGCAATCCCACAAGCACGGGAACATGGTTAGAGATTGCAGGATTGATGTACAAGGACTAGTAAAAAATGAAGGAAAATGATTTTTGGGGTAAAATGTCATAGAGAGATCCTGCAAAAAGGTGATCCTGCAAATACCAATAGCAGCATTCCTATGGAAAGTTTCGTCGGCGGGTTTGACTAGCAATAGAAAAAGTTTTTTCTAGAAGTTTGACTAATATGATGATGCATTCCTATAGGTGTTAGATAGTGATCCTATAGGTAAATGTTGGCATTCCTATGGGAGGAAGGTTGGTGGGGATGTGGGAGATATTTTATGACATGTGCTGATGAGGGCTAGTGGTAAAAAATAAACTCACTTTTGCAGGTTCACCTTCTCGCTGGTCTTTTACTGCAATCCCCCAGTCACAGGTTTGCATTCCTATGGTTGTAGAATCGTGAACAAATAATGTTTCAAAGTGTTTCAAAGTGAAAATTGATTAGATGGCTGGGAGCACAATTTCCAAAGATAGACTTGTGTACCTACAAATATATTAGCAAATCACCTGCAAGCTCCCACAAGCATAAAATGGTATTTTGGTTAGTTTAGCATTTTTTTTTAAAAACACACAAAACACATGATTATATTGACCCAAATGTAGGGTCCCACTGGGCATGCCAAAATATATCACCTAATCTAGTACTATAAAATGAATACTAACTAGTAAATGAGAGTATTAACAATAGTAAAGTAGTTAACACTTAAGATAGGACCAAGGTTATCACCGCAAAAGGAAGCAAACCAAGAATAAGAGGCTCCTTAAAGTATAACCCATGATGAAGTGGATGTGTCCTTGATGGAAGGGGATGTATGCTCACATGCTCAAGCTTCCAAAGGATGGGGGCTTTTACCAAGTGTGTGTATGGATGAAGGTTTCAAACAATGATGGTATGGAGGGATTTCAGCATTATAATGGTACTTTGGTAGTTTTTAGGCTCTCAAAATAGTATGATAACTTTGCATAAAAGGTGGATCCTCTTTCTGAAGGGAGAGGGTTCCATTTATAGGCCAAGGGGTAGAGAGATGGATGGTCAAGAAGAAAGCATGAAAAGATAGTGAGGAAGGGTCAAGATACACTCAAAAGGGAGCACATGGATTGTGTTTGTTTAAAGCCAATAGGGAAGTGACATTTGTCACAAGGAGGATGAGTGTGAGAGGATAGGATAAGGGATGGTCAAGGGAGTAATGGAGGAGGTTGAGTATGTAAGAAGGATGTAAGAGTCATAAAGGGGGATGTAAGAGTCATAAATGTTGGAGGGTGAGGGCAAGGATGAGTTTGTTGACTTTAGCTTGGGCTAGCAAGTCTTAAGCCTTGCTTAAAGTTGTGCACATGCTTAGGAGGGGGATTAGGATTAGCTTAAAAAGGGGGTTAGGGGGCAAATGATTTAGCTTTGATGGGATGGGTTAGTATGGGTGAATGGGTTGGATTAGGGGTTAGGATA